>VZTM01034077.1:27124-129350 GCA_013400555.1 Jacana jacana | reverse complement strand
GCTGCGCGGGCAGCGCCGGCGAAGGGGCGGAGGGGGCTTCATGGGCAGCTCACGCCAACATGGTCCTCGCCCTCAACGGCAGCCACCTCTACGGTAACCTCCGGCCCCTGGTCCTGGAGGACCCGCGGGCGCTGAGCGGCGGCGGTAGGATGATCGCCGGCTCCTGGCCCCCCCGCAGCCTGGCCAAGCTCGGCCCGTCGCCCCCCCCGTCGGCGCTGCCTACGGCGAGCCCCCTCCCCGCCAACGACTCCCAGTGCGGGGAGCAGATCCTCAGCTACGGCAACGTGGAGAAAGTTGTCATCGGGGCTGTCCTCTCCCTCATCACCCTGCTGACCATCGCCGGCAACTGCCTGGTGGTCATCTCCGTCTGCTTCGTGAAGAAGCTGCGGCAGCCCTCCAACTATCTCATCGTCTCGCTGGCCCTGGCCGACCTCTCGGTGGCCCTGGCCGTCATGCCCTTCGTCAGCGTGACCGACCTCATCGGCGGCGAGTGGATCTTCGGGCGCCTCTTCTGCAACGTCTTCATCGCCATGGACGTCATGTGCTGCACGGCCTCCATCATGACTCTCTGCGTGATAAGTATCGACAGGTAAGACACTCGGCGACACGCCGCCCACCCTGCCTTCCCCTCGGCGGCCACCGGGGACCGCGGGTGGCCACGGGCGACCTGCCGGCTGCGGGTCTCTGCCTCCCCCGCGCCCCTTGGAAAGGAGCTCCAGGAGCTCGGGGGCGGGGGGCGAGAGCAAGGCTGGCAGCATCCCTGCTGTCTCCCGCTATCCCCGGTTATCCCTCGGGATAACTTCCCCGCTGTCGCGACGAACTGTCAGAACGAAACTGGGGCTGAACGGGCAGTGTTTGCCGTGGCTCTGTGCGTGTAACTGCCAGGCATTTGCAGCCGCTTGAAAATTGGCAATGGGCATCTTTAAAGTGCTTTATACCACGGCTAGGTTTGAGCCCAGTCCTCCGAAGCTGGTGACAGCGTCACCTCACTGATTTCAGAGGAGTTTTACCAGAGCAGAGAAGGCAGAGGAATTACAGCTCATTAGGGCTTCATCGATATACCAGGACAATCCCAGAATAGCTCCACTTCAACTAACAGAACCGTTTTGGTCAAATAACATTTCGTCTGAAGGAAAAATTGCTTTCAAGTATTAGCTTTTAAAACAAAAATGTCTTCTGCCCTCTTAAAAACTGAGCTGTACTCATTGCCATTTACCTTCTTCCAAAAGATACAGGCACGGGAGCAATGAGGAGCCGCATCCAGACCGCAGGGGAGGCTCTTAGGAGTTCATTTCTGGTACTGAGGCCATAGCTGAGGTCTCACGTTTGCCCATGTCTGAGCTCTCCTCTGCAGAGGAAGGCTAACAGATCCCTTTATTCCATGCAGGTCCCGTTCTGAAGCTGCAGCCCATAACTTCCCTCTTCCATAGCCTAAATCCTGTGCCAAGAATTTTACCGACTAGAGGGAGACGGACCTCGATGCAATTAGCAGAAATCCAAGAACTTCCTAACTAGGCTGTAGTCAAAGTTGGATATCCAGCTGCCTACTTCAGGAAGTTTTTGGAAGGACCTCTGCATTAGGTTTCTGCAAAGGGACAAGCTGTCATTCCCCACAGCAGCCGGAGGTTGTTTCATGCAAGGGGAGTGTCACGGTTTATCTTCATTTCAAAACTGGTTTCTGCCTGAGCAGCCCCTGCCCTGCTGCGGGGCGCTGTGTAGCAGTGAGATCCCTGTGCAGGCTTTGAGGGTCAAAGGCTGGGGTGCAGGGGGGTTTGTGGGTTTTTTTGTTTGTATCTTTTGTTGTTGTTGTTGCCTTGAAATTTACTTTTAACAATTCCAGTGTAGTAAGAAAATGTGAACAGGCTTAGCTGCCTTCCCAGTATTATTCTCTGCTTTTCTATCCCAGCTGGTTTTAAGCCAGGTGATTTCAGTTTGTCACTCTCTCCATTTTAAGTACCTCCGTTCTTTAAGTGTTCTTGGTGTCCACCCCTGAGCTCTCCCCCTCCATTTCTAACAACCTTTTGGGGACAGGGTAACACAGCCGAGCTCTCTCACCCGGGTAAGGGTGTGTGGCTGATTCACACTGCACCACTGGAGTAATTTAGTTTTACCCTCTTTCATTTCTTACCTTACTGATGCTGAGCAGGGGCTTTGACTGAACTGGTCCCAGCGACGATTGTGTCTCTTGCTGCCTCCTTTCCATTCCACTTCTCCTCCCAAAATAGCAGCGAGAGAGAGTTCTGTGTTTAGAACAGAGTATAACCCATTATGAATGGCTGATTTTCATTAACAAGTGCTGGTTTAAACCAGAATGATTCTCCTCTTGCCTTTGCATTCCTGCTTCCAGCCCTCAGCGCCAAACACTTAAACACGATCTCTTCATAATTCATTATACTCTTGTCTACTCCCTACTTAAAATCCAAATTCTGTGGATCACATTTCTCTAACCTCTGTCCCCCCAGTCCATTCTGTAGTGAAGAGAGGCGATTGTCATAAAGAAAAGGAGACAAGCCAGCAACCCATTGGCAAAACGACTCTACCCCTTGAAAAGAATTAAAACATCGCCAGGATTTGTAATCCTACTTAAAAATAAACAACCTTCCCCTGTTGTAGCACTGCTCAGTCAGGCCAGAGACTAACTCAGGACGATAACTAACCTCTGGGCAGCAAATAGATGCAAAACATGCAAACCAGGGAGAAGGGATGGAGAACGAGTGGCTGAAGATGACCCGTTGCCAGCGAGGCGTGGGTTTTACCCGCTGCTGTCACACGTGTGTCCTCAGGAAAGCTGTGAATGAGGAGTGAGGGAGGTTTAGCTCTGGAAAAACGAGTACCCCCGGGGTGAAGTACTGTGTGTGGCACGGCAGCTGGCAAACCCCGGGGTGTATCGTGTGTCAGAGGGTCAGACCGTGCTAACGAGGAGCTTTTTCCCGTGGGTTTGACAGAAACACTTGCACGTTTTCTGTTAGCTGGGAGGAGGAGATCTCCCGTGATACAGCCCCAGTTGTCTCGGTGCAAAGAGTACAAATGCAAGAGGAGCCAGGGAACCCCGCAGCCGGGAAGGAGTGAATGAAATTCACCGTCCTCCCACTTGGCCACTCTCCTCAGGGCCATTCAGGTGTGCTTAGACCTTGTAGCACGGTTCAAAATGACCTGGGGTCACAGGGGAGACATTTCTAGAGGGAGAAGGGTTAAGATCGGGCAAAAAGGCACAGTTTTGAAGAGTAATTAGGAAGTGCACTGCCACCTGGCTCTTCAGGAAGCTTTTCTTGTCATCCAGTAAAGTCTCTTCTGAAGGGGAAGATGAGGCTGTTGCAGGCAGTGCAGAGACAGCAAACAACTTGGATATTTTGCAGTTTTCATTGTTAAACCTCCAGGTTCTTCCTGATAAT
Organism: Jacana jacana; assembly: GCA_013400555.1. Taxonomy (NCBI): domain Eukaryota; kingdom Metazoa; phylum Chordata; class Aves; order Charadriiformes; family Jacanidae; genus Jacana; species Jacana jacana. The sequence continues at coordinate 125,958 of VZTM01034077.1, read as the reverse complement.
CAGTTGAAGTGAAATAGCTGAGAGATTGTTACAACAGAATTAAAATTTAACAAAGTTTGTTAGGAACTGTTAGGCAAGGTTGGTAAGGAGAGGCAGTATCTTTCATTAGACAAATACAGCTGGTATGAAGAGGCTTTGAGGCCCTTCCAAACGGCATAAAATGAGTAAATGGAAGTGTTTTTCTGATTTGTTTCCCTTGCACAGTTATGTGCTGCTCAGCTCGTGGCGGGGAGAGCCCTGGCACGCCAGCAGCTGGCAGGACTGGTGCACACAGGGGGGTTTTGCTGCACAGCCCAGAGGGGCAGAGACGTTTTTCAGCTGAATTGATCAGCTGGAAAGCTCCAGAAGATGCAGATTAGGATGGAGTCTATAACTGGGCTGGTTTCGTCCCGTTGGAAAAAAGACGCGTCTTTTACTTTCCCCCTCCTCAGACGCACCGAGTGCCGCGTGTGCTCTTCAAACTTGCTCCTACTTTCGGTTGTGCAAGGGCTAAGACTGCAAAGTAGCTGTTAGTGTGCTCTTGTGGGCGTCTCTGAACCGTGTGCAGGGCCAGTCTGTGGATAATAAAATGACCTTTTCAAAAACCTAAGTTTGTGGAGACGGTGAGATAAGGTCCGTAGCGATGCCCAGATTTGGACTGTCATGCTTCTCTTCAGATCATATATTGCCTTTTATTTCACAACGTGGAAACCTCCACGGGTCTTTATCAGGGTGACCTGAGATGAGCATGTTATTTTTGAAGGTATCTCTGTCTTATTTAAGGCCTACTCTCTGCTTACTGTCAGAAGTAAACCTGATGTGATGGGGAGACAAGAGCATTTCCCCCTTTTCCAATTTCCTAAGGATTAAACAGTCAAGACAGCGTGATACCCAGAGAATCAATATTTCCTTTGCTGTTATTCCCCATCCACGATATGAGGGGTAGCTCTGGAGAAAGGTAGGAATTACAGAGACTTTGACAGGATAATTGTGCCTCAGTGAATAATAGCCTCCTGTACGCATTCCTTATTAGTGCATTTGTGGGGTTTTTTCTCTTAAGGCTCCACTTTTCTGGTTTTGAATTAAATAAACTTGACTGCATTTAGATTCTTTTGTGCTTGAGAATGAGTGAATGTTGGGAGTGAATTATGAGGGAAGGATTCAAACCACATCTTAGTGGGTGAACGTATAAAGGGAATTAATTGAACTTAAACTGGTGGCGTTTGCACGCTGATTCATCACGTTCTTCTGACCCAAGATAGCTACAGAAATCCTGTTTTGGAGAGTATCCACGGGATAACTGCATAAGTAGTGATTTTTAATTCAATTTAAAAATAGCTCTTTGGCTTAAAGGTGATAAAGTAATGTAACTACTCAGATACAGTTGACGAATAGTAATGCTTTCCCCACACCAGTAATGAAACACTTTTTGGGCAACTTTTCCAGTCTATCTTAGCCAGCAATTCACTAAAATGATGAGGACTTAGAATGTGCATGCAAATGATACCAAAGTGGGCCTTTTTGATGATCCTGAGATTTTTATAGGCAAGAATGAGTTCTCTCTCCCTCCTTGTGTGGTATCTTTTGCCATACTCCAAGTAATGATGAATATTTATGCTTCACCTCAGCATATGTCAGTCCCTACAAGCTCACCCCCTCCCCTGTGCTTGGTGTGTGCCTGCGAACTGAGGAAGCCTCCAAGTGTCCCACAGGAGGAACTTGGGACTAAATTGAAAGGAAGACTTTGGCACTTTCTGTAGAATCTGAGTGTCTAAATTCTGCCTCCATCCCAAACCGATAATGTGACCCGAAAACCCCATCGGGGAGGCCCTGAGCCCGATGGCACCCGAGAGCCCTGCGTGGCTGCAGGGTAGGCAGGAATGGGGATTTATAGTTCCATCTGTCCCAGGAGATTTGCAATTACACCACGTTTAAGTGAATGCCTTTTCTTGAAATCAGATGTTCCATTCCACCCCCCGCATTTGAAACTAGCTTCTGTTTGCTTCTGCCAGGGTTTAACACTGGATGAGTTTTCAGAAGGGATTTTGAGGTCTCTAATTCTTGGGGGTTCATCCAGACATTTCAAAGGAGCCCAATAGTCAGAGATAAGGGAACATTAATTCACATTTTTGCCAAGCAGGGCATTCTGGAGACATTTAAAAAGAGGGTTTTTTCCTGTCAAGGTCACAAAAATAGTTTCCATAAGTAAGGCTGGATTTGCTTCAAGATTCACAGGAAAAACAGAATTCCAGAAACACTCCCATTGGTTTTTGAAGGGAGCTTTCGGAACCATCTCCTAATATAAATCACAGAAATGCAAATGCATCCCATACTGGTGTGATGGTGTGAGGTAACCTGTGTACACTGGCAGCAAACTGTATTTTCTTAGAGCGTTTTTCTTGAACTGAATGATTCTCCTAGAAGGGAACATCAAACCGTCTGTAGTCATTGTATTGTGTTTGAAACAAGATCACTAAGTCACTGGCTGCACGCTCTCACTGCCTCCTAGAGGAACAGGAGTTAATCAAGAAACGTTCTTTGTCTTTTCTGGAATAATTTGCTCTGAAACTTGTGTGTAAAAGTCCCTGTAAATTATACAAGGGCAATATCTCTGTTGCTTTAAAAGAAATGCAGCATTATTTCTGTTGAAACATTTAATTGGGAACATTTGTGGCACCTTTTGGAAGAGAACATCCCATTTCACCTGCCCCTGAAATGACTTAAACCGGAGGTTGAGCTTTCCTTTCCTTTCCAAAAGGCTCAGAGGGAAATTTTGTTTCTATCCTGTTTGAACTAACATAACAAAATGAGAGCGCAACAGCTTTGGTTTTCTTCTTGCACCTCGCTGTTTACTCAGGAGGCTTTATATAGAACATCTAGATTATCTGATACATGTGGGTGGTTCTGTACATATTAGCATGTATGCAAATCAGGTAATGATTCACCTCTAGCAGTAAACAAGGGTGGGTTTGGGGGGAAATGTACAGACAAGAATGAAATTTCTGGCAGCGCCAGCTCTTGGTAATAACATGCAGGACTGAGATGTGCAGGGAAAGCAAGTCAGTGCTCAGTGTGGTTTTTTCCTGCCTTTATCCTGCTATCAAACCCTGAGCCAGCACCAGGGACCTTTGAGGGGGGATAACATCTTCAGAGACAGCTCTTCCACAGGCAAAACGGTCATGATGGTTTAAAGGAAAACCAACCCAAAATACAAACCCGAGGAAGAACGCTACAAAAATAACTTTTTTTTGTTTGTTTGTTTTTTAAAGTAAGGAGAAGTCAGGGTGAAGTCTATTCTTGGCAGCACATTGTGTCTTGATGAAAAAGCTGGCAGCAAAGTTTTTTCCTGAGATACAGCGAGGAAATGGGTGGTTTTTTGGTACTGTCAGAAACCTGCAGCCAAGAGTTTTAGCTGGTGGAAACGTAAGTTAAAAATATAACCACAGGGAAAGCTGGTTACCCATTTCTGTTGACAGGTTTTGTGTTCCTTTAAGGAGATTGTGGGGAGTGGAGGTAGAGCCGTATAAAAGATAACACTTTCCTCAGGCTGGGAACCATTTGTCCTGTGGGTGCAGCAGGTTGGGGAGCAATTAGCAAGTTGCCGCTTATTAACGGGGCTGGAGAAACTGCTGAGGGACCAGGGGAGACTGGGCAGAGATTTTCATCTCTCAGACATTCATAGAATCCTAGAATCATTCAGGTTGGAAGAGACCCTTGGGATCATGGAGTCCAACTCTCAGCCCCACTCTACAAAGTTCTCCCCTACACCAGATCCCCCAACACCACATCTCATCGACTCGGAAACACAGTCAGGGATGGGGACTCAGCCCCCTCCCTGGGCAGCCCAGTCCAGGCTCTGACCACTCTTGCTGGGAAGAATTCTTTCCTAAATTTCCTAAATTCCAACCCTATTTGCTGGGTTGGGTAAAATCAGAACTGGAAGCCAAGGCTTTTGCCTGCAAGGACACCGTTTCTGTGGGAGAACGGCGTACAAACATTTTCCTTCTAACTCACCACCCGATGGGCTTTCGGTACCTCAACCAAAGGGCTTTCTGTGCTTAAACAGATAGAATCACTAGTTTTTATTTTTGGTGCTTTTTTGAGTTGAAAACGCTCTGGTTTTTTGGGGAGAGCTTCTTAGTGGAGACCTGGGTGGACAGACCATGAGGTCTCCTCCCAGTGCCCTGGCACACAGCTGTGCCACTTCCACTCCCACCAAGGACCAGTAACCTTGCTGGCACAGGAATTGTCATTTCTCACCAGCGAGACAAGCACCTGCAGCCATAAATAAGGCCTACTGCTGCTGCAAGTTGAGCTGAGCCACAGATGGGGAGCTTGCTTGCAACGTGGTGTTTATAAGCTTTTCATGAGAGATGTGTTAAGAGATTGGGGACAACATGTTGCAACGTGTGGTTTCCAGATCTCCAGAGAAGGGCACGAAAGGCCACTGCAAAAAACCAAGAAAACCAAGAGTGGTGTTCAGCAGTTTGTCTGTTTGCTCTTTAGAGGGCTGTTCCCAAACGAGAAAATGTAGGGATTTTTGAACCAAAGTAAAGAACAGAATCATAGAATTGTTGGGCTTGGAAGAGACTGTTAAGATCAACAAGCCCAACTGTTGACCCAGCACTGCCAAGTTACCAGTGACCCATGTCCCTCAGCACCATGTCTGCCCAGCTTTTAAACTCCTCCAGGGTTGGTGACTCCACCACTGCCCTGGGCAGCCTCTGCCAAAGCTCAACAACCCTTTTGGTGTAGAAATTGTTCCCAGTATGCATCCTGAACCTCCCCTGGTGCAATTTGAGGTTGTTTCCTCTTGTCCCATGGCCTGTTCCTTGGGAGAAGAGACTGACTGCCCCCCACCCCCGGCTACACCCTATTTTCATGGAGTTGGAGGGAGTAAGAAGGTCTAGAAGATTTACTCTGGTAACAGGTACTTAGGAACTGGCAGGAAGCAGAAAAAATGGAAGCTGGAAATGGAAAGCAGGAGCACAGATAACACAAGTTTATGCCGTTATCTGAACTTACTGCAGAGTCTGCAACAGAACTGGCATCGCAGGGCTACCAAGATGATGAAGGGAGTGGAGCATCTCCCCTAGGAGGAAAGGCTGAGGGAGCTGGGTCTCTTGAGCTTGGAGAAGAGGAGACTGAGGGGTGACCTCATGAATGTTTATAAATCTGGAAAGGGTGAGTGTCAGGAGGATGGAGCCAGGCTCTTCTCAGTGACATCCAATGACAGGACAAGGGGCAATGGGTGCAAGCTGGAACAGAGGAGGTTCCAGTTAAATATGAGGAAAAACTTCACAGTGAGGGTGAGGGAACACTGGAAGGGGCTGCCCAGGGAGGTGGTGGAGTCTCCTTCTCTGGAGACATCCCAAACCCACCTGGAGGCGTTCCTGTGTGACCTGCTCTGGGTGTTCCTGCTCTGGCAGGGGGATTGGACTGGAGGAGCTTTCAAGGTCCCTTCCAATCCCTGACAATTCTGTGTGATTCAGTGTAACCCAGAGCAGGAGAGCGTGTTGTGATTGTCATGAAGTACTTGGCCTACACAGCACCGTTTGCCAGAGTCGTTTTCTGTCAGCGGGTCCCCAGGCGGGCTCTTCGGTTCTGTTTGTTTGCCGCGGAAGCCGACATTTAACAAGCAGCTGAAATGCTGAATCCCCGAACAAAGCCGGAGTGTGTTGTCTGGCCACAGATTGCCTGGTAGTATTTATACCCGTGACCCAAAACATCTGCTGACAAGATGCAAAGCTCGGCGTTAATAGTCTAATAGGATGTGGTGATGCTAAAAATAACACTGCTTTGGCTCTAAAGACGTGCTTTCTGCTCTGTTGTGCACTGCAGCTTCCCTTTTACCTCAGGAGCCGCCGGCTGGAGACCCACTGCTTAGCACGAGCGGTTTTAGCAACAACAGTGACCGGGGCCTCTCCAGGGTGTATTGTCCCATATTAAAGAGCTATTTTTGTTAAAGGAGTTTGGTCGTTAGTGGGAACACGAGCTTTGGGTTTGTTTTTTTTTCAAAAATAGCAGGAATGAAAACAGCACCGCGGGCTGTGAATTACACAATGTGAGAAGGAGTGGAACGTTTGCAAAGCCTGTTGACTTCCACATGAAGCTTCTGCGCTGCTGCCCAAGTGTTGAACTGTGGGGAGCATCTTATGGAATGTCCCAAACAGTTAGCTGGGTTTGGAGTGAGCTCCCCGAGGTGCCCATGGGCCAGCTGTGGTGATTCAGCTCACACCAATGCCAAAGTTCTGCTCCTGAAGTCAAGCACACTCTTGAAGGTGTCAGCCCAGCCATGGGAACTGGTGTTACGGGAAGCTACTGAAAGGCTGAGGGACTTGGGTCTTTTTAGTCTGGAGAAGAGAAGGCTGAGGGGGGATCTGATCAAAAACCATAAATACTTCAAGGGTGGTGTCAGGAGGATGGGGCCAGGCTTTTTCCAGTGGTGCCCAGGACAGGACAAGAGGGAATGGGCACAAACTGGAAGTTCCATCTTAACGTGAGGAGGAACTTCTTGACTTTGAGTGTGGCAGAGCCCTGGAAGAGGCTGCCCAAAGAGGTGGGGGAGTCTCCATCTCTGGAGACATTCAAAAACCCCCTGGACAACCTGTGCAAGATGCTGTGGGTGACCCTGCTCTGACAGTGGGATGGACTGGATGATCTCCAGAGGTCCCTTCCAACCCCATCTCAGTCTGTGATTCTGTGAAGCGGTAGGCACAGCAGTAAACCTGAGGTATGTCAGTCTTTATCCACACAAAGCTGATGCTACCAGAGTGGACATTCACAATTTTTACATACCCCGACCCAATGGAACATAGCAAAGGCTTTGTGTGATTTTTGACCATGTCAGACCTACCTTTAGACCCGTACAGCCGTGGGCAAAGCCAACACCGACCAAGATGATTAGTTCTGTATTGAGGTTTACCCATAAGCAGTACAGAGGGGTTCCTTAAGGCTCTTGCAAAATTACTGCTGTGAAGAAGCAAAGAGGAGAGTTTGGACTGGGTCCTCCTGGGAATTTTCCCATCTCTTCAGAAAGACAAAGAGAAAGAAGGGGGAGGAAGGGAAGAAATATTCTAAAAGGGGTTGTTCCTTGAGTGCTTTGTCTGGAGATATGTTTAAATTGTTTGTATTCAAGGAAGGAAGGAAGGGGACATAAATATCAGCACATTTAAATAGCTATTCCCTGAAGATGCTTTGTTTTAATATAGTGGTATTATCAGCTCAATGGGCTGTGGTTTTTCATTTCATTCGTCACTTACACTGTGGAAGTTTCTGAAATGGTTCATTTAATTGTACTAGAGACGTCAGTCATGATTTTCAGGTTAAAGTTGTAGGAAGCTTTCATTTTGAAACACCATTATAACTTTCAAAATAATTCCTTTTAAGCTGATGTTTAGTGTCAATCCAGGCATGACTCATGTAGTGAAGTTGGAGAAAATCACCTTAGCCATTTATACTTTATGGAGTCTGACAAGGGTTTTCTCTTTCAAAAAGACAGATTTTCATAGCTCTGAAATCAAGCCCCCACACATTTTAGTTGAAGGTACCTGTTAGCTTACCTCAAAGTGACAATAGAAAAAATGGTTATGCAACTAAAGCATCAGTCTTGGCTTGTGAGGATGCAGCGATCAGGGTCTTCCCATGTGCTTAGGCTTTCTCCTGGGAAAAGCAAGGGGCACAGGAGGACTGGTCTGCCAGTGTGGTGCCAGGGAACACCCAGAGTGCTCAGCTGGGCCTGAGGACTTGGAAGTTCTGGGGGTTTGTGTTGTTGAACTGGACATCCCTGTACTATTTTGGCATCCTCCACCCTCTGAGAAACATCTAATGGCCTGATGCTCCATCCCCAATCTGGATCCCCACCACTCATCCTGAGAAACTCTCCAGGAACCCTCCTGTGTGTGTCTGCAGGTGCTTCAGGATGCTCTCTAAAGGTGATCCTAGAGTTTGCTTTGGTTTCAACTTGTTTGTAGCAGCTCCATCCTGGGACCCACCTTGGCACCAGGCACAAAGGGGTCATCTGTTGAGTGTCTGTGAATGTCCCCACACACTTAAGGCAGGGCAAGATGGTAGACTGGTCCTTTGGCCAAAGTACAGACACAGGTCCTATGGGCTACCAGGCTGCCTCGTGGCTCACCTAAGGCATGTTTGTGCTGGTGCCTGGCAGAGTATGGAGTTGAGAGCAAACACACTGCGTGTGATGTACAGCCTACTTCAATGCTTGCCCAGAGCAGGATGGTCCCAAGGCTGAGGCATGTCTGGTGGCTGTCTCCTGGCACGTCTCCCATGGCCTGGCTGAAGCCACCAGGCTGGCTTGGGAGCCCAAGGGCTCGTCTCTGCCACAGGAGAACACCCGTCAGGAGATGGGAGGGTGAGAGATCTCAGCTGGGAAAGTCCCCTTTCCCTTGGTATTTTGTGAGTTTGGGATTTAGTAGGATTTCACCACATGCTAACCATGCTGCTCTCCATCTCAATGGGGATTTAATGTTAACAAGTTGTGAGTTTGAAAACTAAAAACCTCTTTGAAGGCAGCAAGGGGAGGGGAAGAAATTCTATGTTAGAAGAACCACAGACTCTGGAGAAAACCCCTGCAATCTTCACTGGCTTTGACGATGGGTGTGAGGGACGAGAGGGGTAAGATGGGGGAACCCTGAGAGGAGGATCTGGTATCTTTGGTATCCCGGTCGGCACAAAATATTCTTTTCTGCTCCTTTGTTTTCTTTTGCTCAGAAACTGCCTCTGTACAGCAAAGGAGGGATTTCATCCCAACTGGTGCCTCAAAAAACCACATCTTTGCTTAAAATTGCTCTCCCCACACATGAAGGGCGAAGCAGCAAATAAATCTTTTCCTGTTGGCAGCTCACAACGGTCTGGCGTGCTCCTGCCCATCAGCTTGGGCTGTCCCCTTGCCATCCAACTCTGCTGTTTGTCCCTCAGCGTTGCAGAGGGTTGAACGCTGTAATGAAAGATGGGTCCTTCCTATGTGTGACTTGCCCAGACTTGGAGAGTTTTTGAAGTGTTGCAAACTGTCTATCGAGAGGAGAGCTGAGAAGCACTTCTGAGCTCATAGCACCCTGCAGGCAAACCACCGGTGATGAAATCCACAAAGTTCAGACATTTTGAGAAAGTTTTAAAACAGGAATCCTTCCATTACAGCGAGAAACTTCATTCCAAAGATCCATTTGCCGAAACCTTTTTAGTTTTCAAATGGTTCTGGTGGAGGAAGAATGCCTGAAATCCACTTCCCTTCTTAAAGGTCTCTTACCTTTATGTCCTCGGTGAAGAGGCAAGAAGGGAAAATATACACCTACTGTTTTCTTGAAAGAGAGTGAATGAGGGTGTTTAGTCTGTAACATAAAATATTTATTTGGGTAGCTGCAGAATACTGGCTGGGCAGTACATACTACTGAGCCTTCAGGCAGTGTGGCAAGATAAACAGCAGCCACCCCGTGCTAGGACCTGCTTTTCCAAACAGCCCGTTATCTGCCCTGGAAAACCAAAGGCTCCCGAGCTGTTCCCTCAGGAGACCAAGCACGAGGCAGTGAGCAGTGACGAGTGCTTTGGCAGAGGTGCAGGGGGGAAACAAAAGGCAAAAGGAGAGAGAGGTAGGAGGAAGGTGCCAAGGTCTGAAAGGAGAGAGGAATAGGGCTTGAGAAATGACAACCAAGGTAATAGAAGTCGAATGGAAAGACCTGGCACCTCTTTCTGGCTGGGGAGCTGTGAAGTATTTCTTAGAATGAGCAGGATTCACCCCCCCCACTCCCCCTCCATGGGCTGGATGTCTTAGGTCAGCAGTCAACGTGGAGAGGGAGAAATACAGAGCTAAGAGAGAAACAGAGGTGAGGCAGGCAAGAAAGTGAAGTAAAAATAGAATGAGTAAAATAAAACAATGAAAAATGAGCTAAAATAAATAAGGCAAGTATGGAGCTGTAAAGTTATGCAATATAAGAGGAAGAAAGTCCGTGAAAGCACAGGGAAACTGGAAGAACTCTAAGAGGAGAACATAATCTTCTACTATGTAAATTACATCCCTTTAGAATGAATAGATATTTAATTTTGATTGACTTAGTCCTCCCCCACTGCTTGGAAAGCCCACGCTTCTTGAGTTCCATCAAAAATAAACCCCTACAATGATTTCTGAGGAAAAAAAGAAAAATCAAGTCAGATCATTGACTCTGTACAATAAATGTATAGCACTGTATTTAATATACACCCGCTCCAACTGCGGGAACAAACGTCTTCCTTTGGCAAAGAGCATTTAAGGAAAGAACATTAAATCGAGAGCAAGCGGAGGAATAATGGAAAGCGTCAGCATTGCTGAAAGCCAAACAAATACTTCACTCTTATTCTTCCAAGTAGCAAAATGAAAGTTTCAATGACAAGAAGAACGTTGAAATTGTATGAAAGGTGAAGCACAAGCATCTAAAGCAACAGATAGCAAAATGTACGTTTAAGATGCGTTCAACATTGACCGAAAAGCAGAGCTTTAACCATTCCTAGCCAGTACAGGTGAGGCAGGGAAGCTGGCCACTCTGCTAAGGCTTTTTACAACTACTTGCTAGTTCATAAACCAGCTGCATAGAAGAGCTGCAGCGGGTAACGAGGTGGAGCACACAAGGAGCTGAACAATGTCTGTTCTTTTCCTCCAGTGCAGAAGAGTGGGTTGGTTGGTAACGGCTCGGTTTGGTGAGTTCTGCTGTCTCGCTCGAACACCACACAGTGTTTGGCTTTTAAAGGGATTAATTCACGTTCTGAGAGCTGCAGTGTATGCTGTGAAACCAGGAACTCTGCTGGCTTCTGGGAAGGAGAAGAAAAAGTATTTTATTGCCTCTGGAACATCCTCCTCTTGCCGAACGATGACGGGGCAGTTACCCCGATGCGATGGCAAGGCCACCCTGTGCTGCAGGAGGGCAAGTCTCCCCTGTGTCACCCCACAGTTGACAGGGCTACTGCTCACATCCTAATGCCCCAGCCGGGCACTGTAGTGCTCGCTGTCTCCCCACTTAAGTCTTTTTTATGTTGCTATCCCCTTACTTCCACCCCAGTTACTTCAACACGGGGCAGGAATAGTGTTTCCCTGCTCGGTTTGTTTACCTTACTCTGTTTTAAAATCCTTATTCTGTGGGATGGAGCGTCCCTGCCTTGGAGGAAATGGCTTTATGGTGTAAATACTCTGTCTTTGAAAAGAAGAGTTCCTTTTGGGGCTTTGACGTAGCCTCAAGAGAAACAATAGTTTTGTTCGTTGTTTCCACTTGTTAGGTTTACACTTCCCGTACCATTTAATGTTCCAAAGCGTAAGAAGAACATAACCCAGACGGGTGACTGCACTAGGGAGGACATTTCTGAACGCTGGGTAGCTCTTAGGAATGGCATCGTGCTCCCGTTCTCGTGAAGTGTCTCTTAATGATGCACTGAATTTACCAGGAAAATTAGGAAAGCTCGGGAGGGAATCCCAGCGTGGAAGGAGGAGCAGTGGATCAGCATTGTTCTTCAGGGTTAAGTGTTTTCACAGGTGAATCCTTAGGCAGGAGGCTGTGGCTGTGGGCTGGCACACAAGCTGATACAAGGAGATGGGGATTGAAGCTGGAGAGCTGCTGTACTAGAAAAAGAGCACAAGAGCAAAGAAGCAATCACTTTTGTGCCTTCAAAATAAGACAGTTTCATAACTCTCTTAAATTATAAAAATAGGATGAACTGAAGGCACCTCAGGTTAAGGGCAGCTCCTAGTGAGGTGGTGAATGCTAACAGAGCAACGCACCCAGATTCCTGCTAGAAAGAGCTTAGAATAACCCGTCTGTATTGTTTCCAGCTCCGTTCCACAGCAATCCAGTCTGCCTCATGAGTGTCAGACAGGGGAAAGTTGCTAATCTCTTTCTGGAGTAATTCAGATCAGGTCAGGGGATTCAGAGAAACAAAGGTGGGCTAATTAAAAGGGGATTCTATCTGCCTGCAAAGTCCACGGAGCCCAGAGGCAAAGGAGTTACACGTGTGAGCTTCAGACGGGGTGGAAGCGATCCCGATGTCACGGAGCAGTGAGTTCAGCTCTGAGTGGGGACGGAGGCTCCAAAGCAGGTTCAGTGCTTGTGGCGTTAGGTTTCCTCTCACTCTGCGACTTTGCTCACAGCGAGAAGCAAGTCCTGCTACTTCTTTCTTTCTCTTTTAGCCGTGCAACAGACGTAAGAAAGATTTCAGACGCAGGATCCCAGACTGGGCCATCCCGTTCCTATTTGCTTCCTATTGTTGAAGTAGATGTTAAGTCTCAGCTTGGATTCAGGATATTTCAAAGCTGAGATACGTGAAATGGGCTTTTCAGAGAATTTGCCTTCATTCTTTCCCACCTCAAGGTGTAACACGTCCCAGAAACATGTAAAGCTCAGCTGATTTACCTTTAGCCTTTTTTATTTTTCCTCTTTTTTCTTTCTTTTTTTTTTTTTTTCTTCTCCTGAAAGGTACTAATTAAAGATTGAGCAATACAAGGCATATTTCTGCACTCAATTTGAGACAATGCTTTTGAAGCACATGGATCTGTTAAGGCCTGGTCACCCTCTGGTGGGTTAGACAACAGTAGCCATTCACACTATTTCCAGGTTGCAAGGAAGTTCTCAAGGGTAACGGCTTTCATACAGGGAGACAGACAGATAGAGTTCCTTCCTTTGTGCTTGCTGACTTTTTTCCCCCTATTGCACTCCAGTTAGCAAAATGGCTATGGCAGAAAGGGTGCTGGTGTGTTTTTATGTTAATTAACGTGTTTTAATTGCAAATAGTGTTTTTGAAGCTCAGATAGCTTCCAAAAAAGCAGCGCCAGGGCAAAACTAATGCATTTTAATTCTTTTCAGTATACTTCTGCTTTCCTGAATTCTTTTTGTTCTGTGTTGATGTGTGAGAAGGCAGCAGTCAGCATTCAGAGCTCGCAGCCCACAGATCTGATTTTTACAGAAATCTGGTTTTTTAGCTCGGTCCTAAAGCTCACCTTGTAAAGATGTTCTTTTTAATGACCGGTTGGGCAGTAGCTGGAAAAAGACATCCTTCAGGAACACGGGCCAACTTCTTAAGGGTTTTTTTTTGGAACAGCACAGCGTAAGCGACAGGTGAGCTTTCTGCACAAAAGATGCATTTCACTCTTTTGTGGCCAAACCGTGCGCTTCTCAGCCCCATTCTGAGGGTCTGCCACTCTTGTCCCAGGAGGGCTGTAGCTGTCACTCACCCTGGCTGCAGTTACGTCGCCTGGAGCGGAACAACCTGTCCCTTGGGTAGTGAAACCCTGGAACTTCACCGCCTGAGCCCCCTGCTCTTCTCCATCTTGGAGCCCCTCGGAAAACCCTCTGCTCCTTGGGAGCACGGTTTTAGCCCGGAAAACCTGGCAGCATTCCCACAGCATTCCCATAGCCTTCCCACAGCATTCCCGCAGCCGCCGGAGCAGGTGAAGCACTACTTTCCGGTGCTGACAGGGAGGTGCAGAACCACCAGCTCTTTTTTTTTCATAGCATGGTCCACGTCTCACCCTGCTCTAATCCCAGCTGGTTTTAATTACTGTTCTCAGCTCTCCAGCCCCACCAGGCACAGCTTCCTCGGCTCAATCCCGGCTGGGATGCACTTCTGCATGTGTGGAGAGCAAACCGCTCCTGTCCTTCCCGTAACGCTTGATATCAACTCAGTGATGCTGTTAAGAGAGAGATCGTTGTTGCTCCTCAGGGCAGACCATGAAAGGACGCTGCTTTATCCTTCCAAAACCGTAGCCTACCTGGATTCCTGTGTAAAGCAGCACTGCTGGCCGTAATTTACTGCATTGCAGTAAAATCAACAATGCAGCATTCTGCAGAGCCAGGCAGATGCTCAGGTTTGATTTGCTACGTGAACAGAGAGGGAAGAAGGCTTCCAAAAAGTATTTTTAATTGCATTACTGCATTTTGTGCTCGTGGCCCTCTGAACCGTGTCACTAAAGGCCGGTACCTCCTGAAACACCCAATTTGAAACCACTTCTTTTGTGAGTAGCAAAGTGAGTCACACTGATTTTTCTCAAAATTCTTTTGGGGGGAGGAAAAAAAAAGAACAGTTTGAGAAGTGAGCTGTAACTCATAGCTGGGTTCCTGTCGAGCAGAAACCAGATTTCAAAGTACAAATGTTAGGTGTAAGAAAAGCACCCAGTTCCATGGAAGAGAAACTTCCCATAGTTAGAGAGGGAATAAAAGAATCTTTTGTGGCTGAGAGTAAACATAAACCCATGCTCCTGCTGGTAGGGCAGTAATGATTCTTTGGTTTTTTTTTTATTTAGAACAAAAAATACACAGTCCAAGCCATCACAAGTGTAGGAAATGTAGAAGCTGTCAACAGCCTCCATCTTTTTTCCCTATGAGAACTTGACACATTATAAGCATTTTTATTGTCCATTTATAATTTACCACTTTGTACCCAGCTTCTGGTAAAACTGTGGGGTTTTCCCCCAGGTCTTCTTGAGCTTGTACAGCGATAGATTGTTGGTTTGTTCAGTAGAAGTTTGAATGTTGAGTAGATGTCATTTTCTTTCTAATTAAATGATGGTAAAAAGAATTGTAGCACTGAAATAATCTGCTGTTGGCAGAAGTTTACCATTTGTCATTCCTGTCTGCAACGCAAAGGTAAGAAAGACAACTCATCCCTTGGTTTAGTGGGGGCGACCTTCCTTCACAACTGCTGAATACGTGAGGATGAAGAGGAAGATGAATGCGTGCTCGTTTTAACTTGGCCCGTGTGCTCAGTACGAAAAGAGGCAGGTTTTGTGGGGTGAGCGTTCATCTTTAATCCGGGATTTCCTAGATTAGCCAAATTTAGGTTTCAGAATTTCCTTAACCACAACAAAATCACTATCTGTATGAAGATTGCACAGGTTCATTAAAATCCTAGTGCTTTGTGGCAGGTGGGGGATTTGTCTCTAGAACAAAAGGCCTGGTGTACAGAACATCAGCACTATAATTTTCAGGGGAAAGACACGTGACTTTGCAGGTCTGAAAGAGGTGCTGAGAGAGGAGTGAACCAATGATTAGTCAACTAAGGACTGCACTGTATGGTGACTCTGCGCTATCGTTCCAGGTACCTGGGGATAACGAGGCCCCTCACGTACCCCGTGAGGCAGAATGGGAAGTGTATGGCCAAAATGATCCTCTGCGTGTGGCTCTTGTCTGCCTCCATCACCCTCCCCCCGCTCTTCGGTTGGGCCCAGAACGTGAACGATGAAAAGGTCTGTTTGATCAGCCAGGACTTTGGCTACACCATTTACTCCACGGCGGTTGCGTTTTACATCCCCATGTCGGTGATGCTCTTCATGTACTACCAGATCTACAAAGCCGCCAAGAGGAGCGCTGCTAAACACAAGTTTGCTGGGTTTCCCCGGCCAGAAGAAATGGAAGGGATTTCTATGAATGGAGTCATAAAACTGCACAAGGAAGCTGAAGAATGTACAAATTTTTCACGGCTCCTAAAGCACGACAAGAAGAACATTTCCATCTTTAAAAGAGAACAGAAAGCTGCCACTACCCTTGGGATTATTGTTGGGGCTTTCACCGTCTGCTGGCTGCCCTTCTTCCTCCTCTCCACTGCCAGGCCCTTCATCTGTGGGACGGCGTGCAGCTGCATCCCGCTCTGGGTTGAGAGAACATCCCTATGGTTGGGCTATGCAAACTCTCTCATCAACCCTTTTATATACGCCTTCTTCAACCGAGACCTAAGGACAACCTATCGCAACCTCCTGCAGTGCAGATACAGGAACATCAACCGGAAGCTCTCAGCTGCAGGGATGCACGAGGCTCTGAAGCTTGCAGAAAAGCCAGAATTTGTTCTGTAAGGTCACTCGGTCCCTTAGGATGGTAATTTATTCTTTTAGCACGTTGGCTTTTTCCCCACGGATTTTTGAAAGAAGAGTTAAGGGAAGAACCGGGCTTCTTGAGCACTGTTGGTGCAGCCACCAAGAAACTGGAAGGTAGTGAGGTTAATTCCCAAATCCCACCAGCCCCAGGGAGCCTGGAGAAACAAGGTGGCCATCCACAGGAGGTGGATGTAAGAGGAATACCGGGAAAGGGGAGGGCAAAAGGGGGTGCAGGGTGTCTGAGTTGCTGGTGAGGAAAGAGCACGGTTGGCCTAATCCATTCCTTTGGCCCTTGGGCCCAAACAGCTCCTAGTTGGTCTCAATTTTGTTGGATGCATCTTGTATCCTAGAGGTTTTTTGCTGTAATAAAGACTTGAGAATGGTGAAAAGCTCAGTATAATTCATTGCGTTCCACTTTGTTATTATAAAAATAAACCATTTTGGAAGAAGCTGGGTCAAAGAGCTTATATTGCTTAGAAATGCTCTTCATTATAAAAAAGCCTGTGTCCATTAAACATTAGTTTGCTGGATGGACTGGAAATAAATGACTCTGTGAAATGCAGCGTTGCCTTTGCACAGCAACCGTGGCGCTGAACATATGTTACACTTCCAGAGCAAACACCAGAGTTCGAGTAAAGTCCCACGGACCAACACCTCCTGCTGCATGGTGTCCCGCAGCACAATTTGCTGACATAACAAATATGTCTGATTACAGGGTATTTCAGGGGCTGCCTGGTCTTTGTCCATCTTGACTCTCTTTAACTCTCTTGGTTTGATCAGTTGAGCCCTTCTCTCATCTAGATGGAGGCTCTGCCTGTGCTCGAGTAGTTTCTGTTGATGAGCAGCCAGTCCTTGCTTCCACTTCAGGAGTTCATTTATTGTCAATTTGAAAGGTCTTCTTGCTTCTGGGGATTTCTTGCATTTCCGAAGTCAGTAAGGAAAAAAATAAACATAAGACTTTATGAGATTCAGGGACATCTGGACTTCATCCTTTCAAACTGGTTTTGGTCATCACTTGGGCTTAAAATGGTTTGAAGTTTTGCCTGGTGGAAGAATCAAGATAATTGACTGTTCCTGCTTGTTTCCCCCACCACTGCAGCTCATCCCAGTGAGTGGTTCTACTGCTGGCTTCACTAAGAAGCAGTTTTAGATGGGTTTATACACTAGGATACATACCAGGGGAAGTACATTTTGGGATAATTTTTAGAGAAATATCACAGTTTTGTAATAGTGAGAGTCAGGCTACATCCCAGCTTCAAAAACGTTTTCGAAAGAAGTTTCAAATGTATTTGGAAGGGTCTGATTTCTTTATGGCATTCCAAAGGTGTTATGTGCAGAAGGACGAGATTTTGGCCCAGAACATCCACAAGCTCTTTCCCTTGAGAGAGGATACATAGGAGAACATACAAATGCAAGTGTCCGTGAAGATTCCAAGTGGGATTATAAAACTCTGAAGCTGCTTTCAGAATTCTGGGTGGAAGACTTTCAGCCTGTTTTATTCTGTGGGGAAGTCTGAGAAGTTGTGTTTCCTCCAAATAAGAATTTTTTTTTCTTTTTTCCCTTTTTTTCTTTTTTTGTTAAATGAAATATATGTTGTATGAGTCAGACATTGACATTTGCCCAACTGTTAACTGAAAGCAATTGCTTTCCTGAGGGAAAGCATCCTGTGGGACTCCACCTCTCCCCTGCCATCTGCTTCAGGTACCCGGAGCCCAGGAGAGCAGAAGGGCTGAGAGGGGCTGCGTGGCAGTCCCTGAAGCCTGCGGAGAGAAACAGCCACCTTTCATCCCTGGGGACGTTCGGAAAGAAAAGAAGAACAAAAGGAAAAACCAAGTTTCTTCCTACAGCCCAAAGAAAGCACAGCTCGGTGGCAAATGGAAGCTGTTGTCAGATGGAGCTGTATTTGGGGGAAAAGTGAAGAAGTTAGGAAGCTTAGAAGAGCGTCCCGTTACCCAAGCACATGGGTAATGCAGCACTGAGGAGAATTCCAGGCAGAATTCTAACTAAACGAGGTTTAGATAAGAAGCAGAAGGAAATGATTGCTTGAGTTCAAAGAGGCCTTATAGAAGGTTAATAAATCAAACCACATAAAACCACCAAACTGCAGCAGTAGGAGCTTTTCAAAAGGAAGGTAATTCAGTTCTTATCTGACAAGAGGTAACAGCCGACAGCGTCAGCCCAGCACGTGCTGGTAGCAAACCCTAAAGGAGGTTGCACCCTTCCTGTGTGTCCTTCCCCGTGTTTCTGGGAGCCAGTGAGGGGGATGAATCAAACAGATGGGGTGGGGAGAAAAATGGGAATACGAAACTCCCAGGAGAAGGCAGAGAAGGGGGAGAGCAGCACGACACCAACGGAGTGAGGACAGAGGAGAGGGGCGACAGAAACAGGGCAGCAGTGCTAAGCTCCAGAGCTGTGACTGGAGAGTGACTGGGGAAAACGTGCAAACCCAGAGAGTCCACAAGAGTACGTGTCCACGGTTTTGAGGATAAAGACACAAATGTTTCTAAAATGTGCTTGTACAGTCCCAGTGAAAAGACTTTCTGCCTCCTGGCTTGAAGGAGAGCTGGGCTCTGTGGGTCAGTGCTGCTCTAGATCTAGCAAAACTCTATGGTTTTTTACAAAACCGTGTTTTCATAGCAGCACCAAGTGAATTTTGAATCTAGGCAAGATCTGCTGAGACGTGAAAGCAAGTGGGAATGGTGAGGATTGGAACTCTTTTTTTTAAGAGGAGGGCTCAAATCACCCAAGAGATGCTGCATTAGACGAGCAATCTTTGCAACCTTCAAGGAGCACAAACTTACATCCCTTTTTATTGATTTTAATCTCTTCAGTATCGGTTGCCACCGGAGAGCGGGTTCCACATGGGTTTGAGGTGAATTAATGTTGTTTTCTATAGGTGCTTTCTAAGTGTTTTGCCAAAGAGGCCTGTCCTGCCCCGGCTCCCCTCCCCGCAGTGGTGCCAAACCCCGTCCCACCGGGCAGAAGAGCTTCTACTCACTGAAAACTGGAAGATGCTTATGATCCCCACATTAATTGTACTCCATTGCAAGAGAAAAAAACCCAAACTCCCCTGAGATACTGTGTTTTCTCAGCTGTATTAATCTGTGGTTACTGCAGGGGGTAATATTTTCACGATTTGTGTGTAGCTTTTCCTGATTTGAGTTATTCTGCCATTTGTGATCTGTCACACAGAACCAGTCCGGTTATTGCAGCAGGAAGGACACGTACAGCTGCACACACAGGATCCAGAAGAGACCAACGCGCTCTTATAAACCAACATACCACACCCAATAAATATTGTCCTTTTATCTGCCTAGTCAAAACCAACAATATTTCATTAATTTAGTAGTTGTGTGGTCTTGCTAGTTCCAGAAAATGCTGTTGGCAGTCTACTTATTTTTACTTTCTGAGAGAAAGAGAGAAGAGAATGAAAGCCCCTGTAGTGTACTCGCCCCGGCCCTTCTGGAGAATCTGTGTTTTAAGGCAGAAAACTGCCTCTTTGACTAATCTAAGCAGGGTTTTAGAGGATCATAGAACCATCTGGGTTGGTAGGGACCTTTAAGATCATCTAGTCCAACCGTCAACCAAACTCTGACAAAGAGCCCGTCACTAAACAATGTCCCCAAGCATCATGTCAGCCTGGCCTTTGAATCCCTCCAGGGATGGTGCCTCAACCACTACCCTGGGCAGTTCTGGGACAAAACACCAAAGATTCTTCATTCAGATCTACCAGTCTGAAGATGGTTGAGAGGAAAAGGTAAAATTAGACGGATCAGATGAAGATTTGCTTCCCAACAATGGTTGCAGACGCAAAACCACCCTGCCCAGCCACTAAAAACAATGACGGTATTTGTGTAATCTCAACACTTAAACCAGCCCAATGTCAAAATATTGCAGCTGCTTCATAGAAAGACAAATTCATTCCTTAATGGCGTGTGTTTCCAAACTAAGAGGCTCTTACTGTCAGTTTCAGAGTGTTTGTTTTACCTTGCTTATTTAATCAATGGAGACCGAGGAACGCGGGAGCAGGTTGCTGCAGGCACGGGGGTGAGTAACTCCATGGTTTCATTAGGGAGGCTCTAACAAGCCAAAGGAGACCTCAGCGCATCCATAGCCAGGGAGAACTCAGCTGGGATGACCCAGAAGACCTCTCTTGGGATCCCATGGATGCTTCTGCTACAACATTTCAGCCTGGGTACTGCAGAGGGTTGGTTCTTCCCGTCACCAAACCTGAGAAGAAGAGACGGGAATTAGCCCTACTTGGAGTGATGGTGTTCTAGGTGGGATAAAACCCAATGTCATTGCAGCTAAGGTGTGTGTTCTGTGCAAAGCCTTCACGGCACTGAGTTCTCTACAGGTGACTTGATAAAGTGAGGGAGAAGCCTTTGACGTTGCTCTGTGACTGCTTTCTCCCCTCCCTGGCACACGTGAGGTCTCCACGAGCGGTGACACGGAGGCTCCTGCTGCCACCAGAGGCTGGGCCGGACGTGGGGCTCTCAGTGACACCAGCTACGTTTTCTGGAGTCCCTTTGGGTTTCTGCCACCAAATTGTGCAAAACTTGTGGGGACTTCCTCAGTTCTCACAGCAACCCAAAACCACAATGAGGACAAGGGGCTCGAAAACCACCGGAATCCTCCACTTTCTCCTGGCTTCCTCCTGTATGGGCCCTCTGAGAATTACCTCGTTAGCCAGGATTTAATTGCCTCTTAAGACACATTTCCATTTGTTTCAGTGGTACCTGGATCAGGACTTTTAGCGTCTCCAGGACATTTCTCATCTAATTCATCCACTTTTATTCAAAACAAAACCAAAACCAAAACAAACCAAAACACAGGAAAACTTCTGATTTCTCCAGGGAAAAAGAGTCATAACCAAATGGGCATCAAAGCTGATGCAGAAAAAGCTGAGCCAGAACTGGAAGAAGAGAAATGAAGAATTGGCTTCTGAAGAACTGGGTAGATTTATGAAATGTACTTCATCTTCTTTTGATGGGAATGTGCTAAAAATACTCAATGAGCTCAATACGTTGCATTAAATTAATTTCCATCGGAAGCAGCCACATCTTGTTTGTTACGGAGAAAAGCGCTGCTGTACACAAATGGAAACAGTTTTCTGCCTGAGAAAGCGAAGTCATTTCAGCCAGAGGAGTTTGGCACACAGGGTGAGGGAAAAAAGATTGGAAAAAGCAATTAAAGCTCTGATAAAGCGCTGTCTGGATTCCCACTGCATCCAAGGAGGTAGAAGGGCGCTCATTTACATTTACCAAACCTGCGCATCCTAACACTGGTGTTAACGTTCAGGGCTTGTTGGTGCCACTGAATGTATTTTGTTGGGCTAGAAAATAAGGTTTTCAGGCAAATGGTGACTCTGGGGATGGTTTTGGGGCCTGTGTCAGAGAGATGCTCCACACCTGGAGCGGGATGGAGACCAGTTACAGTAAAGGACCGATTTTTGTAAAACTCTGGTTTTGTCCTCGGTAAACAGCTGGTACCTGTTAGCACACACAGCATTTGCTCTCCCAAAAACCAGTAAAAAAACCAACTGCTCTGACAAAAGTTAGGGGACAAAATGAGGATGCACATACATTACACCACAGTTAATTTACAAATGTGATGGCATTGTTTTAACATCATTTTCATGATCTGCCAATTTATAAAAAACTATTTTCTCTCATTTTAACTCAAATAACTATAAAAGGCCTGAGAATTTTCACAGCACTTTCCTTTTTGTCTGACTGGCTGGGCCAGACTACCCTGAGAATCACTTTTTTGGTCTTGTTTTGTTTATTAAAATGTGTTTAATAAGTGCTATTTCTGCCAAAGTTTGGTTCTAGTTGAAACAAACCCTTTTGACTTGAAAAAAATTAAACAGGCAAGTGTTAACCACCATTTGTCCCAGGGAAAATTGATTCAAGGGATCATTCCTTAAATACACCTTTGAACGTTTTCAGTGTTGACAGAGCAAGATGTGTCACACAGACTGCAGCGTTCAGCGTGGAATGGAATGGAATGGAATGGAATGGAATGGTTACCAGCAAAGGCCAATGGACCACTTCCAGTTGAATGACATGAGAATCCGGGCAGAGAAACTTGGCTGAAGGCAAAATTACACTGGCAAACAATGTTATAAATCGAGCTGGTGAGAAAGGGAGATGATAAGTATGATGGTAAAAAACCCCCAGTCTGTTTCTTTTATTAGAAACCCCCAACCCTTATAATAAAGGGCAGAGGCTGTACTCTGAAACCCACTGCTGAGCTTTATGGTCTCACTGGCACGCCCGTCTGACAAGGGCAGTGAAACAGCTTCACTGAGGTGAATGGGACTGCCACTTTCCTTGTACCTCATGCTGTGACAAAACCTTAACTTTCAAGAGAAAGGGAAAAATTATACATCAAATTAATAATTTAAATGATTAAACAAACCCCTACCAGTGATAACTGTCAAAATTCATGTGGTTTTTTTAATGCTGTTATTTTAAGGTTAAGTGAAAATTTATGTTTTAGGAGAAAAATAATGGAGGGCAAAAGAATTAAAAAAGAGCTTTTGGCTGTTAGGGATCTATGTATGTATACATCTATCTATCTGGAATTGTAGAACACACATACCTATCCCTCATATTTTACAATGGTGCTGCCTCACAAAAAGAAGGCAGCGAGTATAGTATTACCCAACAAACCTTTTGTTTCTTTTAATATCTGATCAATTCCCACTGCCTTGCAGAAATTATGAGAATTATGAGATTGGACATTAGGAAGAGGTTCTTTACCACGAAGGTGGTGGAGCACTGGAAGAGGTTGCCCAGGGAGGTGGTTGAAACCCCTTCCCTGGAGATATTCCAGGGGAGGCTGGAGGAAGCCCTGGGCAAACTGGTCTAGTTGGGGGTGTCCCTGGCTGACTGCGGGGAGGTGGGACTAGGTGACCTTTGGAGGTCTCTGCCAGCCTGGATGATTCTATGATTTGATGTGCAAGATGAAGCTCATTCTTACCCTGCTGTACCTGACAGGTCTGTCACCTCTCTCAAACCCAAGGCACAAACCCAGGCGGTAACTAGAAGAGTCACTCCAGGCCAAGTACGGATTCAAACAAACAAGGCAAAGGCTATTTCAGGGAATTAGGGAAAAAAAAAGTACAGCATGTGAAAAGAAGTCAAGAGATTGGGTGGCCTACTGGGATAACGAGGCGACCTCTCAACGCTTTCTGTCACCAGCGGCACAAAATCAGCGCATGGACCTGCCTTCTGCTGAGATAATCCATTCCCTGGGCTGCAGGCAGAGGTCTAACAGAGCCAATGGCGCCAGAGCCAGACTCAGACTCACAGCCTGGATCTGTAGGAGATGCCTTTCTAGCTCAGTCACCAAACCTCTTCTGGGGTGGGACACTTGGCTTTCTTGCTGGGCCGCCTCACGGTAGCCATCACAGGATTTGTCATAGAATCGCAGAATCGCAGAATGGTTTGGGTTGGAAGGGACCTTAAAGATCATCAAGTTCCAACCTCCTGCCCTGGCAGGGACACATCCCACCCATTGAGCAGGTTGCTCAATGCCCCATCCAACCTGACCTAGAATTTAATGAATGAAATGAACTTCCCAAAGGTTTTATGAAACCCCTGATCTTACACTTTGAGTCCCAGCCCGTCTTGTTCTCCACAGGTCTTCTTTTGGTCAACAAATACCTAAGAAATTTGGTGGATCAACTTACTACACACTCATGATATATCTCCTGTACTTCCCTCGTTGTCTGATTTTTATCCAGGCTGATCTGTGCTTTACAAACTTAAAGCCTTTTCCTAGCTGCCCCCTTGGTTCTAGTTGAAAGTTCTTGCTAAATTAGCTCCTTTCATTCCTACGGAAAAGTGATGCATTTCCTTCAGACCTGAGCTGAAAATAAACACCATGATCAAAGAAGAAAATTTATCTTCTTACCACAAAGTGTACTGTTGAAAAGGTTATATGAAAGCAAGAAAAAAACCCAGATCTATGTATAATATGAAAAGTCACATATTCTTGATAATTTTAGTAGATAAAAATGAGTTTTATATATTATTTCAGTCAGCTGGGACTCTTAGTTTGCAAAAGCCACCAGAGGATTGAGCTAGAGGTCTGTATATTTTAAGTCACATATTTTTCCCTGAGATGAGGTAAAATATAAAGCTATTTAACATCAGAGACTATTTCCCACAAATAGCTTACCAAGAAATACAGATGCAGGGAAGTTAAGTTCTTCCAATTGTAAGTGGCCTCTGCTGGGTGTGCTGAAGGTCTGTGGTTGCAATATGAGTCATCTGGGGAAAAAAAAATAAAGAATTGCTGCCACTTGCATTGCAAACGATTCAAATTTATACAGCAGACTAATTTAGTAGAAAAGGAAACCGGGTTCTTCTGTATTAGGCACTGAGTTATATTATGCTTTTAGAATGTATAAGCCCGGAGGGATATTAAAATTTTAATTTGAAGAGTATTTAAAAGGTAATTACTTTTATACAATAAAATAAGAAGTCTACTGAATCCTAATCCCTGTGTCGTGTCACGTGCTTTCCCTGAATCGATGCTACAGAAAATAGAAAATCCATTTGCTTAAGTGATTTTAATTTAGATTCACGGAAGACATTCTCATCTACAAAAAAGGTCTGATTTTTTTTTCAGCTTGACTCATTTAAAATTCTTGCTGTAACAACGTTAGCATTAAAGAAAGGTACCGACACTCGTTGGGTAGTGCTGAACTGAAAGACCCAGAGATGGGAAATTTTATCAACTCTCTTGATGTCAGGGGGGTTGGTTGGTTGGGCATGAAGAACACTGGCTCGGGGCCTGCTGACCAGCTGGGGACTGATGCCTCCTAAGTAAAAGCTGATTTCTTCTACTTCAGGCCTTTTAAGGGAAGGGCAAACACTTGAAAAGTTTCAGTCCAGAAGAAGATTGCTCAGACCAAGAAAGAGTATTTTGTCCAACTCACTGAATAACATAAACCAAATATGGATTTGGATTTGCTTCTGGTTCTGTTTAAGTCAGCCATGTAACATGCTGTCTAGGAAATCCTCTGACATCAGCCTTGTGTTTAAAAAAATTCCAAAGACCTTGGCTAGTGCAGTCAAAATTATTTGCATTTATAAAGAAATAACTTTAAATGTTGGTGTCCTATTTCCATTCACACCACCTTACCCATTTCCTCACAGGGGGACATCAATGAGCACTATATACTTCTGGTCTTTTCCTTCAAACGTTTTCCCCCACGATTTGCAGACCCCTTCAGGAGTTTTTACTGGTGGCCACAGGATGGGAAACACTGATCTACCACCTCCCCACCCGAACCTGCTTTAGATGCACCAGGCCTCCAGAGCACACACCCCGTTTCCATGTCCTGCCTCTGATGACCTCTTCAGTGCTCAGAGGGCTTCCATCCTGGGACAGCCACAGAAAACGACCCAATTCAGGTATTTTATAATATGCTTTGTTTATGCAAGTGTTTCCTTTATTTTTCCTCATCAGTGCTTATTTCTTTAGCCAACGTCTCCTATAGCTGATACCTAATTCTTTTGTTAAAAATACCTCCTATCTAAAAGTTGGGCATTTACTCAAATAAGCAGAGACGATTTTCAGCTGAATCAAAATAAACTTATAATCGAGACAGCCATGTCTGATCAGTGGATCACTTTCTTCAGCGTATCATACAAGTGGGTTTTGTGGGACAGAGTATTTTGAAACTGCTCTCAAAAGGATCAGGTTTTATGTGTAACTGTCTTAAGTTGTTCCCAGCAAACCCCGCAGCTTAGAATCACAGAATCATTTTGGTTGGAAGAGACCCTTGGGATCATCCAGTCCAACCATCAAACCTTGCCACATACCACCTTCCCTGGTGAAGCCCAGGTTGATCGATGCCAAGGACCTCTCTGCTCTCCTCGGCCACGTGTGTATGCCCACTCTCTATTCTTTAGCTTGACATTCCCCACTCTTACCCTGTCAGCAGAACATTGAGTTGATTTTTGCTCCTGCTGTGACAGTGTCAGAGGTATAACAGCACTCGCTGTGAGGAGTGCGGCGGGTTTACAGACCGAGTGAAATACGATTGCTGAGGGGTAATTACTGGTAGTAAATTAAAATTTAATAGCAACTTACAAGGGGGTGGCAATTCACTAAATAAAATTATTTTATTCGTTACTGTGATTTATAGATGAATCATTGGAGAAAAACACCCAGGTACAAGCTTATTCTTTGTAGAAAATGTTACGAAGATTAAGACGTGGAGAGCGATGGTTTCAGTGAACAGGCAGGTCGGGCAAGAAGGAAGCAAAGAGGAAAACACTGGAAAAGCTGCTGCCTGTTTCAAATCACTAAGACCTCCCACATCAGAAGAGCTCACTTTCAAATTTGAGTGGGATAACGAAGTGAAACCAAGCTCCAGTTTTGCCCCCCATGTGATCAACAGATAGTACATTTTGAACAAGGATATGGTATATCTAATAAAAACTTACCCTAAAGGAGAAGCTTTATGGCATTGAATGAATTATTTCTAGAATTGTGATCCCCAAAGCCCCCAGTTCACTGTCGCTGCAGCGTGGGTGTCTCTAAACAGCCACTTCTCTGTTGGACTGAAAGCTCCTGCAAGGCACAGAGGTCCTCTCCTGGGCCAGAGGAACCAGAACTGGCCCATACCAACAGGAGACCTTCTGCCCAAGTCACCAGCTCCACGAGCACAGACTGAGAACATGGACTGGGCACCCACCAGAGCTTTACATGGCACAGATCTCATCGCCTCCTTTCAGAGGTGGTTGGGATGGCGGTAGTATCTATGTTTCTTATACACAACATCACTTAGCACATGGAAAATCTGGCCTCAAGGCTTGCATCAAACCCTCCTTCCTCCCAGAGCTGTCCACGCTACCCAGGGTGACAGAAACTGGCAAAGGCCCCTTGCAGAAAGCAATTCAATGTTAATTGGACCAAAATGGACCTGAAGAGGCACTCGAGTCCATAGCCTGGTACTTCAGATGTTAATCTACATTTAAGGAGTTTTTGCACAGTGGAGGTATTGTAAGAGCGCAAACTTGTGGATAAAACTCTGGAACCAGAACTAAGAACTCAAGATTACTGTTTCCCAGATGAGCTTCATCACCACAACCTACAAAAATCAAGCCAGGAGAGGTTCTGTTTGGCCCAAGATCTCACATTGTTTTCCCCATAGAAGAGCATTGCTTCAGCAGCAGGAAGGGAACCCGTTCCTCCACCAAGTCAGGAGATCTTGGTAATTGGGTGCTTGATCGAGAGACAGCCAAGGATCAGCTTTCTTGGGCTGAGGGTCACTGTCTGTAGGTGAGTATTATAAACACTAACTCTTTTTTCTCTAAAACACCCACTATATAATCACCTTCGATGAAAATAGAGAGCTCCACTGAGATTTTTGAAAGAAAAAAGCATAGATGCCCATCTCTAGAAATGAATCCCCAAACCAGAAGGCATATCTCAGTTCCAGAAACAAGTTTGAAGTATAGAAGAGCACCGTACTGGCTAGATAAAATAAACTTTGTGGCTCTCAGACCCCGCTCCAGGGCTCCCAGCTCCTCCTCAGACACCGCAGGAGCAGCCTCTGCACCTCACATCAGCAACAGCCCCTCGTTTCGGGCATCAGGCACTGAAGAAGTTCAGCCCTGTGCTGGATTTCACACGTTTGTTTTCAAAGTTTGCTGGCACAAACTTGTGGATGAAGTAATGGATATTGTGTCACCGGCTTTAATTAACTAAAAGGAAGCATATACTGTTCTCTCTGAGGATCAACCAAGATGTAATGAAAATTATTAAGTTCGTAGGGCTGCCGTGCAGCTAGCACAGGCAGGAAAGTCTTATTTTACAGTGAATGATTATATTCATTAATACAGCTCACCAGAGAGTGAATTCCTTCATTTGCAACTTTTCATTTCTGTGTATTTGGAGACACGTTTCTATTGGCAACGGTAGTAATTCCTGCACTGTGATGCAACAAGAAAATTCCCCAGTGCTACTGCTAATTTGCACACAGACAGCCAACTTGTGTAAGATGGAAACCAGAATCAACCAATATGTATATGCATATTTAATCCATTTACCTAAGGACTTTAATTCTATGTTCATCTTGCTGCCTGGATTACTAATTCATACTTACTTTTCAAAGGCTTTAATGCTGTACGTCCAATAGCTCTTCACAGAAAGTACCCACTGGATACTAAAGTTGTGATGCATTATGGATATTGTGATCCATTATGGATTATTCACTTAAAACCTGGGAAAATTAATTTATTCAAAATCCTGCTGAGATAATCAGCAGCTGTTTGTTGCTATACACACTAGTCTGCATCTCAGATCATGCCAACAGATGATAATAAATGCCTTTCCTCATAATTTCACCCTAGTGGATGCATATATTCCACTGAGAAAACTGACTATGTCGTAAAAGCTCATTTGTTCACACTATTTCTCAACATGGTTTTGCAAGGATGTAAAATATTGATGGTTCTTATCAATGTCTCCTTCTGTCTTCTAGGACTCACATGGAAACCCTTTATTTAAATGCATTGCCAGGCTTTACTTCTAAGTTCTCCTTGCACCCCAAGGCCCTCTCTTCCAGATCAGCCCAAATCCCCAGTCACAGAATCACAGAATCTAAGGGATTGGAAGGGACCTTGAAAGATCATCTAGTCCCACCATAAAGCCAGAGCCTAGAAGGTGGGACACTTTCCCTCACCCAGCCTCCACCACCATGCATTTGGCCATGATCAGTGGTTGGCATTTGTCATGGGAAAGTAACCACCATTTCCTTTTAGGGATGATCTTACTTCAGATCATTTATTAATCCGATTTTACTTCAGCAAGACTAGGGTCTCTTCCCCTGGAGCCCAGTTTGCAGGGAGCCCAGACATCATGAGCTCGCCGACAAGGCTCTTCTCCAATTCACAAACACACTCTCAGGAGGCAAGAGGGACATTCCCTCCCATCTAAGTGTTGGCTGAAGCTGCACAAGGCTTTCATGAGAAAGCCCTGATATTTTTGCCCATTAATGAAATGCTGAGCCAATGCAGTGAATATGCATTAAGCACATCCTGAAAAATAAAACTGCAGATCAGAAGCACTTGCTCAGCCCCTTCAATAACACTGAGGTGGTATTACGTGCTCCAGCAGGGCCTTACAAAGAACCTTCTGTGTCCCAGCACTCAGCATTTGGGACCTGGGAACCGGGCACGCTCCGTTGTTTGGGTTTGCCCTGGTGAGTTTATCCCCAATTTCTAGCTAGTCACAAAAATTTCCCTGGCAAAAATACTTTCACGGAGCATAACTGAAGCTAACCAAATGCCTGCTGTGTACCACATATTCATATTTTACATAGTGTGAACGCGGGTAAGCCTAGGTAACAGCTCCAAAAAGAGCAAAATACGGTACTGGAAACGTGACAGTGACTTTTGCGACGCGCGGCCTCGT
This sequence comes from Jacana jacana, assembly GCA_013400555.1. Taxonomy (NCBI): domain Eukaryota; kingdom Metazoa; phylum Chordata; class Aves; order Charadriiformes; family Jacanidae; genus Jacana; species Jacana jacana. The sequence goes on along the minus strand of VZTM01034077.1, from coordinate 96,698 downwards.
GTCTTCCTGCTCCAGCACCACTTCTCTGGGTGGGAGATCGTCAGCCTGTTTGGCTTGAGAGCTTATACACCATAGGCAGTTTTAAATGTTACTTGAAAGGAAGACTATAGCCTTTAAAACGCTCCCTTTAGCACTGGCCTACTTAACTGACAGGCTGGAAGAACTTTGTTTAGTTTGTTACACTATCACACAGAAAAGGCTGCAAACAGGTTGAATTTTCTCCCATTCCATGCATTGCCTGATTTGATGGTTAGACAGTGCAGCAGGCTGCAAAACGGCACACCTAGAATAAAAAGAACCTGAATAAGCTCCAAAAAGTGCTTTCTCTTTACCTGCTGTAGCTGGGGTGTCTGCAGGGCCACATTGACGCTGGTTAACAGAGAAGGCTGCAGAAAGGGCTGCGGTCAGGTTTATCTCCTCTCGGTGTTACTCAGCTCAGAGAAGGGTTATTTAGTTTTGAAATAAGACATTTAGGAATTTGATGAATCCAAACACGATGCTACAAGAGCTTCACCTACAGAGAAGCTCAAGGAGCATGAAATTGGCCTCAGAGGCTCCCACCGGCTCCTCCGGCTCCGCTTGCCATGAAATGGAGTGTCCCTTGAGATGTACTAAACTGTCAAGTAAAGGCCAACAACGTATCTGTGTTCCCTAACATTCAGAGCTTCTCTCTCTAAATTATTGGGTAAATAAACGGAGTTAAACTGCCTTTGAGGGACAGCCCTGAGACGCGGGAGGCTTCGACAAGGAGTCCTTGCCAATGTCAGCTCTGCTAAGCGGAGAAGCTTTGGAGCTCAGAGGGCAAAGATGAGGCATTATTCTGCTCACTCCACCAGCCATCCCGAGTACTCCTGTCAACCTGGCAGCCCTCTGGAGGGGCTGGTGGATCTGGCCCTGTCATGTTTCTCATTTCTTTTGTACAGCTTTATTGTTACAAGCTCATTTGCCATCAGGAGTCAAAGGCGGTAATCAAGCGCATGAGCTCAGTCGGAGCACAATGCTCCTTGTGATTTTATTCCCACAGAGATTGCAGCGAGCACCGATAATCAGATGTTCTTGTGGGCAGGAGCAAAAGAAGAAACCATAAATTTATGTAAGAAATGGCAAAAATGTTATTTTAAGCTGAGCTTAAATGGGCTCAATTTCCTAAATAGGCTCAACGAGGACTAGGCTCAAGCAATCATTCCACGTGGGAGACAACTGCAGAAATGCTAATCTGTAACAACATCACACATCATCAACATCCAGCTCTTTCAAAACAGCCCTAAATCACACAATTCCCTCTGTTTTCTACGGTTTCTGTCTGCCTTGCGAATTTGCCTGAAGCTCTTTGAAGTTCTCTCCGCTTCCCGGCTCTGCCCTGGGCTGCCAGCGAGCCTCCAGCTGCTGCTGGGCAGGAGCAGAACTTTCCTGTGGCACCTGGACTTGGCAGCCCCCGTGGCGTGGTGCCCATCAAACCAGAAAAAGGGGCAGGAGGAGACAGTTCATCCTGTTCCAAATTCCAGCTTCACTGCTCTGTAACAGAAACTCTTGAGACCACCTCAGTGCAGAAAGCGATGGGGAGTTTGATGGGGAGTTTGCTCACGTGTCAGTAGTCTATGAATATCGGCCTCCAGTCTCAGAAAAAGCAAACTGTTCCCCGTGCTGGGGGGGGTGTGGGGGAGGGTGTGTGGGGGTAAACTACAAAAGTACAAAGCGTAGAAACTTTGCCCATGAAAGTATTTGTATTGCTTCCAAAATGGAAAAGGGTTTTTGTCAATCCCAGGTCCTGACAGAGACTCCCACAGGCAAGCTGGAAGGAAAAGAGAAAAAAGGAAAAGCGATTTATCTCTATTTCAGGCTGGTGACAGCCTGGGCTCCGAGGGTCCCTGACTCATGGCTGGAATCACAGGGAGTCACCCAGCTGAAGTCTTGTTCTCACACTGAGAGATCAGAGTAGGGACAAGTCCTTTGGCCGAACGCAAAGATCAGCACAGAGCGATTTGAGCTGAACGAGCAGAAGAGAATCTCGCTGTGGCCCCGAGACATGCCACGTGGCTGAGCTGGAGGTTATAGGAAGGGACAGGCACACATCCACAGACACAGAATCCTGACCAACCAAACCCAAACCCAAGCAGCAGGTCTGGCTTTTTCTGGGGTGCAAACAGCAGAGCCATCATACAGTTCTTGAGAACCAGTCAGACCACCCTGTGGTCAATTCACAATCCCTGCCTGTTCGAAGCCCAACACCCACTGGGAGACCAGCTCTTGGAAGAAAGCTTGCCCACCCCCCAAAAAAAAAGCATAAACCAGGGGTTACTGACTGTTATCTTGGGTTTGTAATCTCAGGTCCTTTAATCTTATGTATAAACATACATTGACTAAAGAAATCCCACAGGGAGGAACTGGATACAGGAGAACGTTTAAAAGTTATTGTGGCAAGATTTTAAAAAATACTCAAGTGCTGAAAAAATTCTGATCCTGATTTAGGTTTCTGAGAGTGTATAATAGTTGCATCATTCCTTCCAAGAACTTGAAGCTCTCAATTGAACATACCTACAATGACTATTTTTTCTTCCTGTTCTCTTCTTTATAGAGCTTACTATCCCTCTGCACCAAATCGTTATAAGTGGTGGCTCTTCAACTCCTATTTGTGAGACCTCTTTTATTCCCTCCTGAAATTGCTCTTGTTCCTCAGCATTTTTCCTCCCTGTTCTCATCAGCTTAAAACAATAGCACGATCATAGCTTTTAAAAACTTGTTTATGATTAATTTCTTCTAAATGCCTCAACTGCTAATTCGCTTTTTTCCTTTGCAGCGTTGTGGAGCAGGTTGTATTCTTCCTTCTTCTGTTTTGCTGAGTGATTTGGATGAGACATCCATGACACAGAATATCCTTTGGGCCAGCTCATCCTACCTATGGTCCCTCTCAGCTTCTATGGGAAGATGGAAAAGTCCTTGACTTCACATGCACGTTACTCAGCAACAGCTAAAACGGTGTGCACTGTCCACATTCTTCTCATCCTAAACCCAAAACACAGCAGGCACTAGAGAGAAAACAAACTCCATCCCAGCTGAAACCAGGACACAGTGGCCACAAACCTCCGCTGATTCCCGAATTGAGGGCTATGTGAAACCTCAGATGCGGTTGAGAGGACAGCTCTGATTTCACAGGGAAGTGAAACTGGCCTTTTTCAGGGTAAGAGTAACATCATAAACCCAGGAAACTTTCAGAGGAACATCTCTTGGATGTGACTATTTTAACGCAGGACGAGTTGTAAATATCCACAGCTTTAATTGAGTTCTCCAAATTAGAGAGCCTTTCCTTCCATGGCATTAAATACTTTGTGTTTGCAACTGCACATATGTTCATACTTCTGTATTTATACTACTGCAGAGGCCCTTTCTGCACTTCCCATACGCTGTGTCAAAAAACTACAGGTTTTATTTTTTGAAACGTTGCAAGCCTCGGGGGTGAGGCTCAGGCTCTGCTCTTCACTAATCAGCCATAGACTTAGATTTCTAAATTCTCCTTGTGATTAGGGGCAGCTGTTGCTCATTTTGGCTGGGTATAAGAGAGAGGGGACTTCTAAAATAACAGTAAACGTGACAGCGTCTGACCGATGCATCTTACAGGGCGAGCAAGTAGGATGGGATCAACACAAAACAAGAAAGAGGAAGTTCAGACTAAGTGCTCTTACAAGAGGTTTCAAAATATTCTCCTTGGATATTCCCGTAATAGAAAAGCCCATCTGTTCTGCACGAAGCTAATGAAATCGCTTGGCATAACATCTCTACTGCCCTCATTGCCCAAAAAGTCCTTCTTGACTGATAAAAAGACACCAATGGCGTAATGTTGACTCCCACTCTTACTTCAGTTCATAAATTACCTTAATGGATAAATGCTTTTCATTTAAGATCTTAAGCATTTCATAATTTTTATCATTTTAGAGATTAACAAAGAAAGGAAGTTAAAATTGATTTATCACGAGATCCAGGGTCATTTTAAAATCAGATACGTTAACAAGGATAATAGTTTCTTTTTTAGTCGAGATGAAGGCAATTTATGAGCACCAGGAAATTTTGCAGATTGCCTGTGGGTAGAGCTTGGCATCTGTGTAATTATGTGGGATCTCTGAAGGCATTTAAAGGCCAATTGGCTGCTTTTAAATCATCTCTTTAAGCTGGTGACAACTAGGATATAAAGATTTCGTGGCCAAATGAAAGAACTGCATTCCAGCATTGCCAGTTCTGGCCCAGCAATTCATAAGCCTTGAAAGTTCATGCCTGGATGTATTTTATAGCATATATATTAAAAATTAATCACAGAATTTATCTTGGAAAAGACTAATTAATTAATTTCAAAAGAAATGAAAACATTCTAGAACCATTGGAGAAAAATCTGAATCAGTGGGTGCTTTAATTACAGGAAGTAACTGACAAAGCTTGCCTGGATACAGGGATCCAATCCAGGAAAAGCAGCTTTTCTTGGCCTGTTCTTCATATATTTCTTGGTGCAGAGCTGCCAGCATTAGCGCTCTGGCTATCTATCAGAAGGGAATCGCTGTGCCAATTGTTGTCAGTCCCCTCACAATCAGACGTACACACGCAGGCGCACCCGCTAACACTCGTGCAGAATCGTTCCCACTATCCCATTTTCCCACTTATTGTATTTGAAAAGACAGAAGCAGCCCTCTCCTGCCTCACGTGGTGTTGGCATTGTATACACTAGAGATATATATCGTCCTGTTACCTCCTTGGGTTACAACAAGAGGTACATTGGTTCAGTTCATAGAATCATAGAATGGCCCAGGCCGGAAGGGACCTCTAGGGTCATCTAATCCAACCTCCCCACAGTCAGCAGGGACACCTCCAACTAGACCAGGTTGCCCAGGGCCTCCTCGAGCCTCCCCTTGAATATCTTCAGGGAAGGGGCCTCCACCACCTCCCTGGACAGCCTCTTCCAGTGGTCCACCACCCTCAGAGTAAAGAACCTATTATTCCTCATGTCTAATCTACATCTGCTCTTCCCAATCTCTACTCTGCCACTAAACCGTGTATTTTCTTCTGGTTTCTAGGGATAACTTTGCTTATTCACGTTAATTCAAGGCTATTCCAGCGTGACTCAAACAGATTTTCAGTGAAGGCGATGTTGAACGCGTGGCCTGGTGTACCAACGGGTGGGATTGCTGACGTTCCCACAACCCTTACTTGACCACTTCTGGTTCACCTACTGGTTGTCATGCACCAGGATCCAGGCCACTTGGCATCGCATGGCACAAAGGTGTTGGAGGGCTGGATTCACACGCTAACAAGCTTATCACTGGGACCCAGATCCTCCCGAGCCAGCCAGGCTCTTTGAAGTACAAACCCAACCCTTGAAGACAGGCTCCCCAAAAGGCTGTCATTGAGTGCATCACACGTTGATCTTCCCTGCAATTTCCTCTCTTGTCAGTGACGAGCTGTATCAATCCACGTCTTTCCCACATCAAAGATCTGATGAATCCAGAACAATTTACACCAAAACGCCAGCAGAACAAACTGTCACAGAAGAGACTTTTTTCCTTCACAGAAAATTGCAAACGCCTCTATCACTTTTGATTAGAGCATAAAATTTAGGGATCTGCATTTGAAGAAATAAGGGGCTATAATACATCCCCAAAACATTGCATTTTGAATGATTTCAAAATGAAAAAATGAACCAGCATCTTATTAGCCCAATATTTGATGGCTTTATCATCTCATAACGCAATGTGTATTCCTCTAACTGAGCTGCAGGGTGTTCACAGAGACTAGAGGATAACCTGGGTAGGTACACAACAGGACTTGCATTTCACCTTTTTTTTTTGGTTTTTAAAGAAGAATTTTGAAACTGAAATGCCAGCATTTTGATATATTAGAAGGTAAAGTGAGATGGAAATCCTATGTTCTACTTTGCTTTATCATTTACTTGTTATTTCACCTACTTTTCCTGCACAGAAACCTCAGGTTTGGGTAAAAATCAAGAGAACCACACGTGCCAGCTTTGGGGATACAGCTGAAGTGATTGTGTAGAAACACGTTGGGATAAAGAGGATTACAGTATCCAAAACCTTAAACCTGAACTCTGGTTTCTGTGGTTATTCAGAAATACAGTAGGATTCTTAGCTCTGTCAGTAACTGTGATGGTTGATGAATACAAGGTTGATAATAACATTAATTTTATTATAATTAAATGCTATCACAGCACAATATTTCTTTGTGGAGTTTCTGTGTTTCTTTACAGAGTTTGTAGCATAAAATGAGGGCAATTACATTTACCTCCTTTGTAAAGTGATTTGTGATCTTCTGATGAAGCTGTTGCATGAAGGAGGTAGGTCTATAATTCCCAAATCATAGGGCTCAGTACGTCAGCACTGTGACTCTCTCTTCACAAGCAGAGAGAAGAGTAAAAGGCTTCTTTGCTCACGAACTGAGCTCACAATGGGATTTCCACTGCTGTTTCTCACCTTTTAACACAACTAACTGTTCAAGTCTCTCACCTACAGCATAGTTTAGGAATTCAGCTATTTTTAAAGTGTTACAGTATTTTAAAAATATGATAAGACTGATTAATATTAGTATTAAAATTCCATCTGTCTTGTCACTCTAAATATAGAGGATAATTCCAATACCATTTGTGAGACCTAGAAACTTATTTTCAAAATGCATTTGTGGAAGACCCTCATTCCAAGGTAAGTGAGGACGATTTGCAGGAGGGTTTACCTAACTTTTGGAGTCATGATTCCTAGACTGGAAGCAGGAGCCTCCAGTAAGTCTGGCTGAAGATTCCCGGGCAAAATTACTGCTTTGTGTCAAATCCCTAAGAGCACACCAGCTCTTTGGGGGGACCATCTGGGTCTGACAGGTATGAACTCTGCGTCACCCACAGACCAGCCCGCAGGGTTAGAGGGAGTTTCTCAATGTTGTCCCTGTTTTTGTCATGGTAGGAATTAATTCAGCTTGGACATTTCATTCTCATCCTATTACTTTAAAAACAAGGAAGAGCAACAAGGTGGTTTGTCCAAGTTTTGCATGGGCAGTGACAAACCCTTGTTGGGGTCGACTGGACCATGCAGCAGCCTTCCCACAGCCATGCCCACACCAACACGAGCGGGTCCGGGACCTCCTGGCACTGGCGTCAGTGTTTCAGCATGAGTCCATGTTGGTTTTAGACCAATCCAGCCGCCCCTGCTGAGCACCACTGTGGGAAATTCACCCTTGAATCTTCAGAGGAGCTACTCTCCCTTCTGGTCTGATCTGTTCAAAGAGAAAGTTCAGCACCAACAGATGTATCTTCCCAACTTTGCTTTTCTTTAATCACATCACGAATTTGTCTTGTCTTACTCAGCCTAGCAAGACCATTAACTTCCCTAAAATTTGTTTCATTTAAGGGCTTGTTTCTTGCTACTTGGCAGGTTTAACCCGTGCAACACCTATCCACAAGGATCCTTCCTCGTTTGACACATTTAGGGGGTTTGGAGAGCAAGCAATAAATCAAGTACATCAAGAATAGGTGTTTGCACAGCTTAATCTCGCGTGCTAACCTTCACTGTTCCATGATAGAGCTCCCAAACAGTGAGATGACACTTGATCTACCCAATCAATAGCAGAAAAAGTAATTTTACAGCTGTCTGTGATTTAAGTGAGCCAGTGGGCAGTGACACAACCAGCAGCCACTGATGCTTCAGCTTAAGGCCAACCTCAGCATTAACAGCACAGGACTCTAAAAGAGCAGCTCAGTTTGGATTACAGTTTCACGTGATTTACTTGAGGTTCTGATGCCTGTAAAAATGCTGTTAGTTATTAAAACATGACTTACATTCTGTCCATAACAGAGAGACCAATAATACAGCAGATTTGATATTATATTTATCAGTTTTCTACAGCAGAGTAGAATAGATAAGGAAATATGGCTAATAGTCACTCACATCCAGTTCCTGGCATTCAGGTACCAAATTTAAAAATGTGCCAGGGTTTAACAGTCTCCTCATACACCTCCTGACAATCCCCTGACATGGCCTGACCACAAATCATCTCGAGGCACAGAAATTTCTTTAATGGAAAACTGACAAGGGCAAGTTAATATCTCTAAAGGAACGGGGAGAGTGAAAATTGAATTTTAACTGTACCCTGGGCAATAAAATAACCTTTAGATTGCAGGTATTGCACAGTGCAAGCCATGGGACAGATGAAATGGGAGAGTTTTAGTTCTGCATTTGTCAAAATCAGGGTTTCTTTAAAAGGGAAATTAAAGTTTGGGGTTTTTTGTCCTCCCTAGTTAGAAATTATACCTGAGCTTTTTTTATTGTATTTAGCAGGTGAAGGATAAATAGAATCATTCGGTGACAGTTGCTGGGTTTGGTGAATGCCTTCTGAGAAACTGCATTAAATCCTAATTCCATCACTAACATATTTCCTGCACTAAAGCGTCCGGAATTTTCTCAGCTATTTTTGAGAAAAAAAAAAACAAACCCTGAGCCTCACAAATTGCCTTATAAACAGCAGCCAGTTCCCCACCGTCCCTAGAAAAGGATGGGCTCCCTAAGCTTGCTACGAACACCACGTTCCCCTAAATTGCCCGTACGCTTTTGTGGAGACCGAGCTAAGACATTGCTCTGTAATGACCGCAGCAGGTGCAAGCGGTGCCCCGAGTGCATCGGCTGCACAGCAGAACTCACCCCGAGGAGGGAAGGGGACACGTGTGGTTGCTCTGATATAACTTCTGCCCACGATAAATCCCAAGACCGCACCTCTGGGAAGTGGTTCGCTTCTTCACCTTCTCTCTTAGAAACGTTCTTGAGGTCGATAAAGGCAAGAAGAAAGTGCTGGTGGGTCTTCTAGATCCCCTTTGCAAGTCAATAACTGATACTCTGGTAAATTCACTGCTCTCTCTGGCTTATGGTCTCTCTACAGCAGAAGCCTTCACCTCCCCGTGATCCCGACCTCCACTGCTGCCCTTGGCTATACATATTCTTACACCAAAGCTCACTGAAGGGTCAGGACCTCAAAGACCCTCTGGAACACTGAATTGCAGTGCTGTTGTTCACTGTACATTACCTACAATTAAATGAAATAAATGTGTCTGGAAGTCATTCTCACCTTTTCATAGAGTCAGAGAATAGTTTGGGTTGGAAGGGACTTTTAAAGGTTACCTACTCCAACCCTCTGCAATGATCAGGTTGCTCAGAGCCTTTTACATATGATTGGGTTTTTTAAAGAGCTTTGTAGAATGTCTTATAGTAACTGTCTTTTCATAGACCACCAAGGTTATTTTTTTCTAGCTTTTCCTAGAGAAACCCTCAGCAGAGCTGGCAAATGCAAGGTAATGCAGAGCTTCGTAGGATGAATTTCAGACCTTCAGTTGCCTTTTATCATCATGAAGTTTTCATCTTGTTCTCTTCAAGTCTTACAGGTCTCATTAAATAAGCAAAGTTTAAAAGTCTTGAGACTTCGAGTAACATACTGAGAAACACGAATGCAATCCTGATAACCAAGTACCTTAACTGAAGCTGGGAGAAATCAACAGAACTGGAAATGAGGCAATGAAAAAATACCAGAATTTAACTGTGCGGTCACCTGCCTGAAACGTGATGGCCAGAAGCTAATTCTCACACCACTGTAGGATCCTTCTAAAATACTTATTCCTTTCTATCTTAGCAACCCTGAGCCTGCTCATATTCACACCTGGTACTTTTGCTTAGTTCTCTTTGTGAGTTTCATGCTGCTTCATCCCTTCATTACTTACACCTCAATTGAGTACTACACGGATTTAGATCCCTGTGACTACCACTGGCCCCACGGCACTTGAAAATTTATTGCACTAATTATTTCTCGTATTTTTATCCCCGTGAAGTGTTCCAGTGAAATGAGGCTGTGGATCACAGTGAATCACAGATTCTGAAATACCGAGGAAGCATGACCAGAGATGGGCCGTTTTCCTCCTGGTGTTCCCTGGCAGAGAGCGGTGACAATGAGCTCACTTTGACCAGCCCCAAGGGCACGAACCACGTCAAGGAATGAACCCTTATTATGCTCACTCTTACACACTGCCCCAGTAGCAGAGAACCTCCCAGGATGACTTTCTGTGTGGCACCACAGCAGAGATAAATTACACTAGCTTTAATGCTTAAGTAGCGAGCATTTAAAAGCATTCTGTAGGGCTAAAGACTTAGAAGCTAGAAGAACCATCATACAGTCTCTCTTGTAGCACAAGCCACAGCTTTCAAAATCCACTGCTGAATCGATTGGTTTCTCTAAAGAGCTTGGAGGTAAATCCAATAAAAGAGGGACATGGCTGAAGTGGGACCTTGCTGTTCCTGTAGGAAGTGTTCCTGGGAAACACAGCGGTCTCAGGGGGACAAGCAGAGCCTTCTTGTAAGGTCAGAATTCATCTAAGAACTAAGAATAGCCTAAAAAAAACTTTTTACTTTTGTTAATGCAGTATTTTCACGGATAGCTGGGAAACAGCTGCTACCCTCAACTGGGATTACTTCCACCGGGTTCTGCGTGGACCAGTTTAGCCATAGACCTTCTGATGACTCCTATTCCCATAAGAGAAGGGCAGAATAAGCGCTCTTTGGTAAAGGCTTTATTAAATCAGGAAAGAGAACATCGGCTGGGACTTCCTCCCAGCTCTGCGGTGGAGAGGCCCTATTTTCAGCTGTGACACAAACCAGCTGTTTTCCTGCTATTAGCACACAGAATAGCGATGGCAGATGTCACCACCAACCACACTAACAAATAAACAAGGGGGAAACGGGAGGGGGGTGGTGGTGGGCGAGTGGGTATTTATTTATGTTTCCCCAGTTTTACTTGGTGGCCTTTTATCTGTGAACCCAAAAGAAAAGAAAGAGGAGATGGACACAACCAGACATTGGAGCAGGAAAAGACTACGCTTCTTGACGCAGATATGGCTCTTATGAAAGCGTATTGCATGGACTGGGGGTGAGCCAAGAATCTATTGGAGACGTATCACTCGGGTGGGAATTACATTTGCATCAGGAAAACTTTAGTTGAATATCAGCAAGAGAACAGATTACGCAGTGGAGTAGGCCTAGTATCACCAAGACACGTAAAGCTTCGGCAAAAACCCCAGTACTGGCAGGTGGCTGCCCTGAACGGCCACTTAACCACAAACTATTCTCAACAGATCCTATCGTGCCGCTCCTTAGAGAGGATACTTGGGACATGCAGCTTTTAGCCACCCAACTAAGACAACAACTGGAAATCACCTACATGAACTTTATTTTAAACATTCCTCAAATAAATAAATAAAAACTTGCTTGCCTGTCTAGAAAAAAAAAAAAAAAAGGAAAGATTTCTGCAATCTGAGATGCCAGTTGTCAAAGACGTTGACAACAAACACCCAGTTTGACCCCTAGAGTCTACAAGTTGAGAATTGGGTTATTGTAACCTTAAATTAAACAAGAGACAACTACTGCAGTTTTCAAAAGAGTTATCTCCCAAGCTCCCCACTGAAAAATCTTGGGGTTTGTTTTGTCTGTGGCTGTTTTTGTGGTGGTTTCACAAGGGAAACATTTTAGAAGGGATGAAATTACCTCTGGAGTATGGCAGGGGAGGAGCACCTGGGAGATGAACAAAAGGAAGCTTAAGATAACGGAAAATAGCTCAAATCTTAACATCCTTCCAAAAAGAACAGAAGCCACAACTGCACAGCGATATATGCATCTTCAAAAAGAGTATGGGCATGAAATGACTGGTGAATTACAGAAGTAGGAAGGAGTGACCCATCAAGAACAGACAGTGTGTTAAATTTAGGGGGGGGCAGTGGCATGAGGGGGATCCTTCAAGAGGCAGCAGCATTAACGTCCCAGGGATTAAATGCTTCAAAATCAGATCAAAAAAAACCAAGGAAAAATAGATGGGGAAAGTGCATCTGATGATAAAGGAGAAGAACACGATAATGAACACGTGAGTGTCACCAAATCACTAAAACTTTTGGTATAGTATCTTCAGAGTATCGTAAGTGAAACAGCAAAGAGAGGGAATACAAGAACAGTGATAAAAACAAGAGGGTGCCAAATTTATGCCAGCAGTCAAGAACCGAGAAGTAATTTAGCATATCAAAGGAATTGATTTACAAGACTAACGTTAACACCGTTATTTTTTTAATTTACAGAAAATCAGAAAAGTGTCAGGTACTTGAAGGCTAAAAAAAAAAAAAAAAAGAGAATAAAATGCTAGTAAATAAAATTCCAGCAAAATACCAAGTGAAATATTCAGAGAAGCAGAAATATCTTTAAGATGATGGAACCCTCACTTCCATTTTCTGAAAACACATCCCTTAACTCACTTTCCTATTTTTAGAGAACCAGAGGAGGCAGGGGGAAGGGGAGATGAATAAGGCAGATCCATCTAAATTCCAGTCAGGCGCTTGCTGCAGCAGGAGCAATTCCCTGTTGCGTCCCATCCCTTTGATACTACTTGAAAAGCTGCAAAAGAGGCAGAAACGGCCTGAAGCACCCGTCAGGTATAACCATGGAGAACTAATAAAACGTTGTTGGGTGCCCTGGCTTAAAGAATGAGAGTGCTCTTATGATTATTTCCTTCCCAAGTTAGAGAGAGGGCAGTTCCCCGGGATTGCTGAGGGTGCAGGCGGCACAAGTGAGCTTCCACAGGCCAATCTGCATCTCTTTTTCTAATGTTGTACCAACAGTTCCCAGCTGCTGCACATATTTTTCCTGGCAAATAATGAAATCTTATCCTTAAAATAAAATTTAGTTCCTTTAGCTATGTGTACTGCTGGATCAAAAATAAAGATTAACAGGCAACTAATCGTCAAAAACATACAATAGTTAAAGCAGTAGTTTAAAATATAAAAAATTAAAAATATTAAAAAAATATTAAGATATCTAAATGTCCATGATGTCCAGGGAAGAGTTCCTGGGAGGCATTACATCAACAGGTGGGGAAACGTTGGGTAAAATACGAGGAAAACCCAAGAAGTAACTAAAATCCGGTGGTAAGGTTATCACTGAAGAAAGTGGTTTTGACCTAGAAAGTCTGGAAATAAAAGCAGAAAATAAACAGATCTGGAATGTGGCAAGCAGAGAGCATTGTCTGGATGGCAGCCATACCAAGGGAGGGAGGAAGCAATAAAACCAGTCCTGTTAAACCCACAGTTATAAACGTAACACAGAAGCAAACACGAGACTGGAGCTCGCACGAGGGTCAGGAAGACTCGAACGCGGCGCCATCTCTTGGAAATAGCTCTGCTGGGAGCGTATTTGAAATACTTCTAATTTATTTATGATTTCTCAGTTAAAAAAAAAAATAAAAGAAAAACAACAACACAACCACAAAACAACAAATTAATCCTAGAATCATTCAGGTTGGCAGAGACCCTTGGGATCATCAAGTCCAACCATCAGCCCCACTCTACAAAGTTCTCCCCTACACCAGATCCCTCAACACCACATCCAATCTACTCTGAAACACAGTCAGGGATGGGGACTCCACCCCCTCCCTGGGCAGCCCAGTCCAGGCTCTGACCACTCTTGCTGGGAAGAATTCTTTCCCAATGTCCAGCCTAACCCTACCCTGCTGCAGCTTGCAGCCATTCCCTCTTGTTCTATCACTGATTCCCTGTGAGAAGAGACCAGCACCAACCTCTCTCCAATGCCCTTTCAAGCAGTTGTAGAGAGGGATGAGGTCTCCCCTCAGCCTGCTCTTTATAGGAATAAACTCTGAAAATTATAAGTAACTCTGCACAGAGATCAGAGAATTCTAACCCTAAAACAAAACCAGAGAAATAAAATGAGAAGGAAAGGTGAAATAAGATAAAAAGTAAAACTTCAGTTGAATGACACAAGAACGCCCCGCTCATGAGCTATATTATAATTAGTTAATCAACTGGACAAATGCTTAGAACGAGAATTTGAAGAGCTTTGATGTATCTGGATCCTACCAACCTTCACTGAGCGAGCAACGTGTGGCCACCAATCATCAGCCAAGTGCTCTCTGGAAAAGACTCTCTCAAAAAACGAACCAACCACATAAAAGGCAGTTAATAACATTTGCTGGTTTCGCTCTGGGCATTCACAGTCAGTGACCAACAACACAGACCCTACCCAGTAACCCGGGCTTGTTGCTGCATTTCCAGTTTCAGTTATTTTTCCTCCCCACGTGCCCTGCAGCAGCACGTTGGGTCCAGCGGTGTTTTCTACCTGCTGAGACGGGGGTGGGAAAAAATAGCCATTGTGCCAGAATTCTCCTAATTTCTGCTGGTCTCTAACCAGCTGGGAGCCAGAAAAGCAGCAGTTGGGAGTAATAACACCTCTAACTTGCACGATTTATTTTCCTTCTGGAAACAGTCACGGGGCATTTGTAGATGAATATTCTTGGATTATGTTCTAATAGAAGAAATCCTTCCGTGGGCATTTTTTATGCTTTTTTCTATTGAACGAGACAATTTTTGCTATCCTAGGCAATATTCAGGGCCTGTGTAGGTTTAAAAATTATTAATTATAATACTGAAAATGTCAGAGGGACGAATTAAAAGCAGCTCATTATGCCAAGTATGTAGATGTGAAGGATGCCAAAAGTATCAGCTAATCTTAATGCAGGAAGCAAACTCAGTGGGGAAAAATTACTTTATTAGGAATGAATTTGAGTATTGGGGATGCCGCAGTGCAAGGCTGGGAGAATTCAACAGAGCAGCTACCATAAAGCTGTTTTGGAGCAGAAATTTACGGGCAGCAAGGAGTGCTTTGTTTTCTCACCACTGCTCAGAAAGGGTCACCCAAAAAGCCAGACAGCATTTGGCTGCTTGTTGAATGTGGTTGGAACAAGCGTTCTCTTCTGAAGTCAGGCAGGGTACAACAAATCACTGCTCCTCATCCTCCCTGCTAAAACCAGTCTCTGTCACTGAAACACTGTCTCAGATAGCATCAGGAGTAGAACGCCTCGTGCTGGGGCTGCTTGCTGGGAATCATGCTCAATCACAACTCATTCTGAACAAATCCCATGTAAAGCATCTCCCGTCACATTTCCCACATGCCCTTTAGAGGTGCAGGAGAGCAGCAGGGACTCTGCAGGGCTCATTACATGCCTGAAGGCACAGACAAGTAACTGGGGGGGGTTTCAGGGCGCTTGAGTGTCTTTAGGCAAATAAAGAGTTCTGAAAAGCCGACCCAAGCATTTTACTTACTGCTTATTTATTTTATTCCTCTGGGTCAACTAGCTTCATCTGCATCACAAATTAATTCCTACCTTCCATTTCCTCCCCACAATTATTCTTTTTCCCCTCTGGTTCTGTACATGGATTTCTCTGGGAAAGACCAAAACAAATGCCACAAGTACAATAACTCATTTCAGGATTTTTCCCTCGGGTCCCCGACAACATTTTCCCAAACAACAGTATTTGTAACCAGCGAAAGCACCAGGAATGTACAACTGGTGCCTTTGAATTTATTTGGGCTTATTGTTTTCTGTGTAGAAGTTCAGCTGCCACAGAAGAAGTGTAGCATCTCAACTCTTTGAAAGATGGGCAGCTATTAGCACCCTTATTCTCATGGGGCAGTGCCTTAGAAAACCTTCTCTCTGGTTTAGGTGTTTGATAGCAGAGTACTCTGAGAAGCCTGGGGGTATGACTTCAACATGAAAGAACATTCTCATTTTTAAAGTTACCCTCAATTTCAGCTGAGAAAACACCGATATTAAAGGCCAAAACTTCCCCAAAGATTCCCTTGTCAACTGTCTCTAGACACAAGTTGGTTCTTCATGTTGTATCCCCACTGGCAACCTAGGCATTTATGCCAGGCTTCACTTTGTAGAGCCCAATTGTGTTGGGGTTTTTTGCCATGAAAACTAGATTTTCTGAAGTAAGGAATAATTTCTCTGCAGCAGCTTCTTTTTCTAGCCTTATATCCAAGAGAGTCATAATTGCCTGTAATAAAATATGTCTCCGGTTGCCTTTGGAAAACCATTAAATAGGTTTAATGGCAGTAGGATGGAAAAGCACCTTGCACGTACATGATGGGTAGCTCTCCTCTACTGCTCTTGTGCATGAAACTTTGGCACACAATTTATTGGCCAATTCAGCCAGTCCCACCAAATAAAGGCAATCGATCTTTTCAGTGGTACGGTACACCAAAGCCAAAATTACACGTTCTAGGGAAGAGAGGGCTATTCAGAAAATCCCTCCAGTTCTTCAGCTTTATTAGGAGCCCAACAACACAAAGCCTTCTTCTTTCTAGACTAAAACCAGAACATTTCTACTAATTTCTAAACTTTTTGACTGAAACTTAATCTACTCTGGCTTTAAATGTGTGTTTTGAATTAGGAGCACCTTTTGTGTAATGCTTTGCAACTCTTATGCCCAAGGAACATTTGCAGGATTTCAAGAGCTGGAGAAGTCCCTTCTGCATCTTCCTCCTATCCTACCTCTGCAGTTCTCTGTAGCTGTGCCACAGCTGCTCAAAGCACACTTGCCAGCTGATTTTCCCAGCAGGCAGTTCCAGGCAGCAGCCATCGATGAGCCACCCAGTTGAGACTCTACTTGAGGCTCCACTGCCGGCCAAAGTGAAACCAATGAAAGGGTTTTAGGGGCTCTCCCAACCCCTACTGGGATAGTCAGCCACCCTTTGATTCTGAATTAAGGAACCTCAGTCCTTAAGCTGGAAAGCTGCACAGAACAAGACTTTCTATTCTTTTGAGAGGAAACAAAGAGGATGAGACACTTCCCCTTATCAGCACAAAATTTCAATTTTGAGAATACCCTTCACAACTCATTTGTTTTGCAGGTTTGAACAGGAATGTTCTTGAAATCCAGAAGAGTTGCACAGATCATGACAGGACCATACATTCCTCGCTTGCATTAGCATGAGTTCAGAGGCAGGTGAAGGCTTCACAATAGCAGAGACATCACGTATGTCTCGCCACACTAAGGATTTTGCTGTCATTTCCACAGGAAAAAAATCCAAACCCTGATTTTGCAGTAATGACAGAGCAGGTATGAGGAACAAGGATTTAGAGATCTCCAGAGTTTCTAATTACAAGCCAGGAGTTGTGCTGGTGCTTGTCTCAAATGGTGGTAAAGAGAACAGTGTCAAGAACACAGGTTATTCCACCGAGGAACTTGGACAAAAGGTCTTTGTATATTAACAAGCACCACATTTAGAAAATAAATGAGAAGTGGGAATCATCTGTTCACAACAGCTGCCACGTTCAAGCATTTTTCCACTTGATTTGCTAATGTTATTTTTGAGAATGGCGCTTGAACACTGAGGATTCTGCTGCTGGGGTGGTTCCTGGACACGCGTTTTCTACTGTCCAGTTCAGCCTCTAAGCACTCTGGTGTCGAGAGCATTTGCTCTGCTCCAGAGGTGATCAGCAAACTCCCAAAAGAGAAGGGATTTACAGATATCACTAAAGAAATGTCTAAATGAAGCGGTCACTGCCTTGGTAACTGCATTGCTGTAACCAACAGACCCTCGAGGCCCTTCCATTGGAAGAAAGAAAAGCAGTATGTCTGAGGTACCTTTTTTGCCTTCAGGTGTATCTGTCACATTATATTTTGGATTTGCTTCATGAAATATTGGATGCAAAATAGATGGGCTACATCTCCTCTGGCCATGGTCTGTATAAGAATTACTTACCTTAAAATCAGATGTCTAACGGACCGCTTAATATGCTCTGATATTTCACTGTCAAAATTACAGTGAAAAGAGGAGGAAACAAAGCACCATCAATCTTTTTTGTCACAAAAATTGCATGAGAAAGATTAAAATTAACTGTGTTTTGAAGAGTATAATGTCAGTGTGCTCCCTGAATGCATAATTTATAAGATATGCAGCTGTGTTCATTTAGCCTGAAATAAGGCAGAAACAGCTTTGGGAAGAGAAAAGAAAGAGCCTTAAATCCTACAGCCTCAGTTCTTCAGCAGGATCGGGTAGAGCTTTAAACCAGGGTGGTGTTCCACTCCCTACTGCCCTACCAGTGTTGAAGCACTGAGTTATTTTCCCACTGAAAAAATACTCTATCCAGAGCCGAAATATGGAAAAAGCCGCCATTTGTCATAGGTGCAGGGTTCCCTCCACGCAGGGAAAGGACTGGGTGAAGGGGAGAGCATCCCTCTCCTCTCCCTCCTGTGAAAAACTGGGTGACAGGACACATCTGCTACAGCTTGTGAAACAGCTTCTAGAGAGACTCTTGTTGGTGGAAGGGGGGGAAAACCAAACAGACCTTGGCAGTCTCCCAGGTGCAAGGGGATTCCTTGCAAATTCTGCTTCTTCAGTACGCCTTTTCTTTGGCAAAAACCAGGCTCCGAGTGGCCTTGCCCCGACCAGAGCTTTCAGCCTGCCCCGGGGGTTAAGAAGAGTTTGAGGCTGAAGTGGTAACTCACTTTGGAGGCAAAGGAGGAAATCTGAACAGCAAGCAGGAGCGATACCAAGGGATGGAATTAGAGCGGCTCATTAGTGATGCCGAATGCAATCACAAACCCAGGCAGAGAAACATCTGAGCTCCGGCACGTGACAGATGCTTACTGTGTGGGTGCAGAAAATAAAAAGAACAAACCCCAAAAACACGTATGAGGAATTGGCAGATCTTTTTTAACTCTTCAGAACCCAGCCAGATGTACTGTATAGGGCAGCTGAGACCGCACAGGAATTTTCATTGAATCATTCAGGTTGGAAGAGACCCTTGGGATCATCAAGTCCAACCATCAGCCCTACTCTACAAGTTTTCCCCTACACCAGATCCCTCAACACCACATCTTGTCCACTCTGAAACACAGTCAGAGATGGGGACTCCATCACCTCCCTGGGCAGCTGATTCCACTGACTGACCACTCTTTGAGTGAGTCGCTTATGCCTGGCAGAAGCACTGCACGCTGCCATGTGGATCCAGAAACTGGGGCAGCTGTTCTGCTTCTAAACTTTGTCAACATTAACATCTCCTTTCTCCACCTGCAGACCTGTAGCTTAACAGGAGTGACCAGCCACAAACAGATAAAGCAGTCAAACATCAAGAAAAACTCTCTTAAGGAGGCTCTCGGTTGCTCCAGTCAACTAAATGATGACCAAAATAAAATATTATGGATGTCACCACCTCATGAATGTTTATAAATATGCAAAGTGTGTCAGGAGGATGGAGCCAGGCTCTTCTCAGCGACATCCAATGACAGGACAAGGGGCAATGGGTGCAAGCTGGAACAGAGGAGGTTCCACTGAAATATGAGGAAAGACTTCTTCAGGGTGAGGGTGAGGGAACCCTGGCAGGGGCTGCCCAGGGAGGTGGTGGAGTCTCCTTCTCTGGAGACATTCCAAAACTTTCAATTTCAATTTCCTTTTTCAAATCTGCTCTGATTCTGGGAGACCGTTCCTGAAAGCTGGCAACGTCAGCAAGTACCACCAGCAGATGAAAGCTTCGTTTCCTCAAACAGCAATTGAAGTTTAGAAAATGAAAAGGTATATATTTCCCCTTTTCACTGGGAGTTATCAATGGGCTTAAAGCCAAACACAAACTCTTGGTAAGTGTCCAGACAAGCGGGTAATAAGAACCCAAACCCAACCAAATCTCCCATGTTTTGAGCACGCTGTTTTGAGGGGCAGCTAAGAGGTTCCCTTGCTCGTGGTTGCAATTGCAGTTTCACCTGTTTAACTACTTTTTCATCTGGCTTTGGCAGGCAGGGGAAAAGCCTGCTGTGTGCCACTTCTGAGCTGGCAGGTAGCCCCGCAGAGATACTGAATATTTTGGCCTTCAGTATTCAGCCTCCGGGTGTGTTTCCAGTGGAACATACTGCCTCAAGCAACAAGTTCTGCTAAATCAGTAACTTCTAGCAAAACACAACTATTAGTCAGCTCCTTCATTAAGTTATTATATATTTTAAAATATTCCTTAAATTCAGAGGCAGCCAGCTGGAGTTGGCCAAAATTTGAAGAAAAAAAAGAGTTCAATTTGAACTTAATTTTTTTCATCTAGAATCTGGGAATATTGCCTTTCATTTGGCAGGTAGAAACTCTGAAGGTTACATCTTTTAAGTACCAGGATGAAGCTGCTGTATGAAAACCACTAATGTTACTGCTGATGTCCAACATGGAAATGTCATTTCAAGCCTGTCAGGCTGCAAGATGGTTGCCTGTGCATTTAATAGCGAGTGTCAAAGTGGAAGAGATCTCTGCTTCAATGTTCACTCTGCAGGAAACGACAGAGGTAGGAAACGGACTTCTCCGGCTTCGACCAGCACAGCTGGACAACACGAGAGGGGACCAAAGGAAACGACAGAGTTTATATCAGATTTGTGGAGAAAGAAGTACGGGAAAAGGTGAAGTTGATGACTTAAACTTTCTTACACACAAGTAGATTTTTTAGTTCAAAAAGTTTACATCAAAATTGTTTGGGTAGTTCAGCTTCACCTAGAGGTTCTACA
Source organism: Jacana jacana (assembly GCA_013400555.1). Taxonomy (NCBI): domain Eukaryota; kingdom Metazoa; phylum Chordata; class Aves; order Charadriiformes; family Jacanidae; genus Jacana; species Jacana jacana. Next base: position 76,306 of record VZTM01034077.1, on the reverse strand, counting down.
CCATTGTTCCAAGCAGTGAATGTGACCTTATAGACGTGTGGTAAAACTCCAAGGTGGACACTGTGACAAACCAGTGAACCTCTTCCAACATGGTCCTGTTTGCCAGACCAGAGGTGTTCCCTCTGTTGGGACTGACGTGCTCCCCACCTGGCATTTCATCACCTTTCCATCTGGAAGGATCTGGAGCAAGAAAGGCTGGATCACTTCCACACTAGGCAAACGGGCGCTGCTTAATACCATAAAAATAGGAAAAGCTTTCTAATCCATAGCAGGAGGAGGAAAGACAAACATTTCAGCTGCCTATTACAGTTTCTTTACTGTTTGTGAAGATGGCCAGCCAACACTGCTACCAGCTTCGATTGTCGCTTAAAAAATACATAGAAACAGACTCATTAATGTGCCCAGATGAAAACATACAACCCAGGACCAACACAAATATAACAGATAATGATTTAATAGACAGCATCCCAACACCCACACCACCACTGCCAACTCATCCCCTGGGATAAAAGGGAGAGTGGTTAAAAGGAAAAGAATGGGCCCAGCTGCTCTGGCCACGCGGTTCTGAACACCCATAGCCATGTGTGAACTGTGTCAATGTATTAATGGATAGGGAAGCACTCTCTTAATTTCATTTTTTCATTTTAAATAAACGTGTACCGGGTCTTTCAAAAGCCCTTGTCTAAACAGGCACAGTCTCTTCCCAGTTAAATTAGTAGGATCCTTGCCACTGGCATCTGAACGGGAAGGTCTAGACCATTACGCTGCAGCTATTACAGCATTATTGCCGTTCATACAGAACTCTAGGCTTCGTGTAATGTGTTATGCCCTTGCCAAAGGCTATTGGGAAAATAGCAGGAAAAAAAACATGAAAAAAAAAAATCAATCCCAATCTAAACTACAGGTACTGAAAAGCAACTGTGAAAGCAGGGTAAACTTAGCAAACGTTGCCATGATTTTGCTGCGCCATGACTTCAACTATTCAACTGAATTAAACTGCTCATAGAGAATATTCAATTTGTTCTTCCATTCACTGAGTTTGGGTGGCATTTCGGTAGGTATTAACTCCGCGTTGAGGCAATGCATCAGCAGAAACCTCACTGGGGCTGCAGAGGGAGTTTTCCTCTTTAGCTTTGCCAGAGCCTCTTTTATCTCTGCAGAGCAGAAAAAAGACATTCATGTTAATTACCGTCTGCCTGAGATTCGTATCTTAGTTTTGTGACTCTCCTCAAAGCAAACAAGCAAAACCCACAGCCGAGTCAGCCATCCTTTTCGGTACTGGGTGTGCATATTAATGTGCATATCTTTTCTTGGTCATCCAAAGAAGGGAGCTTGATTCCTTATCAGGTAATTAAGGTCAGACACATCTGCAAGTCAAGCGCTGCCCAGTTATCCTACTGTGCTCCACCAGTTGATTGAGCTTAATCAGTTTGTTAACCTGTATTTAACCATCTTCACGTTCAAGGTGCCGTTCTGTCACTCTGCTCAAACGGGACATCACACAGCTTTTTGAAGCTACTCTCATCCATTTGTGCTGACCTTCTAAAACAGAGGCACAAAAAAAGAAGGAAAAAGAATCCAAACCAGATGGGATGCTCCATTGAAGACCAATGCTCATTTAATTATTAATTCAATAGGACTGTGCCATTGCAGATTTACTGGTGGGCCACCTGCATCCGTGCTGGAAAACATACAGGACCCAGAGACATGATCTGAAAGGAGTATCACTAGTGGACACACGCTTTTCTTTCGCAGAGGAACCAATGTTGATGGGATATTAATCTGCTGAACATCTGCAGGAGATGTAATCCACTCGTCCTGCTATTCTTGAGGGAGCTCTATCCATGATTTATGATTGCTTTTTTAAACAAGCTTTATAAATATGCATAATAAAGCAAAGAAGAATTCCAAGTCTTTCTAGCAGCAAAAATACAATTAGCAACAGATTTATCATTCAGAGACTCAAAGAGACTTTTGTAAAGATTTTTTTCAGATTTCAGAGCTTTTATAGCAGTGCAGAGAACAGACACATTCAATCTCAAAACAGATTCCCAGGACCTGAAGAAGCTCTCATTAGGTGGCTAAATTAAATGCTTAGGAAACTTTTGAAATCTTTTAGAAAAAAAAGAAAACACATACTCCTTTCAGCATTTAATAAGAATGAAAAATGCACAAACCACAATAGACAAAACCCCGAGAATGTCACGATGCAAAGCAGTCTGCACTGTTGTAGGGCTAAGCTATTTTAAACCTTGATCTCCAGAACAAATTCAATTATTTTGCTGACACACAGGGCACCAAAAATTCCCCTCATAGCACGTTGGTAATGAAATCAGATCAACAAACCGACTGAGATAGGTATTAGCACTTAGCAGCATATTATAGCTTCTTTTAATAATGACTTAAGAAGTAATAAAATCTGCTGATTTAATGCAGTGCCTTTGATATTGGTCAGCCCCTGAGTGTCTGAGTACACAGAACACCTCCTTGCATGAAGTTGCTTCTACATAATCTTTAAGAAAATCCATCAGGAAGAAAAAAAACCAAACAAACCCAAACAAAAATTGAAGTAGGGAAAAACCCAACCCGAAGCAGAGCCTCCAACCATCAGCAAACACAGCCTGCCCACCCAAACTGGGTTTGAAAACGCGCTGTGAGAGTAGAGGAAACATCTGGGTGACGCTTCAGAAAAACCACAAAAATGATGATATTGTTCAGCTACGCCCGAGTTCTGGCAGGGGCCAGTTCTCCCATTTAACCCAACGCCCGCTACGTGCGATTGAAGCCCTGCCTCCTGCTTGAAAGGGGCCCCAAAAAACCTGGCTGCTTCTTGCTACATCACCTCAACCAACAAACAAATCGTCATTTTCAGGAATTACACTATTGTTCAAACAGAGACTTCGAGATATTTCCACGTGAACGTTTGTGAACCCGGAGACTGTGGTCACCCGGGCGGAAGCCGTTAGTTAAATAAGTGATTGACACAAATGTTTCCTGTATTTTTTTTGGGTGAGCCCAGGGCCTCACATTTGTTTGACGCTCCTGGAAACCAGGGTGGAGGCGGCAGAAGTGTGGGGTAGGGACATAAACTCACCATCATACATAAAGGTTTCTAATGCTCTGCTAAACCAAGACAGCACGGTTAAGAAACGTTGACCTTCTACTCAAAAATGCAATCTTGGCTCTTCTCCTCCAGACAGACACAAAGCTTTAAGGATTACCTTGCCTCAAAATAGATTTAAAGTTTGATTTTCGAATTATCCCCATTATCCCTTTTCTATTCCACAGGCCAAAAATCAGAGTTTCTCCGCAGAGTCTTGTATAGAATACTTCTAGAGAATCATAGAATCATTTAGGTTGGAAGAGACCCTTGGGATCATCAAGTCCAACCATATATTTAAAAACGGAGGTAACTAGGGAAACAAGAGTTACAGCTTATTTCTAGAACTGAGTCCAGGTCTCAGACTAGTGGGATCCTGCTCTAATGGGACTGATTTGATTGCTTATGCACATCAATTAATAAAAATCAGAGAAAGGCAACAGCAGAATAATCAGATAGGCAGAAATAAGGTAATCAAGCCAGACGGCGTATTACACTTCAGTTCTAATTAAGTGCTGAAACCTTTTCTAAGTAGATTATCTGCTAATGTGATATTTTATGCAAACTTTAAACTCATGTACCTGTCAAAAATTAACACCTACTGCTAAGATGTATGTTTTACTGCCAGAAACATTGCTTGCTTCTAGACCTAATATTTATTACCATTTGTTATTTTTGACAGTTAACTGGAATCTCATTAAAGGCATTTGAGGAGAAATGCTCTAAGCACTAGCAGGTTACTATTTTAAGACAGGAAACACTGAGCACTGTCTTGCTTTTCTTCAGGACTGCAGCATTCTTATTTCAGTTTTAACAATTACCCAAAGCATTTCACTCCAGATTCTCAGAGATGTGAAGGCCTTTTATTTCCAGTGAGAATAAGCATCCATCAGGAGCCTGTTCTTTTTTTTTTTCAAGATTGTATCGTTTGATGTTCTTAAAGAATTGGGTTAGTTTTATGCAAATATGAAAGATTAATAGCTATTTTAAAGGAGAATTTTCATTTATTATTTATTTAATATTTATACGGTTCAAACATCCCTCTCCCTGAATTGTTATTTCTACATCTGCCTGTCTATGAGACTTGGCAAAACATAGGAGTTGTGGCAAAAAAACCTCAGAGATACTTTTGAGGGGAGGTTCTATGGCTTTTAAAAGTCATTTTACGTCATTTAACTGCTGCCTCAAGATTTTGTCTTAGGAACTAGCTTACTGTGAGAAACGCTGCTCAAATAGCATAACTTCTGCAAAGCTGAGCGTCAGCTCTGTAACAACCTGGCAGAAGGGGAAAAATAGAGCAAGCCAGAACCACAGCATCCAGGAAAGGAGTTTTCTGGGCAAGAGGTGGCTAAAGAGTCAGCTTTCTAAATTGTAGTTGATCTGAAAAGTTTTACAAGCGTTACAATATTTGGAGATTTACTAAAATAGCTTGTTTGGAAAAAAAAATAATAGGCAAGACAGATTGTTTCTGGTTTCCACTCTAAATGGCTATTGGAACAAGACTATTTCTTCAAGTTTAAAAGAAGCATTTCAATATTTTCAGTTATTTATATGTCTGCTTTTCCTTGAGGAAAGGGACTCCATCAGTAAGAGGAAAAGCAGTCCATTTGGCCCAGAAGGAACCATATCCTACAATCCTTAAGAATGAGGTGGCACCACTCTTCATGGTTAACTGCACCCGAGGACCTCGTAAGGCTGCTCTTCAGAAAAACACCCTCCAACTCAGTGCGAAGAATGAGCCACAATTTGAGCCAAAATTCACTTTTTATCATCATTTTGACACCAGCTTTCAAAATAAAGCGAGAGAAGAAGAGACAGTGTTCTCTCAGTTAAAAATAAACTCTTAAACCTTCACGTCACAACGGCTCAAAATCTGGAAAGAGAAAGTATTTTGTTAAAAACGGTCCTTGCCATTAGTTCCAGCAGCCGCAGGACGCTGCTCTCCAGAGCGGGCCCCAAACCAGTCTCCGTGACCACGGCGGATTTATCGCTACATGCTGGTGGCTCGTTACCAAACGTGTTAAATAATCACTGTAAATTAGCATTTTAAGTCTTGTTCTAGGAACGCCCTAATGACAGATGACACGAGCGGAGCCACCATTGCGCCTGTGACCTCAGTGAGCTGTTTGACTGCAGATTGCACGGGGCTCCTGAACAGTCTGGTTTTAATTAACCTTAAATTCACACGTTTACAGGGTGATTGTTTTCCCTTCAAGCACGTACGAAGTCCACCACATTTAATATTCTGCTGGGGAGCAAGACCTGCAGGTGGATTGGAAAAGGATGAAGGTCTTGCCTTGTGTGAACGTCTGTCTTTTATTCCATAGAGTTCTCTGTAAGCGATTGGGAATACAAAATAAGAATGGAAGCACTCAAAATGGGGGAAACACACCCCAAATCGCTTTCTTTCGTCTATAAACAAAATGCACAGCAGTTTCCAGGAGAATGTAACAGCCTGCAGTAGCCTAGCAATTATGACACTGTTCTAGGAGACATTAGTGACTTATAAAAAGATGAAGCGAGTCTTTTGTATACGAGTTGCTGATGCTCTACCCGTTTTGCAGAGCTTCAAAACCACCCCCCCATTAATTTTCTTAAAGCAAGAGCTGACAAACAGGTAGACTGGAAGGCAAGAGAATCAGCTTTATGCCAGACACTGGAGCAGTCGCAGCAAAATAATTAAAAAAAAAAAAAACCCAGAACCTATTGTTTTATGAAATAAAGCTGAGTCTCTTATTTTCCTTTCCACCCTCTCCCATTAAGAAGTACGGCAAGGCAAAGCACAGGAATCATTTAACCCTAAAGAAGCCATAGGAGCCTTGCTTATAGTTTCTTTAGGAGCCCACGTGTGACCAAGGACGGATCTGCTTTCACATACAATGCAATCTCACCTGAGAGCACAAACCAGTTTTACTTTTCCTGCGGCTTTTTCAGGCAGAGCAGCACAGTGACAGCCTCTGTGCCGAAACACAGGCCTTCCTCCCAGGCTTCATCGTCACAGGTAAAGGGTCCTTTGGAGGCCCAAGCATTTTGGGTTTTTGGGTACGTCTGCAGTGCCAGCAGAAGGCAGCAGCAAAGGAGCCGTGGTGACCAGCTGTCACCCCTGCCATATATTTGTCAGTGTTTCCATATATTTGTCAATGCTTCTCATCCAGTTCCTCAGGGATGCTGTTGCTTCCTTCTGGTAGACAAAAAAAGCAGAGTCACCTCCCAGCACCTCCACCAGTAGATCCATCCCAGGCCAAAGCATGGCAAGTCACAGTAATGCATCGCCAAATTCGTTCCAAGACCTGTTTCCAAAATGGGCAAAAGCGTTGAAGGCATCGAGTCATGAAGCACCCCTGGAGTGATTGGCAGAGTTTTACTCAGTGCTCCAGGATGAGGAGTTCACCTCTCTGTGCTCCACACCCACTGCTGCTTTCAGGCCATTAGATCAGATATTTCCTCACTTCATTTCTTCCCCCAATTAAGCTAATAACAAGTTTTGCTTAGGACTGCCGGCACAAGGTATAATTACGATGACAAAACAATTGTAGAACGTTACTTGTAGCTCTACTGTATGTGGTTAGGGAATTAGTTATCTCACAAATCAGCACCCATCAAGGACAGGCGTTTCTGGGCTGCCCACAGTAACTACCGGTTTGTTCTGCCACCAATTTTTTCCAAATTTAAGATTTTTGTCACTGCTGTTCTAATTATTAACACTGGGGGGTAACACGTGTGTTTCCTCCCTATTTATCATAGGAAAAAATGAGTAAGGAAAGCATGATGAGAAAAAGACAAGAAAACTGGGGATAATGGCAGGTACAGAGCTGTGACAGCTTTCACTGTCCCAGCTGAGCAACAACTGAAAGGTTCTTTGGGACATTCCAAATTAAGGTTTGTGAATGAATGTTGAAATGGTCAATGTTTTGCTTTGCTCCAGACGAGAGTTGGTCTGTGAAGATCTGGGATGTTGTGGGTGCCTTGGGACTATAGTGCTCGTAGAATTGTCTGGGTTGGAAGGGACATTTAAGATCATCCAGTCCAACCATCAACCTAACTCTGACAAAAAAACATCACTAAAACCTGTCCCCGTGCACTATGCCAACCCAGCTTTTAAATCCCTCCAGGGATGGTGCTTCCACCACTGCCCTGGGCAGCCCAGTCCAAGGCTTGATAACCCTTTTCATGCAAACATTTCTCCTAATATCCAATCTGAACCTCCCCTGGAGCAACTTGAGGTCGTTTCCTCTTGTCCCATCACCTGTGACTCAAGAGAAGAGACCGACCTCCCCTGGCTACACCCTCCTTTCAGGGAGTTGTAGAGAGTCAGAAGGTCTCCCCTCAGCCTCCTCTCCTGCAGGCTGAACACCCCCAGCTCCCTCAGCCGCTCCTCATAAGGCTTACTCTCCAGAAAAAAAGCCATGAGAGATGGTTACAGCCATCATCCTGGTCAGTGTGGGATCCAGGGAAAAGGAGAGCTGAAGATGGACTGGATCTCTGACGCAGACCTCAGTATATGTTCATTATCAGAACCTGTTATTATTACATTTAAGGGGATGTTTCCTGGGCACCATGCCCACCAGGGCTGGGTCTGTCTGCCAGCTCCAAGGGCTATTAGGGGGGTCACTGCCATGTAGAGAACAGTGCTTTCCCTGCCTCCTGAGTGGTGTCCGTATAGGTTTATGTCAATAAGAGTCATCTGGGATGGAAGCAAACAGCACTTTCCATTTTGTGTAGCGAAAACAGAGCAATTATAAGAATGAAACTGCCATAAATCCCAGTGTTGAGAAGCAAAGGAGCAACTGGGGAAATAGGAATATGCACACACACGCCCCCAGCCTTCGGTTCCAAACGCAGAGATGTTCTCTGGAGAGCAAGGAAAACGCCAGGCGGTATCGGACTGACCGGCAGGAGCTGATGTTGAATTGCTCTGAACAGGAGTTCTGAGCTAATTGGAAATTCTGAAAATGCCGAAATGAAAGTGTTGGGGCGAGAATACAATTTGCTTAATTATCCTAAGGCGCTTTGGTAAGACGAAAAATGCCTTTGCAGATGTATCTTAGGAGCACGGAGTGCAAGGACATGAGGGAGACACGTCCTGAAGAGATTCTCTTTTCTAGCAAAGCCAACAATGAGCTCTATTTCTCTGCCAGGTCGGATTGTGGCAAACGAGCACCCCAAGCAAATCTGATGAAGCACATCCGAGCGAGGGGACTCACACAGTGCGGACACCTCGCATCGACCAGCGCAGGGAGCCTTTTCTGTCCTGTCTCTCAACCAGCTGCAGAAACAGCGTTGACTGCAAATGCTGCCCCAGCCTGTCAGATGTCACCCAGAGGGGAAAAGGACACACGAGGAGAAAATCCCTAATGCCTGCAGCCTCTTGTTTAGTCAAACAACCGAATCCTTCCCAGAGACATACCAGCGAGACAGACTTTGGCGATGTACCCCTTGCACCCTCATATTGTGCTTGAAACGGCTGAAGACTCAGTGAAGGCTACAACCCCCCCTCACTGCCCCCCATAGAGGGTTTCAGCTTCACCCTGATAATAGATAATAGCCCTCAGGCTACGCAGCGTCCGACAGAGCGATGCTTTAATCACTGCCTCATCCCTTCAACACACGCTCCAGAAGGCAAGGGCTGCTGCCCCCCCGGGACATGCCCTACAGCCGCTTACACCCAGGGATTCAGAGGCAGAGCCCGGCTGGGGAACGCGGCTCGTCTACCACTCGAAGCAGAAGTTAAGTCTCATCCTGTCAATCTTCCTCCTAAGCGCTGCCCTCACATACCCTGACTTCAGGGAGAAGGAAAAAATAAAAATAACCTCATACCAATCAATACAAATTTATCTAGTTCTTCAGCCAAAAAGGATTATAAAGCGTTTTTAAGCACAGTGAATATTAGATATTGCAGTGATTTTTTATTTTTATTTCTGCAATATAAGCTAATCAGGAAATCCCTTACTTTCACACTGGGCACTGGCCTCCATACTTCCTTACAAAAATCCATATTTTTTCCTATACTTTTTCTCCTGGATGGATGTAAGGCTATAGCCTGACTGAGAGGAGAATAATGACAAGAAGAGGAAATATTTTCACATGCCAAACGCATTCCGAGGTTTAACTCCTCAGCCTTTCCCTCGTGGCGTGACACTCGGGCTTGCCCTGGCTGGGTCACCCTGGACACGCCAAGTTCACACTCCTGTGTGTCCAAAGAACAATTCTAAGGCAGTATCCCCATCACACAGCACATCACCCCTGATTCTTAATTATCTACTGATTCTCCCATCTCCTGTGCTTCTGTGGGAGGTGGTAAATTGGGATAATGGAGGAGAAGCCAAGGTACGCACCTCCTGGCACTGGGCAGCTGCGGCTGTACAACATAACAATAAGCATAATGTTTAGAACAAACATTGCTTCATGCTTTTCTTATCCCTGTTAGCCTTTCAGCTTGAAAACAGGTTCCAAAACTACCACAAAAACCTAGCCTGCTGTAAAGGGCTGAGTAAGCTGAGGGTCAGTAGCGCTGGTTGACCAACTCCCACCCAAGGCGTTACATCCATCTGCTCAATTCACCCCACGCGCTGAGTATCAATGACTTTGGAAGGTACCAGGGTGAGGTAACACAGATGGCAAAGGTAAACGGAGGAGGCTGAAGAGGTGTAGGAAGAAAGCAGCTTTCTGCTCCCCATCACGCTCCAAGCGCACACGGAGGAACGAGGAAGACGGACACATCCAGCCAACAGGTTCTAGCTGAAGCCAACCACAGAGTCATAATCCCACTGACTGGGCACCCGACACATCTGAAGAATATTTTTGTTTGTCCCAATAAAATATTATTTAGGTGGGGATTTTACGTTTTTCTGTCACCAGACTCGGGAATATTGTTATATTCACTGTGAGTTTGGACGTTAGACAGACTCTTCAGAGGGGAGAGAGGGAAACAAGCCCGTGGAATACCCTGTGACCCAAACGTGACCCAAACGTGACCCAGAGCTCATGCCGATGCCGAATTCTGCCTTTGTAGTTTTCACAATTTTAAGTTACTGTTGTGAACTGACTCGTTCCTTTCCCTTCCACAGGCAACATCTTGCCTTAGAAAGGAGAACAGAGAAAGGACAAAGAGAGCTCCCGTCGTTCATTCAGAGGCCAGTCCAGCCCAAACCACAAACCAGGTGCCTCAGACGCAGTCATGCTTCACATTTACATGCCATTTTTATTCTTTCAGTGGCCATTCAGACAGTTGTGTTCAAAACTGACGCTGTCAAACAAGTCACGAAACAGTTGGTGAAGGGATGGGAGACTTCACTATTGTTCACAGGGCGTTCTCTCTCCTGTTGGTGGATAGGAAGTAAAGAGAAAAAACAACATTTTGAAAGACACTTGACAACTTTTAAGGATGTCAGTGAAGCCATTCTTCCTGCATTAAAGCATTTGTCTCTTCCGGAGAGAGAGATTTTTAGTGATGTATTGTTCAGCTTCCCTCGCTTTGGTACCAACAGTAAATCCAACATTGTGCATTGTTAACGCAGTAATTACACTTTCCACTCCATAAAGCGGCGTGTCGTCATCTCGAGCCGCGTGCCATCTGGAGGGCCAGCTGACAGCAGTCACCTGGGACCCAGCAGGAAGCCCAGCCCCATCCCGTGTCGTGCTCGCATCCCATTATCCGAGCAAATAACACAGTTTGTTGAGCCATTCATAGCGCCTCGCATTGGAAACGAATCTTGTCAATTAAAATATAACTATGAATGCTCATTCATGGACAACAAGGAATGCATTATTCATACTTTGAAGATTTCGATTATTGTTTTCAGGCATTCTTTGTCTTTTCTCCTCTACAACGACGGGAAGTAGCCTCAACCCCCAAGTAAAGGAAGGCCTTGCATTCATTATTGTCTTCATATTCCTGATGGAAAACAAGATTTTCCAAAGGGTCTGCTTAACTTTGGAACAGAATCTGCTTCTGGAATTGGAAGAGGGACACGCAGGCTGGATTATATATTCTGGATTATGATACTCCCTGTCAATAACAGATCTGGGAAACGATAATACATCAAGAGAAGTTACACCCCGTGCCCTGACTGCCTCTCCAGCACTGCAACGTCGACAACCAAAAACTAACAAACCCTACTGGCAAGTTTTGAATCCTGCTGTATGACAGTTTGTCATTTCTGGTTTTGTTTTTTTTTTTGGTGGTTGGTTTGGTTTTTTCCAATAACTATACGAAAAGATTATCAACCTAACATACTTCCCAGTAGGATAAATCAATTAGTCGCTAAAAATACAAAATCAGATTCAGAATTTGTCAACTCCTGCCTCTGTGGAACCCACGTGCTCTGCAGAATCAGCTGTTATCCTGCAGGTTCAGGTGGGGTAACCAGATTTGCTTCAGCTGACAGTACAGCTTCTTCTTTTGTCCTCCTGTTCCTCAAGTTCTGCACAAGACTGTAAGAAAGTTTCCAAAGTGAAAAATTTTTAACAGACAAGTTATGGTAAGCGTGAAGAAAGCGTTGGGTTTACAACACTGAGTTACACCTAATTCACAGAAAATAATCTATGCTGTGGGTTTTGAAGGTTTTGAAGCTGGCATGACTGCCTCTAGCCAGGAGTCAACCAAGCAGAAGGCAGAGAGCATCTCCCGTAGCACTCAGATTCGTCACTGAAAATTTTATGCCCGATCTAAAGGACATGGAAACACAGGAAGGATCTCCTTCCTCATGACTGAGGAGAGCTGACCACACCAGGAATGATTTTAGGGTCCAAGTGATTTAGTTCAACCATAACTATTTGCTCTGATACGCTAACAGCCACGGGTTGTACTAAATAAACAAGTACTACCTGTATTTATAAACAATTTTGCACAACAAATCTTTGCCCCAGGCTCCTGTGTCAGTGAAACTGCTGACACTGAGAAGTCGTAAGCAGGGGAGGAAAGGACTGATGTGAAAACCAGAAGGAATAAATGGTGATTTTTGTTTGCTTTTCCTGAGGAAGGGTTCTACAGCAGTATAAGATGAAAAAGGTGGAGGGAAGGCAACCTAATGATGTTACCAAACAGACATCTCTTTACTGCCGACCAGCACTCAGTGAATTAACGACTCGCAAAAAGGCTCTCCACTAGAAGCTGGATGTTCAGAAAACATTTACTTAAAGGTGTGATAGAAAGTAAACAGGGGGAAAGAATTTAGAGACCTCAGTCTTCTGATACATTCACTAATATTGACATTTCCTATAATATTTATTCCACCAACTCAGGGTTTACTTTCCCAATAAATAGCTTTCGTGTTCCCAGTCTGTCTTTGGCATCGTATTCAAGAGAAGCAAGATTACTCATTTATTAAAAATAGAGAAGAGAGCAGTCTTCACATTCAACATTTGCTCAACATTCAAACCAAGAATAAGGCAGATAACAAGGCAAGAGCTCAAGAAATATGGAACACCATCCAAGTTCTCAAAAGATTCCTTTGAAGCTGCTGACCTCCTCCTGCTCGAGTTGCAAGTCTGCAGAGCTGCAGTAGGTTGGTTACTGACCCGGTGCATCCCGGGTGCAGAGCTTTATATGGGAGATTTAGTGAATTTTTACCAGCGAGAACTGTGGTGGAAAAGGACCACTGGGGCGACTCAGGAGGAAGAGGTGTAGACCTCCTCCTGCAAAACCAGAGCCATTAGATCTTCTCACAGGTCACCTTCTACACAGTAAATAAAGCCTTTCTAATGGCCGTGTACCACAGGGGAAAGTCACATTACAGCCAGCTCCATGCATGCCGTTAAGACACCTATTGCTTTACATTAATAGTCCCCTTACAGAGAAATAACTGCTTTGATAATAAATGAGAAAAGCCTTAAATGACACTGAAGGTTTTATACAGAGCCGTGGTTTGCCATGGTAATTAAATTTTACAAGGAAAACTCGCTGCGTTTCACAACGACAGCACTGTCCAAATAAAGGGTCACGGTCACGCTCATTTATCTGCTTATTGGGCTGAGTTTTCTGTTTGTTTAAGCAATTAGTTATATTTAGAGTAATAGCGACCAATCTCCACAAGAAGAATTTAAAAGATAATTTTAAAAGAGGTCCTTTGCTAAAAACAAAGGCTAAACCAAAGTTCCTCTGGTTTCACGTGTTGACACAGAAATTCCAGCCTGACGGGACCCGGTGGCAACGTTCCCAGGTGACGTGAGCGGAGCCAGGGCTCGACTCAGGATGCCAGCGTTCATTAGCAGAATTCTACACGTTTCCCCAACCTTTGGCTCCTTCCAGTCCCTCTCTCTGCCACAGTAAAACACAGAAACGATTATAATATTGGAAGGGAGAAAAGCATTGGCGTCACCCAGAGCAGAGAGGAGCTCGATCAGGTTCTCTCTCCACTCCGTTAGAAGGATTCCAGGTACATTCCTGGAGGTGCTGCTCAGCGTTTTGGAGGCTGCCCGGTTGTAAGAAAGCCCACATAAATGAACCACCAGGAACCATTCCCAAAAGCCTTCCAGCAGCGACCTGTACAAGGGGGTGGAACAGAGAAGAGCTGTTGCTGCTGGAAGGGCTGAGATTTGCTACCGTGAGAGGTATTTTTGAAGAATAAGAGTATTGCCCCCGTTATTTTTCATGCTCTGCCTCTATTTTATATACGTATGCACTTCACTATGGCCTAAATGATCGCCTGGTGAGTAATACAGCAGGTATAAAGGCCAGCACTGGGAGAGCGTGAGCAGCAGAGGGTGCCCCTGGGAGACAGGCTGAACAGGCTGGCAGCATCCAGGGAAACGGGGAGGTTTTAGTTGAAAGTTTATTAGCTTTCAATTTGTGTGCTCCAAAGCACAAAATACACAGGAGATAGCCAGTCTCGTGAGTTGTTAGGACGCGGCCTTCCCTCTTCTCTTGTTCTGTTTCATCAGCCATTTAATTCTGCCACACAAACTAGGGGAGCTCTAACAGAAGGTTAGGACATCCTCCTGGGAGCTGGAAATACGTGATCTCAAGCCTCCCACTTCCCAGGTGGGTCCCTCCACTAGTGGATTATCACCCAAAAGAGCAGCCCCTTCCTCCCAGCACAGCAAACAGTGATCTCTGTTGTCTCTTCTTGCAAACGCACCAGTGTAAGCTCTGCCACAGCTCGTGAAAACAGCATTTTACGCCAGCTCCAGACACAAAACCAGACTGACTCACATCTCTTTCTGAGTGGCTGCCTTTGATTTCTTTTTCTTCACCCCACAGTAGAGAAAGACACAAAAAAAGTCATTTATTCCCACCTCTCCCCTCAGAGGACCCGAGGGACCTCTCCAGAGAGCCAAAGCCCTGCTGGGTCTGCTGAGGTCTCTCAGGAGCACCATGAGCCAAGGACAGCGAGTCCAGCGAGCGCAGAAGAGGCGCAGACACAAGCTCTGAGGGGCTGCACAAAGGCTCCAAGACCCAGCTTCACCCCCTGCCAGACAAACCCTGTCACAGCCCTCCGCTCCTCTCCTCCCTTCCCAGGCCCTGGACGGGCTTTCAGACACAAGGGCAGTGAAAATGCTTTCGGGGAACTCTGCTAAAAGCACCCCTAAACCACATACTTCCAGGTGCTCTGCAGATTGCAAATTATTCACATTTTGATTGACTAATCAGCTTCCCGAGCAGAGCTCTATGTGCTGTGATTGCTGCCTTGATTGGGACTCAGCTCTGCCAACCTCCTCTATTTTAATAAATCCATACATTTATCTTGGATAACAAAGATTCTGGACCTTTTGTCACCATTGCCAAGTCAGTTTGGTTTTTTTTCTTTAAGCTAAATTGGGGAGGGGGGGGGAGAACTTTTTAGAGTGGGGCTGATGGTTGGACTCCATGATCCCAAGGGTCTCTTCCAGCCTGAAGGATTCTGTGAGTCTACATGGAACAAAGCCAGCAGAGAAAGCAAAGGGAACCCTCATTGTGTGAACAAAATGACAGTCCTGTTCATTAACACTTGTCTACACTTGGAATTTCATCAGAATAGTTACCCCAGAATAACATCCTTGGGTGAAACTAAAATAACTATTCCCAAATAATTGCCGAGAAAGGTCTTTTTTCAAATCCAAGAAAGAGCCTCAGCCCTTGGAATGGGTTTATTATGATAGAAGATGAACATTTTATTTTTTTTTTAATTCAAAACGTGCTATTTGCACATGTCCCTGTACAGAGTGTCCCCACGCTTCTGTCCAGCCTTTACTCACCCACTGCTATAACGAGCAGCAGGGAGCTCAGCAGAAGAAAGGCTGAAGAAAGCTTTGCAAGAGTTCAAAAATATTCCATTTTACAATTCAGCTCCTGAGAGAACATGGGCGTTTGGCATCTCTACTTTCCCACCAGGTAAAGTACAACTAAAAATAGTCTAATAAAGTGAAATTGTTAGAGATATTTTTAGCCAGAAAAAAAAACCCCAAACCCCAAGACAGAACTGCTCCAGTCCCAGCAGGTGTTTCTCCCCAACAGGGCACTGCAGCGCCGCTGGAACAAAAAAGGAAGAGAAGTTTGGGCCTTTCTTAAGACTTTTCTGTTTTACCACAGAAGCAATAAGGCTTTATTTGTAAAACATCAGGTTTTACTTCACATCCAAAGGTGGAAAAGGCAGCCCTGCACAGAACCAAGCACCAAGCTCTCCGGGCACCAGCAAGTCGAGCCTCAGAGGAGGGTCTGGGGGTTGTGTAGTCTCTATAGTCTCTTTTTCTGCTTTGGTTTTTGGGTTGGTTGTTTTTTCCAAATTCTTTATATAGATTTGAGTCATTTTCCCCAATATGTTTCCAAAGCAGATTTTTCTGCAGGGTTGGAAGGTAAACAGTGGCCCAACCGTTTGTTCAGCCCAGCTGTGCAAATCTATTGTGTTTCACCCGTTGGGTTTTCTTTCAGCAGCAGAAATATTCCCTATTTGCCCCCCTGGCTCCAGCCAGGGAGCAGAGAAGCACCAGGCAAGGAGTGTCTCTCAAGACAAATACTCAACCACGAGCATAGCATGATTTATTCCCAACTCTCCAGCACTACTCCCATCCCATCCCATCGCTAATGAAAATCCTAACCACCTCTTCCATTCCCTCCCCTGGGAGCAGCTAAAACACCCCGAGCCATCAAGTTTAACTCAGAAGCCCCTGTCTGTCCATCCCAGTGTGCTCTTGAACTTATTGGCCAGGCAGGGCTCAGGCTGACACCTTCCATATAGTAGATGTGCCACAGACACTGTCCTCTTCTGTATCCCATGGAATACTGATAGCACCACTTCCCATTCACAAAGCCAACAACAACCAAAAGGCAGAAAGAAGTGTGGCCAGCAAGGCCAGGGGGGTGATTCTACCCCTCTGCTGAGACACCACCTGGAGGGACTGCATCCAGCTGGGCAGTCCCCAGCACAGGAAGGACATGGAGCTGTTGGAGCAGGGCCAGAGGCGGCACTGGAGATGCTGGTATTAGGAAGAACATCTTTGCTGTGAGGGTGGCAAGAGCCTGGCCCAGGTTGCCCAGAGAAGCTGTGGCTGCCCCATCCCTGGAGGGGTTCAAGACCAGGTTGGAGGGGGCTTAGAGCAAACTGCTCTGGTGGGAGGTGTCCCTGCCCGGGGCAGGAAAGTGGGAATTTGATTTTCAGGTCCCTGTCAACCCAAACGGTTCTTTGACTCTATGAAGATGCCTTTTAAGCACAAAGGGGAAAGGACAAGTCCATTGTAGGGAGCCTCCAAGAGCAGCCACAAGCCCAGCAGTAGTGTGGTCAGGGCAAACAACTTCAGAGACCTGTGGTCTCTTGTTACATGGAGCACAGGGTGTGAAGACAAAGACTTTTAAGGCAAGGCTTAGAGTTCTGGGTTTTGACACTCACTCTTCGGAGGTTCTTCAGGGAACTCTCCAGTTATTGGGCAATTAACACAGTCAACCAAAGCCTGGAGACAAAGCAGCAAAGGATTCAAGCAGAAATAATTTTCATTCCATTGCTTCCTGAAGAGATGCATTTCCAGGCCTGCTTTAAATAAAAGGTCTAAGAAGGTGCAATTATGGGGTTTGTCACCTTCATCCGAGTTTTTGGCTATTGTTTCCAAGGAAACATAAAACCAACCATCCAGGTAAACAGTCCCTTGCTCAAAGTTACCGGAGTGCAGCAGGAGAGCACTAGCAATGGCAAAAGGAAGGGCAGCTTGTTTGGACCCACGAGAGACAGAGCAGGAGCGGGGTGGCAGAAGACTGAACCCAACAACCGAGAAAGGAAAAAGATTCAACATGAACAGTGTGTCTTTGTTTGACTCCCCTAGCCAGCAAGTTGGGTTTTCTTTTTTTTTAAGCTGCCTCTAGAACTAGAAAAGTTAGTATAAAAACAAAGAGTTAATAAAATACGTTGCCTTAATATCTGTTCTCGTGCTTGGAAAAGTTCACCTGTATTTTTGCCCCCCCCAACAGAAACATTCCCCCCAATCACTCCAAGGAGAACACAGAAATATACCACCCCCTTCATGGCTGAGGGCAGCCAGGGCTGGAGGTTTGACCTTTACACCAGAAAGATAAGGCATTTTTTATTATTATTAATACACTGCCTCCTACCCCTTTACCTTCTAATGCTCCCAGACCGAGACCCAGCTGGCTCTGGGCTTGTCCACACCAGAATAATCTCTACAATTCTCCTGCTGTCAGTGTGACTACTTAGTCAAGTCTGGGTACTAGTGCTTTACTCATCTTTGACAGGATTTTTCTGCTGAGCCATTTTTTTGCAGTCTTTCCCCAGTTTTCATGCCCTGCACTCTGTTTTTCCTTGACGTGACCGACTCCTATCAAAGAGTTAAGTCTTATTGCCAGGATTTAAAATAATGAGAGGCGTAGGAGGGAGCTGAGGAGAGCGGGAGTCTGGCACAGCGACGTGACAAATGCCTTGGACGATCCCATTGCAACTGGTAATTTATAACTTATTAAAAATAAGTACTAGACAACTTATTTTTAATGCTACGCTTTTATAGATATAAATATATATATATACAAACATGGAGGCTTCTGCACTGTGGTTTATTTAATGGCTTATTTATTGAGCCATAGAACCTCTTAAAAAGTACTTTAGAATAAGCTAAAAGGAACAAAATAAAGGAGCATTCACATATGAAAGTAATCATTACACAAGTCAGCTCCTCGTGCTGCTGTCTCCCACGCAATAAAACGAAGCAGAAGGTGGTGAAAATTTCTGGTGGGGGTTAAGAACGGAAAACATTGACAAAGCAGCAAAATGCTGAGATTTCTACACATCAGGCATCATATTCTGGCGTCAACAGCATCATATCACCACGGTCTCCTCAGAACACTTTAGCAGCTCAGGGGAACCTTCAAAGAGGGCCTTGTGGTGGAGGGAGGGGGAGGTTTGAGGAAGGTATTTTTGGTTTCAACCTCATTGAAGTTGAAAACAAAAATAAAAACTTATCAACCGGCTCAATACGGACATGAAACCACTGGCTGAGTCAGAACTACCTTTAATGTCACATTCTCAGCTTGTGGGTCTTGCAAAGTGAAGAGCCATAATCCTTTTCTACAACAAAGGCACAAGTCACTGCAGACAGAGAGGCCCTCAGTGTTCCATCTTGCCATGGCACAAGTCCTTTCATTTGCTATTTAAATAGCATAACATCTGCATAGAAGTAGCAATATCTCATCATTCACATTGCAGGGATGGGAGGTGGCTGTGAGAGGTCATGGGAAAGGGTACAACAAAGGATTATACCTTGAGGAAGTAAGGGTACAAGAAGCAGCTCCTTGCTGCAAGGAGAGCACCTTTAACAGAGGATGGTTTGTGGAGCTTCTGGTGACATCCTGAAGGACCAGAGCCCTGCTTTCACCCTTGACTTAAGTCAACCAAGACTTGTGACCAACAACACAACTCCTGCCTCCTCACTGGGACTAACGTTCCTACCCCTTCTTGTGGCAGCAAAGCAATGGATATTAAAGGTTAGCTTCAGAATGATTAAACAGCAGATTATGAATAATGGCCAGTAGAGCAAAGACTGGGTATAGATTGGAGGAGACAGAATAGAAACTCCAAGCCAAGAGAAAATGGAACCATCAGAGCATAAATAGATATTACTTGGCTGAGGGAGATGCACTTACTCAACGGGGCTAAAGTCCAGAGTCTAGGACAGTAAGTCACTTGATTGGCACACGAGTTAAGCTGATACGTTATAGGATTATACAGAGCACCCTCTGTTTGAGGGGAGGATGGATGTCATTGCAGAGTCCCTCTGGAATGAGGTGTCCAAACCCCAAGGCCTTGTGGCTTGCTACTGGCAAACAAAGTATTTGCCTCACATACACAGGGGTCCCAGGCTGAAGAATGGCTGAAAATACCAGGGGTGATATTGGGGAGAGGGATATAAAAGAAATTGAGCTCTGAACACTAATAGGCACCATGGGGCCTTCATTGTACCCAGTTGTGCACCCCCATCCCTTCAGCTCCTTCACTCTTTCTCTTGAGGTACAGATGTCAAGCAGAAGACTGAGGATACAGAGGTGAAGAGGTTTTTTTTTTGCAAGAAAGAGGAAGGATCTTATTTCCTCACTCATTTTAATAACCTCAAAATTCAACTTAGTCTACACCTGGGGGCTGGGGGGGAAGGCTTCCCAAACACAACCCAGTTGAAGTTCTTTGATCATTCAGTTTATATTAGAAGTCACTTCATGAACTATTCACTGTACTCCATGGACCCACACGATTGCAATAGATTATAGACGTTTTTCCTCCCCTCTGTGTTCGCTACAACATACATGGACATAATATGGGTGATGGGAAGCTCTTTAGACGGTGCTGAAGCAGAGCTGAGAGGTTCTAAGCAGGCAATTTTCTTACAGGCAATAATCAGAGGAATCACACCGAAGACTTCGTGCACTCCAGTCAGCAATATCCAGGGAACAGGCATGAGAAAACCACACATTATCCACAACAGCTTCAGCTGGATGAGTTGCACATTCAAACTAGAACTTGAGCACTTGGTTGTTTATAAAAGTTATATAATTATATATTTTTCCCCCTCCCCCCAGCCCCAGCCCTGAGCCCTTCCCAGGAGCTCTGACTGCTCTTGCCTTGCTCTACTACATGTTCTACCACCCTTTGTAGTGGGGCATAGGGCCTCCCACAGCTGATAAACTTCAGCATTTTCTCTCCAGCTACATCACAAACAACGCTGGAGCTCGAGACAGAAAATGAGTGCTCCTAACTACCACCAATTTGCAGAGTCAAGAAGGGGTGATGCACATCTCAGCAACTTCATCCAGGGAGGAAATGCAATCACTGTAACTCCATTTCCTAAATTTGATTAATTTTGTTGTTCCTAAGAGTCATTTTTAGAAAAAGCACCTGCTTAACTCTCTCACTAACAATCCCCAGCAAAACCATCTGTACATTAAATGCCTACATTAGTATGTGATAACCAGAAATGATGGGCCTACTCCCACCCCGCTGGCACACCTGAAGACACCTTTCTCTAGCCAGTCAGTCATATTAGCACTCCTGCCATGCAAGTTAGATGCATATGGGTATCCGTGTGAAGGGGACAGGACAGGACATAAGCACAGAGATCAGGCTAACTTATTAAAAAAAAAAAAAAAAGCTAATTTTAGGAGTTAATTAGAAGCCTAAATAAATACATAATGACAATAAGGTCAAGTGTGATTTTGAATCAGAGCTGGGAATACTGCAGTTACCTAGGCAACATTCTCTTTGGGATCTCTCATCCACCTGAATTGGCATGAAAAGTGACTGAGTGGGTTCAAAAGCTACCCAGGGCTTTTTAGTGGATCAATTAGCTGGATACACACACACATACAGATTAAGTGTTGTCTTAAGGGGGGAAAAAGTCAGATTTTATACACAAAAATGTACATTTTAAAACCCCCAAACACCATTTCACCAATTAAGAATGACACACCCCCACCCCCAACTTTAAAGCACCTGATTTAGTCAAACTCATCACCAAAACCATTTTGATAGAGCAAATAACATCTGAATTATTTATGTCTAGGATAACTAAGGCCAACCCACGAATGAGTTTTATTCATCTTGGCATAGTAGATCTCTCTGAAAACAAAAGAAAAAACCCAAACCAAGAAAACCTGTTGAGAGCACCCACAAGTGTTGGGTTGTTTCAAAACCCAGTGGGGCCCACGCTGAAGTGTTTCAGAGTTAATGGCACCGTCTAACCAACCCCTCGTGATCCGTGAAAGAGCTCTGCAGGCAGGGAAACGGCGTGATTGCATTCAGTTTCCTTCAACTGAAATATTTACTACGGCTTAAGCTCTTTCAGCTCAAAAAGAAAGTGCTCAAAGGCAAATCTCTATCGAGGAAGACCGATTACTGCATTAATTGAAACTCAGTAATTTGCTCCTGCTGCAAAATGAAGAGTTATCAGATTGGAGCAAGGAGCAAAATGACATTTGTGAGACATTAACAAGATGTTAAATTACTTGTAAAAACTCCAGAAAAAACAAAAAGGAATTAGTCAGACTATAATTTTCTCAAGAAATAAGAATGACTGATCTAACCGGATCGAGTAACATACTAAGGACAATTTTTGGGTAAGCTTGTGAGATGAGTCAGCGAGGTTCAGTAAGGACAACTGTCTTGTCTTGGGCAAAAACATACTATTCCTGTTAGCTTTGCCTATTCCCTTTCCAACCTGGTCTGTGCAACACCTTGTGATCCTGAAGAGCATACGAACAGGGCAGTGTATGGGCTTTTGGAGCAAGGTGAGAGAAAGGATTTGACTGCATAAATTTATAGAAAAACCTCCCTAATTATATGGGAAATAAAAACAGCTATTACCATATTGATATTAAAAATGAATCAGAACTTGGCTTATAACTACACTGGTGATCTCAGCCCATTTGGATAATCACAGGATTTATCGTTCAGCAGGACCTGGCCAGGCTGGAGAGTTGGGCAGGGAGAAATTTAATGAAATNCTCCAGGTGTTCCTACTCTGGCAGGGGGTTGGACGGGATGATCTTTCAAGGTCCCTTCCAATCCCTGATATTCTGTGATTCTGTGATCCTAAACCCAGGATAACCGAATTTCATTGCCTGCCTGTACTTCTAAATCTTAGTTACTCATACCATTGAAATTAGAGGCTATTAAAATCATCACCTAATGACTGTGAAGGGCTTTTATTTTGCCATTATGCAAAGAGACAACACACCCATCCTTCTTATCTTTTTGAGAAGATAACTTCCATCACAAGGGCCCTTCCATACATCTGAGGTCCTACTTGTCTCCAGGGCTACAGGAGGCTTACCTCCAGTCCTGAGCAGTGGTGGCATGCGACCAGCAAGTCCTGGTACCTTCCAAGACAGGTCCATCTCAGTCACACCACAGCCAGGTTTTGCTTTAGCTGTCTGCTGGAAGCACCATCCACAGGTGTCCCCATGGAGACACACAAATGAGGTTCAAAGCTTGAATGGAAACACCTGATTTTGCACTGGCAGAAACCACATCTGCAGAAAGTAATCCTGGCTGATTAAAAGCAGCTGATTTATGGGCAGGGCCGTTCTGCCTTCCCAGGGGTTTAATTCCAGCCCTTGTGCGTCTACAAGTTCTTAGAGCACAAGTGGCACAGAAATCACACAAACCCCTTGTGTTTCAACTAACAACTTGGCATTTCAGACTGTCACATTTCACAGAAATTTGCTACTTCCCTCTTAGGCTTGCAGATTGTCCTGGTTTGAGGTTTTTTGTTTTTTGACTAATTTTCTGTTCAGTAGTTTTACTTTTTTAGCTGGGTCTCTTCTAACTAAAGTCTGAAATTAACAGCACATTGTTCAGAAACAGCTCTCTCACAGTGCTAAGACCAAGGGATGGAGCAGAGGCCCTGGCTTATACTGATTGCTAGAACAACCAAGGGCAGGGAATTTTGTTATTTGCCCTATTGGAGGGTGGGAAGCAGAAAAGCGTTGAGTGGTCACACTTGTAGGGAGGAATGGACAGGAGAGGTGACCCAAAACTGACCAACTGAGGTATTCCATTCCATCCACATCATGCTCAGTGTAGAAGCTCAAAGGAATCACAAGCTTGAATGTGTTTGACACAGACCTCAACAGAAAACCTGCACTAAGCCACCTATGGATTCTCCAATTCCCCATTCCATCATTTCAAGCCCATTTCTCCCACAGCAAAGCATTCGTTTCAAGAGCCTCCCTGCATGTTATGGGTCTGAGCCAGTTCTTTATACAAGCAAGCACATCAAGTCATGTGTCTGCTCTGCTTCAGGTAACCCCAAGGTCACCTTTGATACTGGCAGCCCGATGCTTGGCCTCCTCTTGCCCCACTGCGTGACAGAAGGGCAGCCAGAAAGCCAGCCAGAAAGTTCTACTTATTTGCTTAAATTCACATCCTTTTGTGTCTGAACAGCACCATAACATTTACCTACGCATTTAAAAAAAAAATAAATCAATCCACCTGCTGAAATACAGACAAAACCAACATATTGCATCGGTGAAAGCCTAAAGTTTAACACAAACTCAACTCTCTCCAAGCATTCACTGCCACAGCACCAGCCACGTGGGGAAAAGCACCGTGTCTTTTCGTCTGTTGCAGAAATAACCCTTCTTTAAAACCCTTCAACTTCAGTCCTTATGCCAGCAGAGCACTCTTTGAAGTGAGATAAAGTTTTACAAAACACTGGCTAAATGAAGATCAGAGAACCTGAAAAGCCTCTGGTATTTTTTTCTCCTCCTGCACCGCACAAGATAAAGCCCACATCAGAAGCCACTTCAATAGGTGGCCCAAACAAGCAGCAGAAACACTTCACAGATGAGGAAAAAATATCAACCTCTGCAGAAAAGATTATTTCACAAAAGATGCAAAGAGGGGAAATAAGCAACCGACTCTTACCTGGTGAAGGACTGGTTTCCTCAAGGCCTTCAGCAGATGAGGCATTAAAGCCCTGCTCAGTAGAACTAACCTCCATCATCTCCTTAAATCCTTTCCTCCTCCTTCTCCACCAACTGTAGCACACAGCAAACACCACAACCTGACCCCGTCCCGTCCCGTCCCACTCCCTCTCTCCACCCCCAGAAGAGGTGGTCAGCTAATGACTGCAGCTGTAATTAACGAGGGAGCAGCTTCTCGGGCAGCAGATGAGCCCTGCAGAGACACTTGAGGACTCTCACCCCTGTGCTGAATTTACAGCAGCAAACGACTCTGCTGAGAGTCCCCCAGCAGCAGCAGAGCCTAGAGCTCACTCCAAACCATCTGCTGGACTCAGGGTTGAGGTGTCTCTGGTTAATGCAAGGAAACCTGACAGCAACCAAGAGGAAAAAAAATGTGTCAAAAGAAAGATAAGGTAAAAGGTGGTTTTGAAATTCTCTGCCCACGGTTGTGATTTAATTCACTGTTGTCCCTGTGGTAATAAATGAACTCCCTTTTGCTCATTTGAATGTTGACAGGAAAAACAAGAACCAAAACTATTTAGTGACTCATTGCACCTGTAAATGCAGTTTTTGATTTAACCAATAACATATTAACCGATGGAATCACAAAATCTGAAAATCCTACATTTAAAAAAAAAAGCCATGAGAAGCGTCACTGCACTTTTCTCTGGCAATGAGATCTCTGTCAGTTAAAAACAGCTGAAAACAAACCCAAAGTTGATATTTTGATTCCCAGCGTGGGCTGGACAAAGGAGTGAAGTGAATGAACGTCACGTGAGAAGGGAATGGAGCATCATCAGCCCGTTCCAACTGCAGTAAACGGGACCTTTTGCCCAGGGAGGTGGTGGAGTCCCCATCCCTGACTGTGTTTCAGAGCAGATTGGATGTGGTGTTGAGGGATCTGGTGTAGGGGAGAACTTGTAGAGTAGGGCTGATGGTTGGACTTGATGATCCCAAGGGTCTCTTCCAACCTAAATGATTCTATGACCTTCATCCATCAAAACAAACATCTACCAATATTAAATCCAGCCACTTTGGGAGCACAGTATTCCTTAACGAATCTGATCTCTTACTTTCTCTTAGGCCCTGGAGGACTTCTAATTGGAGTGAATTTTTCAATGGAAATACCCTTTATTTTGCTAAAAGGGAAAAGTATATAAACTCCTGCGAAACCTTAGGGCGCAGCGAGGGATGAAGGGGTTGTGGTGGATGTGGGCAAGCATAAACCAACGCTTCAGCACGGAGTCCCCAGCCAAGAAACCAAACCCTGTGGCGCAGGGCGATACGTTGATCCCTTTGTGTGTAGGTCGTGGCATCCTAACGGGGAAAAGCGATCGGGAGGACTAGGACTTTGTATTCCAGCAAGGTTCCCATCCTGAATGTGTTACGTGGCGTGGCTAAAAGGGATGGAAAGTGGGTTAGTTTATGACAGACACCTGAAGCTGGAATTCCCTGTGGAGTCTCGGGGCCTCCACCGCTGTCTCAGTGCCACCTACCGGGGATTTTGCTGTCCTACGTGAGACACACCTTAACCAGCTGTGTAAGGACCCAAAAAGGCATGTTTTATTAAAAAAAGAAAAACCACCAAACCCACTGAATTACAATTTACCACCGTAACTGAAGAACTCTGTTAAATGTTTTGTCATTTATTTACCCACAAAATCAGGAAGAAGCATAAGCTATTTGAAACTGTCCAATTTTGTCTTTGGCAGGGAGAACATCATCATCGGTCAGCAATTGCAGAGATGTCTGAAATAGAGATATTTCTATTACTTTCCACACGTTTGAATCAATAAAGAGATCCTAACATGCAACTATCAAGTAGTTCTGCATCCTTCCAATCACGCCTCACTACTTTTTGGTTCAGTAAGAGCTCTGAGGCCATTTGATGATGTAAAGACGAGCAACCAGACTGTCCTTCAAGGCAGTGGCATGTGAAATTCAGTGCTGGCACCTGCGAGGTTACACACAATGGAAGGAACAAGCCAGTGAAACAGGCACACGCTGAGGGGTTCTAAAATTAACTGAAGCTAGTCAGAAAAAAAACAACGAATTACAGGTCAAGAAAAACAGCTGGCTGAGAACATCTGCAAAAAATGAAGAAAAAACACCAAAAAACCATAAAAAATGTTAAGAGGACGAATCATAGAATGGTCCAGGCAGGAAAGGACCTCTAGGGTCATCTAGTCCCACCTCCCTGCGGTCAGCAGGGACACCTCCAACTAGACCAGGTTGCCCAGGGCCTCCTCCAGCCTCCCCTTGAAGATCTCCAGGGAAGGGGCCTCAACCACCTCCCTGGGCAGCCTCTTCCAGTGCTCCACCACCCTCAGAGTAAAGAACCTATTCCTAATGTCCAAACTAAAGCTGCTCTTCTCCAGCTTGAAGCCATTGCCCCTCGTCCTGTCCCTGCAGGCCTTTGTAAATAGACCCTCCTCAGCCTTCCTGTAGCCCCTTCAGGGACTGGAAGGCTGCTTTTGGATCTCCCCGGAGCCTCCTCTTCTCCAGGCTGAACAAGCCCAGCTCCCTCAGCCCGTCCTTGGAGCAAAGGTGCTCCAACCCCCTGAGCATTTTTGTGGCCCTCCTCTGGACCTGCTCCATCAGGTCCATGTCCTTCCCTACACTGAGGGCTCCAGACCTGCACACAGGAATCCAGGTGAGCTCTCACCAGAGCAGAGTGGCAGAATCATCTCTGGATCTGCTGGCAAAGCACCTTTTGATGCAGCCCAGGATGGGATTGGCCAAGAATAAATATTGCAAGTCCTGTCCCATTTTCTAGGGCTGTTATGTGTTTGTTATGTCATCTTGTTTATTTACCATCTCCAGAGGCCAGACTTCTGTAAAAGCAGCAGCTTGCACCTCTGTGAAGTAGGAAACTTTGCTGCTGTGCTCTTCCATAGCCCTGAAATCAACACAGACATCTGGACTACAGAAAACAGAAGATCTGGGGAAGGACAAAAGGGCTCAAAGTGCAGAATCTTACCTGTGAGGAGCTAATAAGTGGCACCACATTTATTGTTTAGAATTATCTGACCATCACCTGGATTTTACGTGTTTCTACTAGAATGAAAAGAGGGCAGAGAGAAGATGGCAACACCAGGCATGAGCTAATGAAACCAAACCCAAACTCTCATTCACAGGGACAGAAGGCGAAGACACAAAGTTGGAGCAATGGAAGAGAGGAATGATTTGTGCATCAGGCTCCCTTTGCCACCTAACCCTAATGATAACCCTAATGACTAACCCTAACCCTAGTTTTGTTAAGGACAAGCTATGGAAGCTTATTTCATTAAGGACAAGCTATGGAAGAGATACAATGCCCTGGAGAACAGGAGAGAAAACCCTATAGTTTGCTGCCACTACAGCGACTCACAGCATTGTTGTCCACATTTAAGCTCTAGTCACATAAACATTAAAGAGAACTTCTGTCAGGAAGTGCAGTGGCAGGACAAGGGGTACAGCTTTAAATTAGAAGAGGGGACATTTAGATTAAATACCAGAAAGAAATTCTTTGGTGTGAGTGTGGTGAGGCACTGGAAGAGGTCGCTCAGAGAAGCTGTGACTGCCCCATCCCTGGAGGGGTTCAAGGTCAGGTTGGAGGGGCCTTGGAGCAACCTGCTCTGGTTGGAGGTGTCCCTGCCCAGGGCAGGGGGGTTGGAACTCAATGACCTTTAAGGTCTTTTCCAACTCTAACCCATTCAATGATTCTATTTCTACTAAAGAAATGACCCCTCTTTCGCTCAGGGAGTGGGTCCACCAGTCAATTTCTCACACTCCCTGATACTCCGCAACCGCTCCACGATGGATGGATAGTATAATCCCTAAAGAATATCATGTTTATAAATGACTTTAGAAGGACAAATAAAAGACAGTTAAATCACCCAAGCAATGAAAACCATAGTGCCAATTCCTTAGCTTTGCCCCTTCAGATATTTTTTTTTTCTTCTAAAAAGAATTTAAGGTTATAGGAGTTTTGATATGTACCAAGTTTTTGCCCCTCCCAAAGTTACAGTAGATCTACTGGCCACCTAAAGAAAGCACCTTACATCATTCTACAGGCCCAGTTTTACTGCACAATGGATAAATTATAAACACTTCTGAAGACACTGTTCCTAAAACACTGATTCAGAGACAAGTTTTTTCAATAATATTTAGCTTTATTAGAGTTAGAACTAGAAACCACAAGTACAATCCTATACATCTAGATAAGATTTCAGACAGTGACTTTATTACTTTTATTATTATTGGTTGGACTTGATGATTCCAAGGGTCTCTTCCAACCTAAATGATTCTATGATTCTATGATTTTCTATACTAGAAGAGGAATATTCCCTGACCAGAAAATACAAACATGCTCTTGCAAGATTATTTTGCTAGTTCTGATCATAGCCATTGCTTCAGGATCAGATGATTCAGATGACCACTCTCCTTCTCTTTCTGTTCCACAAAGACCTGAAAAAGATATTTCAAGAGTTACTCAGCATTTCAGAGACTGACAGGAACTTCTAGACCCACATACACACCAACATGGTTTTTCCCAGAAGCTGTTTTCAGAATGAAATTTGCCTTTTATCTTTCAGTCACCAAATCAGAGAGTGCTCTGGGGTTGGAAGGGACCTCTGGAGATCATCCAGTCCAACCCCCTGCCGGAGCAGGGGCACCCCACTGCCAGTTTGTTCTAAGCCAGGATTACAGGAACTCGTTACAGAGGACAGAACGGTGACTGGCACTCCCTTACTGAGGGAGCAGGGACATCTAGAGGGGAACAAAACAGCTCTTGGCTCCCTTTGGCTTGAGATCATTTTCAGTGACACTTTCTGGTCCTGCAGACTTGGGAGAACTTAGAGTCACCATCAGCTTCTTTGCTAGAAGAAAAAAGTTACTGAAAGTCAAATTCTCTCTGGATTTGTGAGCCTCGAAATTAATGAGTAAAGCAAACTGTATTAAAAACTGTCAACAGTGGGGTCCATACTGGGACCAGCACTGTTCAGTGTCTTCATCAATGGGCAGTGCTCTCAAACACACCCTCAGCAAGCTTGTGGCTGACCCCAAGCTGAATGCTGGAGTGACAGGCCTCTGGGACAAGATGCCATCCAGAGGGACCTGGACAGACTGGAGAAGTGCCCCCATGTGACCCTCATGAGATTCAACAAGGCCAGGGCCAGGGTCCTGCTCCTGAGTCGGTGCAACCCCTGGGTTGCATCCCTTGGGATGGGGAGCAACCCTGAGGAGAAACTTGAGACAAGCTCTTGTGTAGGGTCTGTTGCAATAGCACGAGGGGAAATGGCTTCAAACTCAAATAGGGGAGATTTAGACTAAATTGAAGGAAGAATTTCATTATTTTATTATTTTTTTTTACAGCGAGGGTGGTGAGACACTGGCCCAGGTTGCCCAGAGAGGTGGTGGCTGCCCCATCCCTGGAAACATTCCAGGTCAGGTTGGCTGGGGCTCTGAGGGGATGGACTACATGACCTTTAAAGGTTCCCTTACAGCCCCAACTATTCCTTTATTCTAAGGTAAGGTTTGAAGTTTGGATTCAGCCCTTGATTTTTTTTTTTTTTCAGAGCAGCTGAGCAAGTTCCTGCATTTGCCTTTAACTGTTTTATTGTAAGCCAGAACCAAGTCCCATGCTCTTACGTTAAGGTTATATGCATGTCTGCCACACTGTGCCCTTTCATTCCACCCAGGCTACTTTTCACACTTAACCTCAACTTCAGAACTGCGTGGTCCTTGAAGTCAAGGCAGCCTTCTCTGCTCCACGAGGTTCAACACAGCAGGTCTCGGCTCAGACTCCATTAGTTCATAAATGAAAGACCTGGGCTGGTTCAAAGCCCCTTTGCTCAGGGAGAGCTTTGCCTATTAAGGCATCATAACACTTTCGCTCCCCCCAGCGTAAAACCTGAGATGTGTTCAGAAGTGTCAAAGCACTTCAGGATTCAGTCTTCCTATCTAGCCCATAAAGGGCAGATACAGAACTTCATGAAGCTAAACAACACCCCCAAGCTGTGAAGGAGGGAAAGATATGCCTAAACAGCGGTGTTTACTTTTGCCTCTTCTAATCTACTGGCTTTATTTTCCTCAGGCAACAGCCAAATATTTGGCTTGAAATACTACCACAGCTTAAACAAACACCGAACAAAAAGCTGCTGCTGGAAGGAAACGTACCTGTGCTGTCACAGTCCAGAAGAGTTATTCTCAGACCCCCTGCCAGTATGGAAACCCCACACTACACACTGCCCCTCTGTCCCCAGGCTGTGTCACACAGCACAGCAGCTGCCTCAGATACGTGTAAAGAAGCATATCGTCTGGCTGCAGCCACGAAAAGGTACTCGTACACTGGGGTCTGCTATTGTGCCTCTGCTTACTGTGACAGTAGAGTTTGGAGCTGCAGACGCCCTAATAGGAACTGTGTGACACACACAGCACCGAGGCAGCAAGAGAGAGGGTAGAAAAGGCTCCAAACCGAGCGGCTTATACAAAACATAACGCATCGGCCCTTACACTTCGCAGTTTTAAAAGGAAAGCCTCACTTCAAGGCTTTGCACTGTTTTTCCATTCTCTCGGGACACCGCCGCAGGGCTTTCCCAGCATCACGACCCGGGCTTGCACGGCCCCGCAGCTGTACCGAAAAGCACCCCCCGGGCACCCGCACCGAAAAGCTCCCCCCCCACACCCCGGACACCCGCACCGAAAAGCTNNCATGGTTGGACTTGATGATCCCAGGGGTCTCTTCCAACCTAAATGATTCTATGACCCCGGACACCCGCACCGAAAAGCTCCACCACCTCCCCGGACACCCGCACCGAAAAGCTCCACCACCCCCCCGGACACCCGCGACTTTTCATAGCAGCGGGGGCGGCAGCGGAGGCAGCAGGCCTTAGCACCGCTCACCAGGAAGGCCAGCCACGCTGCGCCCAGGCCCCGCGATCCCTAGGTCGCGACCACCACCGCCGCCGCCTCCTCCTTCTCCTTCTTCTTCCCTCCTGAAGCGAAAGCCCCACAACCCACACGAACTCACCTAAGAGCCTAGACAGGCCCCGAAGGCCGCCTCCGAAAGAAGACAACCTCGCTGTCCTCGCAGCTCCGAGCAACTTAGACCGCACAACTGCCGCGGCTGCTTTTAAATCCAGCCAATAGCAGTGGGCGGTACCGCGCGGCCCTCTGGGAGGGCGGGCGCAAGGCCCGACGGGAAGTGTAGTTCCGGTGGGGGTGAGGAGAGCGGGGTGAGGCGGGGTCGGAGAAGGTTTTTCTCAGGCGGCGGTCGGGCTTTGCTATGCGGGTGGGCTACGAGGAGGGGTGTTTGCTGAGACCTGAGCCGCCAGGGCCTGCACCCTCACCGGCAGCGGCAGCTCGGCTGCTGCGGGAAGGCGCACTGGCCTCGCCGGGCCTGCTCCGCGGCCGGCCCTCACTCGCCCGGCTCGCCGTCTGCAGAGCCCAGGCTTTGCCTCCTTCGGACCCGGCAGCAGCACACACGTAAGTTTAAGCTTGGCGATACTCCGGGTGACTGCAGTGATGCTGTTTCCATAGGCCGAGAAGGCAAGTTGAGGCCTTGCAGCCTGTGTCTACATGAACGGGATAATGACTGTTTGCAGAGAGTAGATGGGAAGAGGCGCGGTGACACCCCCCTCCCCTCCCAACACTGCAGGTGGCCCATGTCAGGGCAAGGCAGGGCAGGGATCGGCACGATCGGGAAGCACCGTTTTTAAGTTCAGGCTGTGCTTATTCCTCACCCTGGGCTGTAATACTTAACAGCTGTGGAAAACACTTAGTAGTTGTAGGAAAGTAATGGAAGATTGCGAGGAGGGCTGTAACCACCGTCAGCTCAAGGGACTGGCATGTGGGGTGCTGGAAACCATGTCACAGTAGTCGGTGTTTGGTTTTGTGCGCCCAACAAGTAGAACATCTGCACTTAGATAACACAGGCCTGGGGTGGACTCAGAGGAACCTTATTGAACATGCTGGAGGTTTTTGCCCTGCTGTTGAAGAGATCAAAGCACAGCGGAAAACGGCTTGCCGGAATGCTTGGATAACAGGCCAGAGCAGCAAGCGTGAGCTCTCTCTCACCCCCCCCTGCTAACAGGGACTCTCTTGCTAATGAGGACTGTGTTGCTCCACAGAGCCTGCATCCCCTGCTTGCCTATCTCTGCCCAGGGACTGCTTCAGAGATTCCCTCCTCCATGAGGAATTGAGATTAAATTTGTTCTTGCCCCTCAATCCGTGTTTTTGGGGTTGTTCCTGTCCTGCCTGCCTTGGCTCACACAGTAAGGTATCTTTGCTTAAAACATTCCCCAGGTCGAAGTGATTGTTTAGTACCAGGTTTGGATGGTAAGAATTTAATTTCTTACAGAGCAGTGAGATAAATCCTTTGCCTTTACTTTGAAAACACTATCATAATGCCAAACAGATCATCCTCTTTTAGGATGTCAGGGTATGGAAATGTACAGGTTTTGGTAACAAAAATCGCCAGAAGTTTCTCTTTAGACTCAGATGGAAATTCTTTGAACTCTAACGAGGAACATCTGTCTGCTCAAAATTTAAATAAAAGGAAAAGTAACTTGAAAGTAGTCAGTAACTACAAAACCCAAACGTTTGTCTTTCATTTGAAGAAAAGAACGCCAGCTAGTGCAAGCAATTCTGTAAAAGAATAATTCTACGTAGATCCTGTGTCAGCTGCTTTGATGAGGTTGTCTTTAATCCCATCCTTCTTTAAACAGAGGTTATGTCATCTCAATAAAAACCGTGCACTCGATTTCAGCTCGGATGCAGGCCGTGGTGCAAGAGTTGGTCTGTTTTAACTGCACAAAGTGATGCAGCCTTGAATTTGGAATTGTTTGCCAAAGGAATCTGAAAAGCTCTTGTAGGCATTCTTTAAAACTTAGGCTAACTTTTATAGAAGTATCTTAGTTTCTTTCCTGAACAGAACAGTTAATTCAAAGTACTGAACCAACCTAATGCCACACCAACCATGTTTTTCATGCCAGGAGGGAACTGATAGCAGTTCCCCAAGAAAGGGAAAGATGGGTTTTCTCTCTGAAGCTAATAATTTGTTCTCCTTCATTTGTTGGAAAGGAAAACTGAAGATCTTCTCAGAATACTTTGCAAGGCTTATTCTTAAAAAGGTCAGGAGCTGTTTCCTGCAGAAATTTGTTCTTGCTAAGTTGGAGCATAACAAAGCTGATGGTACAAGCCATATTTTGGTTTTGTTTGACTATTAGAGTTCTGAAACTGGTTTGATAATATGGCACAATTGAAACTGCTGTCTCAAAGGACTACCACGGGCATACTGAAACAGCAAACTAAACCCCAATCTAGCGTGTGCTCCTGCCCTCACACAAACCCTGATACAGAAAACATTAGATCAGTGTAACCAACCCAGCCTGTGTTGGAGTGGGAGATGATGAAACTCCATCTATGTAAATAACCTTTATGGCTTTCCACTAATATGTTCTCCTTAAGGTGGTTTGTGCAAGGACAGCCAGTTGCAATGAAAGGGAGATAGTAATTAAATTAACATTTTTGCCTTATAAGAAAGTACATAAGCTTTTAGAAATCATTCTTTGGGTAAGAGGATGCAGCCGTCAGAGGCCGCCGCTTGAGCAGAAGTGG
This sequence comes from Jacana jacana, assembly GCA_013400555.1. Classification (NCBI taxonomy): domain Eukaryota; kingdom Metazoa; phylum Chordata; class Aves; order Charadriiformes; family Jacanidae; genus Jacana; species Jacana jacana. Next base: position 42,737 of record VZTM01034077.1, on the reverse strand, counting down.
GAAATAACTGAAGGTCAGGATGAGCCGCAGCTTTGAGATAGGGGGGAGCAAGGGGAACATCCCGGGATGCAGAACCGACTCCCCAGCCCTGAGAGCAGACAGGGAGGTACGGTTGATAAGGAGGATCCGGCTGCATCTGCCATCCTGGCTGGGAGAGAGACCAACCGAGAGCGGGGCCTGTGCCAGAGCTGTGAAGAAGACATACGGCCTTCATCTTCACCACCCTCGGCGACCACTGCCAGGAGACACTACGCAGGCACAGCTGGGAGGGGTCTAATTTCAATAGGGAGCGGGGACAGGTTATGCACATGTACAGGTGTCATGGATACATGAGCCTTTGCTGTACAAATGAAGGGCAAGCTGCCGCACTCGGGGCAGCACGTTTGTGGTGGGGAGACCCCCCGTGCTGCCCAGCGCTGAACAAACAGACCTGCTTTGCAACCCTCCAGGTTGTGGAGTCAGTTTCTGCACCTCAGCAACAAGAATATCAGCTGCCAAAACTGTTAACTCATTCACCCTTGAAATTTCATCATGTTTCTTTTCCAATTCTTGATAACTTACAGGGCCACTCCCAAAAGGGGAAGAGGTTTTTTAACAAATGACTTGTTAGAATTCTTAAAACTGCCCTTAGAAATTTATGCTCCTTGTATTTGGGCCAGGATTTAAAAGTTGTGGGTCTTCTGAGTGGTGAGATGATGCCTGATGAGACAGCGTCTTTTTGCCTTGCTGTCAGAAGTAATTAGAGATACAATCAACACCACTGGGACTTGGCCCAACATCCTTCAGTGCATCTGAGCAGTGGCCAAACCAGGATTGGCTTCAGCTTCTTTTTACTCCACTCACCTTCTCCAGGGAATTAAGAAAGTGCTTCAGTGTTCCCTCAGCACCCCTTATTCCTCTGTGCTCCCCCGTGTCGTCATAGCTTCTTCCCGACCTGGCTGGAGGCAAAGTCCTTCTGCAGGGTCTCTTTGGAGCTGACAGGCACAGAAAACCTTGTCACACAGGTGTCTCGGAGGAAAATGGGGTGTTGCATTATCTCCTTGGTAGGCTGCCACATCAGGCCCTTTTCACCCCTATCTTTCAGGGCAGTGCTTGGCATTTATCCTGGGATTGGTGTGCTCACGTGGATGCATTTCACACTTCCTTCCATTTGAGCCTGTACAGGGTCCCCTCTCCGTCCCACTTCCATCGGGCTCATTCAGGTGACGTTTTTTCCAATGCATATCCGGGTGGTTTTATGGACTCATGACTTTGCAGGCTGCTCATTTGCTTATTTAGTAACAGAGGGATGTTTTCCTTATAATCTCTTTTAAGCAATGAGCTACTTCTTCAGTTTCACGTTTCCCAGTGCGTTCAATATAGTTTTTCTGTGTCTGATTTTCGATTCTTTACTTCTTTTGTTTGCTTGCTTCCTGCTCATCCTTCCTAAAATATCTCCCTTTGGCTTTCTGTAAAGGCTGGTGGTGTGTTATCTGAAAAAGCAAGAGTAGCTTTAAGGTCTCAACCGTAAGAGAGTAGCGGCTTGTGTTCGTCAGTCTCATTTTTGTGCTTTAGCATGGATGCTTTGGGAATTAAGCTCGAACCCAGCAGCGCAGAGGTGGTCACCTGAAAGCAAACAGACCTTCCTGTTGCCATCCTGTGTAAGTTGACTGGCACAGCGCTTCTTCCTTCAAGCAGACATCAGGAGAGGTCACTTTGATTACGGGAGATAAGGAGACGTGGTCCAGAGTGTGAGCCTTGCAGTAACGTCCAGAGTTAGCACCCTGTGGTGCCGGCAGAAGCCACCCCAGCAGCAAAGGGTGGCTGGTCAGGGCCCTCTTCTGGAGGAGCAGGAGCTTTCTGCTAGCCCCACCTACAACTGCTGTGGCTGTTTTGTGGCTAATTTGCTTAACTGAGTAATTGCTGGATGAGGGGCAGGGTGGGAGGAAACCTTTACTGGAAGGAGCTTGCAGATGGTCACGAGGCCGCTCCCTGGAGGTGCTCTGGGAGCATAAAATACAGTCTGGAAAATGAATCATGGACCCACTGTCAAAGAGGGGGCTGGAAGAGCACATGCTGGTGGGGGAGAGAGACATTCACTGGGGATAGGAGTGACAGGGAGCTCAAAGCTGGAGATGTGGTTGCGTTAAGGCTTCTCTTTGAGTTATTGCATAATTCTCTGATGAGCTAAAGAGATTATTTCGGCTGTAACCAGCCTTTTAATCTTGTAATTAAAACAAAAAGTTTCAAAATCGATTGTTCTCTACAATACAGCAACATAAATAACCACCCTTCCGAAAGGCTGGCTCTAGGATTTTGAAACCAGAACCTTCTGCCTCTCATCAACAGGCTTAAAACACACCTGAAGACATAATTGCCTGTCTTGGATCATTATGCTTATCAAGTGTGTGAGCGTTTGTAGGTTCTCATGTTGTTTTAATTTGAACAGCTCTTTAATGAGCATGTGTAGTGAAGTGCCTTGTAATGAGGGTGTTCTCTACTGGCTTTGGCAACCGAAGGAAGTGAATGGCCTGGATATTCTGAGGAATTAGTAATGCAGTTTGTTTTCTCTCCAGTATTGCTGTGCTGTGTATTTTCTTCACTCAGCAGTGTTTAAATCTTCTGTTATTATGAACAGGAAGTTTTTCAAAGCAGGATTATTAAGGCCTTCCATTAGGGCAGCTGTACTCATGTTTTCCTAATACAGTGGGGTTCTTAACCTCACAGGGGCTTTTAAACATCATCACAGCATAAACGATGATAAAATACGTTTCTTAAATGTTTCTGTGATACACCCTACTCATTAGAACTGCCAGTTTGGGGTAAAATTTAGTTGGCTCTCAAGATGAATCATAATGAGAAATAGTTTGTGTATGTGTATATATATTTGCTACCAAAGGAAACTGAAACTTTATGGACAAGAGGGTAAAAACCAATCTATTCTTTTTTTTTTGCTTTGTTTTGTTTTCTAGGGCCTTTCCCTAACTCTGGCAGCAGATGCTCTGAGACCACCAGCGATGACTAAGAATTTTGCTTCTTTACTGCCGAAAGGGGCTGAAGCATTTGGGCAGGAGGCAGCGGGTCGGGCCGGGCGCCGCAGAACCGCGTCGGTCAGGAGGGACAGGCAGAGCAGCCTCCCGTGGAGAAGATGGGTGGTAAGAGCTGTTTTCACGTTGTGGCACAAGGCAGTTGTCCTAAAATTGTATCAGCCGTTTGGTCTGCTTCACAGTCGTGTAGCTGATGGTGTAGCTAGTTATCAGGTGTTTGAGATACCTGTCATGAGTAATAAAAGGACTGCTTAAAAAAAATGTACAGTCAGAAGTTTGGGTTTGTTTGTGAAAGTGTCCTTACACAAGGGAAGGTGACCACTGCTAAATTGCATGCTGTCTGAGTGCTTTTAAGAACAAATCTGCATAGATGGCTTTTCCAGGGAACTGGTTGCTAAAGAGTTTCAGGGGTGTTTGGGATGTGCCCCATAAAATTACCTCCTTCCCAGCCAGGTCCAGTACCCTGTCCCACTGGGCTGTGATCGTGATGAATCTGGCATTTTTGAGCTACTGGTAATCCTCGAATTGGAAACTTTACCAGAGAACCCACGAGTGGGAAGACCAATGGTGGGTATGGACTGGGTGTGTAATACTTCCCTCCTACTCAACGTGACACTGATGTCTCAGGACCTGCTGTTAACGATGGCTCTAGAGCTGGAATAGCAAATCGAATCGCGTACTTCCAGAAGTCAGGAAGAGTTTTGCCCCTGCTTTCACATGCCCAGAATCTTGCATCTGAGTTTTCCCATGGATTTCAGGTCCTGCTCTCCTTTGGAGGTAGACATGAGGTAGCATTGTTAATGCAGGAGGAGAGGTGCAATCCAGGGACACTGGCGACTTTGGGAAATGCTTTTTATATGTGCTGCTTACGTTTCCTGAGGTGTATTTGAACTGTGGATCCAAACTCCATTTGGTTCCCTGAAATGCCCCTTGTTTTTTGTTTCTTTCTTTTTATTTCTGGGGATTTTCTTTTTATTTACTGGGGATAAATTCCAAATCTTACTAGTCAACCTTTATTTCTCTCCATGTGTTGTTGATTCTGTTTCAATCATCCACAGAGCTGTATAAATACCAGCATGGGTAACTGTAATTTAAAAGTAGAATCTCAGGACTGACTTTCCTAAAATGAAACATGTGTTTGAGTTTTATTTCAGTTGGAGTTTCAGAAGTTTTATTTCGGTTCCAGGCTGCTTTTGGAAATTCTTCATGGTGTAAAAAATTCAAGCTTTAATCCTTGCAATTACTTTTTTTGAGAATGCTGTTATTTCTTTTGTAGTGTTACATAAAATACAGGCTGTAAATAGCTGTCTCATGGTCCCAGAGCCTCGGAACAGCCCCATAAAACTTTACCAAAGACATTCTGTTGCTAGTTTCATTCTCCACTGTGGCTCTGGCATCTTACTCGGAACTTAACAAGGAAGATAACTTGGAACCTGAAGTCAGTATGTACCTAAAGTAAGGCAGTTCTGAAATAGGGAAACTAGCCAGGACACCAAGATATATCTAAATATCATAGTTGTAGAAACTGGAAGATTCTAAAGAGAGTGTGTGCACATAGGTATGTACCTAAGTTCTGTGTAGGAGCCAAAGACCAGAGTGCACGCTGCCGTGTCTCAGAAATACGAGGTGTCTCACAAAGATGTGGCTCAAGAGCAAGAAGCTCAATGCTCATGTAACGTGGGCTAAATCCAAGCAGCAGGATCCATTACGGTGTAGCCATTACAGTACTTCAGTGTGGTATTACTCATCTTCTGGCTCTGGTGCCTGGGACAGAGCTCCTTTTACTCTTGGCAAGCGTCAACTGTCGTGACCTCAGAAACCAGTGCCCTTCCTTGACATTACGTCCCGTTCCTCGGGATGTCGTCAGGGCTTTGGGCACTCGTGGCTTCTCCTTGAACTGCTGTGAAGATGAGATTGGAGTGGGACCACACCACTGACCTTCAGATGCTTTATCTTGGACTTCCTGCGGAGCCAGCAGAGAGAAATGCTCAGAATCCTTTCAGGCCTAAGTTAAATGGTTGTTCTGGAAGTATGATCACGCTGCAGGGTGCAGCTAAGCACTATAACCACCCTCTGGAGAAACCTTGCTCGCTGCACTAGCCTCTTAGTGTTGGTATCAAAATTAACATCTAGTGTGGGGTGACGCAGTTACCCTACAGCACGATGAAAGGGCAAGGAATGAGCATTTAGGAAGCAAACTTCTTAACCAGTGACTTATCTCTGAAGGACTCGAAACTAATGGATCTTTGACAATAGCAAATGGCCCAGGGCATTTCCTGTTTTGGTCTGAGTTAATCTCTTTTTCCCCTCTTTTTTCCCCCCCTCTTTCCCCCTCTTTTCCCCTTTTTTTAACCCTTTTTGTTTTATTAGTATTTCAGGCTGGGCAGTGCCCATACTGTAGGGAAAACAGAAGTCAGGGGCCTTAATAGATGCTAGACATCTGCCCTGCCTAGAATGAAGTCACGCTGCTGGAAAGAAGAGGCTGTATTTGTGCTGTGCAGCCAGACTACAGTGCTCTTTGCAGCCCTTGGAGAGAAACATGGTCTTCTTACCTCTTCTTACCTCACGGTGAGCCAGCAGATGATGTTTGCTCTCCCCAACTCCCTGAAAGGAGGGTGTCACTAGGCTGGTCTCTTCTCCCAAGGAACGGGTGATGGGACAAGAGCAAAAGGCCTCAAGTTGCTCCAGGGGAGGTTCAGATTTGATATATTTTTATACTGAAAGGGTTATGAAGCATTGGAAGAGGCTGCCCAGGGCAGTGGTGGAGTCTCCATCCCTGGAGGTATTTAAAGGCTAGGCAGACGTGGTGCTGAGGGCCATGGGTTAGTGATGGCTTTTGTCAGCGTTGGGTTGATGCTTGGACTGTATGATCTGAAAGGTCCCTTCCAACCTGGGCAATTGTATGGTTCTGTGAAAGATGAAGAAATCTCCTAAGTCTCGGTTGCTTCTTAATAGGTGGAATAATGAGCAGCTAATGTTTTTTTTAACACAGTCTTACACCGTTACTTCCAGCTAAATCAGCGGGTAGGTCTCTGTGGCCAAAGAAGTGGTGGGAGAGCAGACGAGCAGGCCAAAGGGGCAGGGCTGCCCAGTCGTAGATGGGCTCGTTTGCCTGTGGAGTTGTGTCTCTGGCAGTTCTTCAGCAAGGAGTCAAAGAGGCAGCTGGCTGGGCTGGGTTGCAGCCCTTGGGCACATCCAGACTTGCAGAGCCGAGACAGGGAGGATTTCCAAACGTAGTTCAAAACGCAGTTCTTGCTTTGGTGTGCTGCCCTGCCCGACGTTGTCACAACACGCTGTGCAGCTGGGGACAGGCAGGGTTTTGCAAGAGGCCAGGCTTCCCCACTGAAAGTCTGCTGGCACCTGGGATCTGAGGAAACAGAGAGGTTTCCACTGAAATGCTGAGCGTTACCAGGCACCGGCTGATCCGACCCTCCGGAGTCAGAATAAACCCCTGTTTTGCAAAGGGTGAGATGTGTAAACGGTGGAATCCTGTTGGTGGTCACTGGGGTTTGTGTGCCTGAGTTTCCCAGTGCTGTCTCAGCCGATTGCAGGACCTGCCAGCAGTTCCTCAGGTGCTTTTCTGTAGTGCTGCCAAGTACCGTCATGCTGCCGCCCTTCATCACGTACGTGGGTGCGCTGAAAGATACACACACGTTGAGAAAGCACCGTGAGATCGTCCTGGGTGAATGGCATTATGAAATGAAGAGAATTAATCCAAATATTCTGTATAAAGCAGATTCTTGTACTGTGCAAAGAACCAAAACGTGCAACAACTTAGGGGTAAGGGAGAAATCCTTTCACTCTAAGGATCGTGCCAGTATAAAGTTAGAATTGAGTCATTCTCTAACTCGTTTCTGACTGGGTGACTCATGCTTCTGGCAAATTAATTACCCAAGAAAAGTGACTGAGGAATAGATGCTGTAGTTTTATTATTGTTGTAATCAGATGGCTGTTGCTGTTACGGATAAGCAGGAGGCTTGATTTCACGTCTAACAAACGTACCCTGCAAATCCTGCCATGGTGCTGCTCGAGGATGTGTTACACATGCCAGGTTTTTTTATGTGCTTTTTCAGTTTCAGGTGGATGGTGTAACAAGTTACTGGGGCTCGAAAGGGGCCGTGGCCACCAAGAATCTCAGCAGTGAACTTGGGCAAGGAAAAATCTAACGTGGTATGTGTTTCTTTCTCTCCATGAACTGTGATTTATTAAAGCCTCAGCACAGGACCGTTCCTGTGAATAAACCTTTCACCTTAGAATTCCTAATAAGTTGGTTGATGGCTGTTATTGACAGGAGGATGATAGGAAGCTCCATGCCACCTTGGCTCGGGATGGACAGAGTACCGTACCGTTGGCTGTAACGCTCTCTGTTTTGTTTCTTTTTCTCTCCTGCCCTTCTCCCTGGCTGCGGTTTGGAAGGTGGTATCACAATGTGGGGCTGAGCTGATGAAACCACGGGTAATGCCCACACCTGACGATGATGGGAAGAGAACACAGACCACAAAGTTGGGATCGCTGGCCTCTCATTAGGCAAGTCTGTTGCTCATCTTTCCCTTTACCCCCCAATTCCCTTTGTTCCTGTCCTTCCTCTGGATTATTAACTCATATCAAAGTTCAGTGTCACTGATTGCTGGGGATCCAGTTTTGGTTTGGCCCTACATATGCTCTTCCCTAAAGGAGTCAGATGCTACCTCTGTGTTGGGCGGTCATCAGGCGATGAAAATACAGAGCACAGTTGTATTGTGAGAGTCCTGAATGATTCCCAGCTGAAGGAATGAAGGGGACGCTCTGGGCTGCTTCAGTGAGAAGTTCCTGTTTCTCAACTATGATTCTTAAACTGGGAGTTGGAGTTTCTAGTACCATTAGAAATCACTCGCGTTCATCAGATACCTGCACATCCTTGCTCTTCAGAAGCAGGCCGTTTCTCCAGCAGCTGAAACTACTCCTGCACTGAGACAGGCAGCGCTTTCGATTTCGTTACCTTGTTCAGTTGTAAATGCAGTAGGCAGCAGATTCAGTAACTGTTGGTGTAGAGCATAACAAGTCATTTCAAACAGGGACTTCAGACAGCGTGATCTGAGGTCAGTGACCTGTGTGCCTAGAACTTTGATCACGCTGCTAGCAGCAGAATGACATCACTTTTGTGCATGGACATGCTTTTCACTGAACTTCACCAGCAGAACAGCAAATGGCCAGTGATGTGGAAACGTGTGTTTCCAGTAGGTGAAGGGGCTGATACCGATGAGTTAATTGATACCGATGAGTTAATTTGCTGCACCTGCAAGCGGGTTTGGGTTTTAAACCTAAATGGATCCTGCTTTCAATAAGCAACAGGAAGGAGGAGTCTTTCCAGCACTGGCTGGAAGGAAGGAGCACTGTCTGGAAGGAAGGTCCCAAAGGGTGGTACTCAATGGAGTTCAATCCAGCTAGCGGCCGGTCACAAGTGGTTCCTCAGAGCTCAGTACTGGGGCCTTTCCTGTTTAAATCTTCATTGATGATGTCAATAGGGACCTAGAAAACTATCAGTGAGTTTGCAGATGACACTAAGTTGGGTGGGAGTGTTGATCTGCTTGAGGGCAGGGAAGCTCTACAGAGGGACTTGGATAGACTGGATAGATGGGCCAATGTTAATGGCATGGGCTTCAATGAGGCCAAGTGCCAGGCCCTACCCTTGGGCCACACCAACCCCATGGATGGCTACAGGCTTGGGGCAGTGTGGCTGGAGCTGCCTGGCAGAAAAGGACGTGGGGGTGCTGGGTGACGGGCGGCTGAACATGAGCCAGCAGTGNGGAGAGGGAATGGCTGCAAGCTGCAGCAGGGTAGGGTTAGGCTGGACATGAGGAAAAAGTTTTTCCCAGTGAGAGTGGTCAGTCAGTGGAATCAGCTGCCCAGGGAGGGGGTGGAGTCCCCATCCCTGACTGTGTTTCAGAGTGGATGAGATGTGGTGTTGAGGGATCTGGTGTAGGGGAGAACTTGTAGAGTAGGGCTGATGGTTGGACTTGATGATCCCTTCCAACCTAAATGATTCCATGATTCTAGGATTCCAGGGCCCTGCTGCATTCGGGGACAGCCTGCTCTGCCTGATGAAATCTAGGTTTGACTGCTAATTGGCCAACCCGAAGCAAATTGTTAGATTTCTACCCAATTTTGCTGGGGTTGTAACTGCTGGGGAACTGAAGCTGTGTCTGGAATCTGTGAATGGCCGAGGAAAACGAGGATTCCTTTTACGAAAATTAAGATCTTCTGATGTTTTTCAAACAGAAGTCTTTCCACTTTCTAATATGGCACTGGCAAGTGAGTTAATAGTCTGAAGATGACTCTGCAACTCAATTTTCCAGTTGAGGGGCATGGGTATTTTAATTTCTGGTTTGGGTCAAACTAATCCAAATGTGGGTTTTTCTCTGCAGGAAAGAGAGAGGTTTTGGGGTTGTTTTTTTCATGTTTTCATTAATTAGGTATTCTTTGCTAATCTTATGAAAGCAGACATGATGTGTCAATCCGGTGCTGTGGGCATTTGCCTCAAAATGTGGGAATTAATCCGCTCTGCAAACGACTGGGTTAATGTAGGTGGTGTGTAATTTATATGTTCTGGGAGGATCCACGGTCTGAAAACTGGCAATAAGGAGGAGGTTGTAAATCTGACAGCTTTTACTGGCTTAGGATTTTAGGTCAGGCCTATCGGTTCCAGTTCATACTGGGTTTCAGTTGTGGCTGTGAATGGAGACTAGATGATGTCCTGTGATTTGTGGGGATTCTCTTATTTGCAGTCCTTGCCCCCGGGTGCCTGGTAACCCCTGGAGCAGCAGTGTTTTCATCTCCTGGGGTGGCTGTACCTTACCTTCCTCTGGGCTTATCTGCTTGTTTGCTTCTCTTTTTCTTTTCCTTTCCTTCCAAGGGGAAATGGAGTGAAGATAAGATGGGTGCCTCCTTTGGTCTTCTAAGTAACTTATAAATGGAGGCAAAGCAGGTCAATTAATTGCTGCTTGTTACTTTCAGAGCAGTCGGGCCAAAGTAGGAGAGGTTGATGTCTTAGCCCTGTCAGTTCTGATTTCAGTGGCTATAAACAAACCCTGCTGTAGGGGGGGTACCCAGTGCTTCACTTCCCATGGGTGAAATGCCTGGCACCAAAAGGAGCTCTGTGCCTCCTTTTATCTGACTTCCGTGTCAAAATTAAGGCTAAATACAACAAATTTGGTTCAAATGTTCATGAGATCAAGGAGTCTTGATTTCTTAGTTAAGAAGAACAGTAGAAGTGTTAATTAGGACTTTATGTGTGAGTGTAAAAATAATGCTTTGGTCCCAAGGTGTTCAGTCCAGCGTTAGGAGACAGTGGGAAAAATCTCCTCTTTGCTTCCTAGACCCTCTCAGGTTAATCATTGATTCAAAGAACTTGTTTTGATGACCTAGACGGTCTTTTGGAGTTTTAAATTCCCATTAGACCAAGTTTGTATTTCTGCTAGTTAAGTCCTGTTACAAGAAAACAAATATTTTGGTGACACTGGGGTTCCTGCCCTGAAATGCAGGTTGCCTTCTGTGCGGGAGAGGCCCTGGAAGTTCCTTTTCTTTTGGGTTGTTTTCCCACAGCGTCTCAAACGAGCAGACAGGAGCCTATGGCTGTAGTTCTGTTTTTCTCTTTTTTCCTGTCTACACAGTTTGTATTGACCTTGTGAAAAGCTGGGAGCTCTACATCGGCCTTGTGAGCAAAACAAGCTGCATTGCAGAGGGCAGACCCCTCACTGTAGTATCTGCTCTGAAAGGTCACCAGTCCCCGAAATACCGGGGGATGTAGGTACGGCACCAGCCCAGCGTTAGCCTGCGCTTCGGTTGTTTCCCCTCCTCGTTACTGGGTAGTTGGAGCCTTTAGGAACAAACCTGTCACTTATAGCACAGCCCCTTCCTACACAAGTCTCTAATTCTTTGAAAACATGGGTTAAAATAAAAGGTATTTATACCGAGATTAGCATTAGAGTTTGGGTTGTCTGTGGTTTCAGCTTCATCTCACAAGGACGTATTAAATGTTTTTTCAGCATCAAAATGCAAACCAAATCTTTGTCTTGTCTCTCTGAAAGCAAAGCCCTATTTTGTTCAAGTACAAAAGTTTTACATCCAGATTATTTGTGGTGTTTGGACTTAACCCTGTGCTTAAGTGCTCATTCAGACGGGCTTCCCTCCTGCCGAAGGTGCTTGAGGAGGGGTCCCACAGCTTTCTTTCCCTTCTGCACTGGTTCCTGCTGGCGGCATGGTTTGCAAGAAGGAAAAAGAAAAGCTGTGTGTCCTTTCTGCCCGATGGTGGGCACTTCCTAGACATTCAGCCAAGCAAAATGAATATGAATCCATACCTGAGGGTGATTGTCTGGGAAGCAGTCAGGAGCAAAGGCCACGGCTTTCTTTACCAAATGCTCTGCTACTTGTTGCAATCCTTTTTCTTTAATTATTTTTTTTATGATGATGAGCAGTATTTCTTAATCAGTGGGTTGAGAACTTGCATGTTTTCCAGTTACTCTTTGTATATTTAAGTTTGATAGGCGAAGATAAGCAGCAGTACAGTGAGCCAGATACTTGGGCATGAGAGAGAGTGGATGGAAGCAAAGGAGAGTGTATTAGAGACGAGATTTTTACCTTTTTTATATACCTGATAGTTTGAATCCATTACCTGGCTTTTCCTTTTTTACAAACTCTCTGGAAAATAGAGACTGTGGCATGGGAAAAAAAAGACTGTTCACCTCCAGCACCTGCTTTATCCTTGTACTCCTAAGCAATATTCAAGGGCTAGATTTTAAATGTTGACTAATTTGGAGACTTTGAATTGAAATGTCTGAACTAGGGCACTGGAGGGTTTTTGTTTCCTATAAATGAGGAGCAGCAGCAGCAGCTCTGCCAGGGCTCAGTCGAAGTTGTGGTGAGTAACCACACCTGGGAACGAAGCTGGGATGTCTGGGTGAAGACAGAACCAGAGGTACTGGCAGAGAAGGCTTTTGAAGGAAGAAGTTCTGGCTGTTCTGTGACGGCTGCATGGCTGGTTTTTTTCAGCTGGGATGAACGAGGGAACCGCAATCTCTAACCTCGGCTCAGAACGGCCAGAGGGAACCTGTCGAAACCACTGGGGCCACTGCAATGTGTGGCCACAGGGATGGGCAGGCTGGTAAGACATCTTCTGACTTATCCCCAGGCTAGGATATTGGTTTAGATATTTAAGTCATGTCCTAGACCAGACAGCTCTTTCCAGGTAGCATTTGTACTACCTGAGCTGGATACTCCTCTGGGCACTCAGGAGATCTGTCTGCACCCTCTTTGTCATCGGTGAAGGTTCTTCCTGAGACCACCAGAGCAAAGTTCCTGCTCACACAGGGCACCTTTCTCCATCTTCCTCTCCCTCTGTGGAGAGAGATGAGCTTCAGCTCTGAGCAGGGGACCGGGGCTTTTCTTCATTGCCTAGTCAGTCAGTGGAATGGGCTGCCCAGGGAGGTGGTGGAGTCCCCATCCCTGACTGTGTTTCAGAGTAGATTGGATGTGGTGTTGAGGGATCTGGTGTAGGGGAGAACTTGTAGAGTAGGGCTGATGGTTGGACTCCATGATCCCAAGGGTCTCTTCCAACCTAAATGATTCTGTGATTCATTGACTCATTGAGTTCTGTTTGAGTGTCACAGAGGGTGTAATCCAAAGGAGCCTGCCCCAGGAGGTGGGTGGGGAGGGGAGGAACTGATGGGCTCAACGAAATCTTTCTTGTCCTGAGCCTGGGGGAGATTTAGGCACATCACAGAGTTTATGTCCTTCGCTTCCTCCGTCGTCTGCAACCAGCATCCCCTCTCAGAAAGCAGAATTCTGGTGCCAGGCTTAGCTCTTCTGTGGTGGCACTGGTAATACCAGAGCCCTTTGGGTCCCCTTTTAAATCCTCTGACATTGCATTTTCCAGCTAAGAATTCTGTGCAGTTTTAGAGCTGCTTCATCCTGTTTGAGTTGTCACGACAGTTCTGTTGGGCTGTTGTTCTTCTTGCCCTGCCATTTAAAGTAAGGGGAAAAGAGCATTCAAATATATTTTAAACAGATGTCTGCCAAAGGTCCTGCATATGCCAAAAAAGTAAGGGTTTTTTCCCAGTTCTGAAAAGAAGTTAGGAATAAAGACTGGGCTGTCAGACTTGGCACTTTCCTTTAGATGTGTGTTACACCTAAAACGGAGCAACAGCATCTGATCTTTTGCAAGGAATGCTCGTAATATTTTTACATTAATTTATTACTGTACAGTATGTGCTTTATTTTAATTTTTTTTGTATTTCACTGTTGCCCTGTGAGAGTGTTTTTGGCAGCTGGGCAATATATTTCCACGTGGGCTGCACCTGCTCGATGCTTATTTTAGCTCAACCTTGACCAGGGATACGGGAGCCCTGCACAAGGAGGGAAGGGGAGCTGATCCCCATACGTTCCTAAAAAATTCAGGCCAGGCTGCCTGATAACCTACCTGAAAGGGCCGGGGTTGTGTCGTTTGGTCTTTGGGGTAATGTTTTTAGTCAGTTCCACTGGTTCTGAAGCCGGCGGGGCCGGAGCGCAGCGCTTCTGCTGCGGTGGCAGGGGATCTGGAGCGGAGAGGCAGTCATTAGTTGGCTGAGGCTGACCCAGGGGCGTTAGGGGGTGGCAGCCAGGCTCTCTGTGTTTATAAACAAATAGCTGGAGGTGAGGGAACGCTGGGAATGTGCTGTGCAGGCGGGCACGGAGTGACACACGGAGTGTTTGCTGTGCCACGGGCAGCGAGGCGCGAGAGCCGGCTCCTTCGTTGGGCCGAGCCCCCGTCTGCGTCCCGGACTCGTCAGCGTGCTCTGGCTTTGGGGGCCTTTTCCCACCGGATTGCTGGCCTAGGGTGAAATACACAGGGGAAATATTTGAAAATGAACAAGTAGTTTCCTCCGACTCCTGTCCAGAAGGGAAGACAGAAAGACCGAGTAGACGTTAGTGGTGAAAGAACTGGAAGCATCCTCGGTTTTGTGCGTGTAGCACCTCTGCCGGGACGGGTCTCTGGCAAGTCAGGCTGAACCAGTGTTCTTGAACAGGCTCTTGAGGGTGTTTTAGAAAGTTTGGGTGAAAGGAAGGAAGGAAGAGGAAGAAAAAAATTACTTTGTTTGCAATAAAATGTTAGGAACTGACCCTGCGATACCTGCCCTGAGTTCACTGGGGATGTTGGATGTTCCACCTAGTTCCTGACTTGTAACAACTTACAGGCTGCAGAGCTGGGCCTGTGCAAACCTCATGAGGTTCAACCAAGCCAAGTGCAGGGTCCTGCAGCTGGGACGCTGCTCAGTCCCAGGCACAAAGACAGGGTGGGTGGAGAATGGCTGGAGAGCCGTTTGGGAAGCGTTCTCGGGCGTTCCTGCTGGAGAGTTTGTGAGATGGGGTGAAACCTCCATGCTGAGAAGTGAATCCATCCCTGCACATCAAAGCAGTTGGTTGGTTTGGGCAGCCTGCAACGTTTCTCCATTTTTTATAGTTTCTCCAGCGTTGGCTGAGGTGACATTTGTGGCCGTTCCGTGCCACTGGTCTACAAATGGCATCCCTGCCCCTGTCAGTGATTCAGATCGTATCCCAGCAGTATTCTCCTGACCTACTTCTTCTCTTCAGCTTGGTCTAGTCCACGTCTGCCCTGGTAATATTGTGCAATATTTACAGCAAAATATTAGGGAATTACTTCATTAGAAATAAAAGATGGGGAAGAGCCTCGGAAAGGCGTCTGGGCCATGCCTCCTCCCTGCTGTAAATCAGGGTCTGCTCTGCCTGGACCGCTCCCCACAGGTATTAAACTGCTCCTCAAAACACTTCGGGGCTGGTGTTTATTGTGCATGAGGATTTGAGGAACACTTGGGGGTTTTTAGTCATCTTGAGATCGTTGGTTACTGGTTTTGAGGAGGAGGAAAATTTGGCTTACTCTTTGCTCCCAAAAATTCTTTCTTCGTTTCCCCAACTTCATGCACGTTGCTTTTTCTGTGGCTTCTTCCCAGTTACCAAAATGTGGTGTTCTGGTCCCAGCCAAGGGGTGGGGACCTTCTCTCTCTCAGGAAGCCAGTTCTCAATACCCTGCCCCTTTCTGGGAGGGGAGGGGGGGCAGCCAGAACGGCTCTCCCTTCTCTGTAGGTGTTTTAAAGCGGTAAAGTAGCAATCTCTACTCATTTTAGGCATGAGGAGGAGCCGTGATGGTGACCCGGTTTTACTTTAAGGCCAGTCCCCCGCGGCGGGGCTGGCACTCGGTGTGAAGTGACCTTCAGGCGCGGAGCAGAATGCCTTTAGTGTTGCTTTTCAGGTCTCTGCCCGTTGTGTTTTATGGCCGTACGCGATGGGGAACGCATTTCCTTCAGAAAAGAGAGGGGAACACCTGGATGTCTTGGGGGTGTGTGTGTGTGTGTGTGTGTGTGTAAATAGCAGCCTCCCCAGGATCGGTGCTGGGCAGGGCCTGAGAGCCCAGGGACCGGAGAAGCTCAAGGTCGAACGCCTTCAAGGTCACCCCGGTCCCTCCGAGCTGGGGAGGAAACGCCTGAAAAATGGGACAAAAACTTGAATGGCGGTGGCGATGCGGGAATACCTGCGGGGGTGCCCGAGTCACGCCTGTG
>VZTM01034077.1:0-26541 GCA_013400555.1 Jacana jacana | reverse complement strand
GAGCGGCGGCCCCGCACAAACGCGGGCGGCGGGGCCGCGGCTTCCAGCCGTGAAACGCGGCTTTACCCCCGCCACCCCACCCCGTCCCGCCGCTCTCCGCCGCTCCCGGACGCCCCCATGAAGCTGATCGTGCCCAAGCAGCACTGTGAGTAATGGGGGGCGAGGGGGGGTGTCTGCGGTCTGGGGGGTGTGCGCCCTGCCCGAACGCTGCTGGAATGAAGAGAAACGGAGCCGGGAGCGGAGGGGACGATTGTCCTGGTCGGGAAGGGGGCACAAGGGGGTGCGTTGGGAACCCGGTACAGTCTGTAACACAACCGTGTGGCTCCTGGTTAGGTGGCCCCCGAGGGGTCGGTGAGCCCGTTCCCTGCCCTCAGGTTCGTTTTACGGCCGTGACCCTCAGACGTCTGTGTTTGTGATGTTCCTCCTCGAGTGAGGAACGGCGCGCTTGCCTTCCGCGGTCCCTGCCGCCTCGGTGCGGAGCTAGGGAACCGTTCCGTGGGAAGCTCGGCGAGCGAAGCGGTCCCGGGGGGGGGAAGAAGTACCCTCTTCCCTCCCGCTCTCGCTCCACCGGCCCTTCGAATAACGCCAGCAGGCGTTTGCTGCTTCGTTAGAAGTTCAGCGTGTTCGAAGGGCGAGGGGGGATGGCCGGAGCCACCGCTGCCAGCGCTTGGAGATGTTTCTCCTCGGTGGGAGGTGCTGCCTTCGGGGCCCGGGGGTTGGGGTGCTGGAGGTTTTGGGTGTTTTTTTTTCCTCTTGTTTTTTCTTCTTTTTGAAATGAACACTTGGGAAAGAGTCTTCTAAGCAGAACAGAATGTAGTCAGAAGCAGCCTTGAAGGGCTGCAGCTTTGACAGGGCGCTTGTCAGGCAGTGCTTCTGAAGTGTTTCTGCTGAGCAGCACACAGCCCTTCCCCTTTGAACCTTCTCTGCTGATCGGTGGGGTAGCGTTGACCTGCTGGGAGCTACTGCGCTCTCCTGCCAAATTTAACATGTTGGTGACCGAATCACTCTCTGTCAGGAGCTGCTGCCTTCCAGCTTCGCGTTTTTGTGCAGGAGCCAAAGCTGAACTAGGACTAACAGGTTTCGCTGTGACTGAGAAGAGTCACCACTCGCCTCTCAAAGTCTTTGTAAGGGTACAGACTAAAAGGATCGGGTGTTTAGGGATCTGTGTGCTCAGCTGGATGGGGGATTTGGAATTTCCCTCCCATCTTGAGGGGGAAAAAGAGCCTTTGAGAGCGCAGGTGAGTGGGTGCATTGCCCGGGCTCCGTGACAGCAGAGCCGTCAGCTGAAGGGCTTTAATGAGACCAGGCTTTAACGCAGCCAGCAGGTGAGGGGAGTGCTTTGTAGGACTGTGTGGTGGGCACTGTCCTTGCTGAAGAAACGGTGTTAACTCCTTTCAGTAGTAACAGAGAGTAACATACTGTACCCTTTCAGTTACAGGGTTTATTTTGTGCAAGAATAAATCTGCACTTTAGCATTACTCCCGCAGGAAAATACGCCAGCACGTTGTCGCTAGCTTAAAAAAATCCATTAAACCACCCTCAAATTCTGCTGGTCCTGCACAGCTTTGTGCTGCATCCCTCAGCACTGCATGCT
Source organism: Jacana jacana (assembly GCA_013400555.1). NCBI lineage: Eukaryota > Metazoa > Chordata > Aves > Charadriiformes > Jacanidae > Jacana > Jacana jacana. The sequence continues at coordinate 24,947 of VZTM01034077.1, read as the reverse complement.
ACCCGTTTTACTGGTTTTTGTGTTCAGTCCTGGCCTTTGCAGATGTTTGTTCTGTGCTTGAGGACACATTGCAAAACGAAGCGGTTGCCACATGGCGTGTAAGTCTCCGGTATTGATTGTGGGGTTTGCTTTGCGTGGGGGAAAAGATAATGAGATAATTGGCATTTCCCAATGTTTCAACCCATGAAACCTATCTCTCTGCAGCAATTATTCCTTTAAATCCTCGTAAACTATATATTTTTTTTTTTTTTCTGGACTGGTTTTGCTTTCTGACAAAGTGAGGTGGAATTCTGTATTCCCAAGTCTTATTTTTCTCTCTCAGAGAACGGGAGATTCCCTGTGGAACCGGAGTGTTTGCTGCTTGAGCCGTGGTGAGGCAGGACCTGGGGACTCCCATCCCTCTGTCTCACCTCCCGCTGCTCCTGAGGAGCTTCTCTCTGCTTCGGATTCCTCCCCTCTTCCCCCCCACCTGGGGACTCCCATCCTTCTGTCTCACCTCCCGCTGCTCCTGAGGAGCTTCTCTCTGCTTCGGATTCCTCCCCTCTTCCCCCCCACCTGGGGACTCCCATCCTTCTATCTCATCTCCCGCTGCCGCTGAGGAGCTTCTCTCTGCTTCGGGTTCCCCCTGCCCCGAGTTGAACTCAGGCAAGTTGAATATTAGGCTTATTTCCCACTTTCTGGTTCCAATCATTACTGCAGAGCCTTTGTGAGACCAGGGTTTGGGTTCCCTTTCTGGGTAACGAACACAAAACCCCTGTCTGGGATGCAGTAGTGAAGCCTTGAACAGGAGAAGGAAAAAGAGCAGTCCAGTGCCTCCATCCATCCCCGTGAAACAATCTGGTACCCAGGAAGGGACACGGATTTCCCCAGCTTCACAGTCTTACTCTGCACCAGAGGCAGGGAAGGACCAGCTGGGCATCCCAGTTCTGGAGCTTTGCTGAAGTTCTGGTGAAGCCTTGGGGTCTCCGTTCCAGTCGGTGTCTTACGTCTCGCCCCCCGTCGGCTGGTGGTTGTTAAGGGTTAAAGAGAGTATGGTTTTGAGGCAGCATAGCTGTTTGTAAGTAACATAGGTTATAATTGCCATGGTTAATTGCTAAGCAGGTCAGGATGCAGCTTCACAATGAAGGATGCCATCAGCCAAGGTTTAGGTGCTTTCACCTCCTCTGGGGGCTGCGGCAGGGTATTGAGTATGACTGAAGGCCGGGGGGAAACTGTGGAAAACCTAGTTCTTTTTCAGCTGTGCTGATGCTAAACACGGAATGCTGTGATTACGTAGCATATTGTAGTGAGGAATGCAGGAGGGAAGATGTTTCTGGTCCCTTGGTTTGACACATCATTGTCTGTTGCTGAAATTTTGTCCGAGGCATTGGAATATCCCACAAGGATTTGGATCCCCTGAGTTTCTGCAGGTGACCTGCTGTGTGAAGTTAGTCCCAGCTGCTTTGAGAGTAGGTGGAAGTGAGGGCTTCTGGAGGAGTGGGACCAGTCATGACCAACTGAACTGGTTGGTGTGGTGTGACCTAGAGCCTCACCAGCTAAACCTGCATTATCTGCCTTACCAACGGCGTAATTCCAACAGGAGTGGGAAACTTCCATCAGGCCCAGGGATGAGGTTCTCCAGGGCTAATCCTTGCCTCGTCTCGCTCTGGAAGTTTGGCTTTTATTTGTTGGGGTGTTTTAACGAGGCTCCAGAGGCTTCGGAATAACCTGGTCTCCTTCGGCACCCGGTGCGTGGTAACAGCCTGCGTACGTGTGGGAGCCCGTGGCTGTTTAACATGGGTGCTTTTAGGCTGGAAGCTTTTTGGTTGTGGTTTGGGGTGTTGTTGGGGTTGCTGGTTTTTCTTCATTCTCTTTTGCTTTCCTGGTGAGGAGGTGGACATTCAGTGCACCCTCGCTGCTGAGAATGGGCGGGAAGGCTTCACCCGATACACGTGCGTGAATTATTTAGCTCTGGCTGGGTGAAGTTTGAAGAACTTCCATTACTAAGCAGATACAATTTTTCTTTTTAAACTATATGTTCTATTTTTGTTCAAAGCAAACCAAATGTTTCCGTTTTGCAGCGTGTTTGGGTTCCCAGAATAGCTGTGTAAAATAGGAAGAAGTAATCGAAGCATATATGTTAGCTATTATCAGCTTCCTTTTCAATTGAAAGCAGCTTGCAGGAGGGGTGAGGAACACAATCCCATCTCATCTCTCACTCCTCTTCTGATTTTTCTTCTTTTTTTTTCCCCTTCTTGTTCTTATTTTTGGCTCTCTCTCCCCTCTTCCAGTCCCAATTAAAACAGGAAGTTCTTAGATCATCAAAGCATCAAGCCATGCAAAATAAATGCAAATGAAAAATGTAAATGAAGCAGTAGGATTTCATCATATGCGTGGCCAGGAAGAGAAGCAGCTGAACCAAAGGGATTTCATCTTAAGGTATTTGTGAGTAAGATACCGGAGTATTGATGCCACCATTCAAATTACTGATAAAAAATTGAGATAACTGGCCCTGCATTCGAGGAAAGATGGGTCTTATAAGAGACACGTAGGAGCTGAAAAGGTTCTGGCAAAAGAAGCAGCTGCTGCATGTTGGTGAAGGGAAAATCCTGGGTCTGGGTAGAGAGGGGAAAGTTGTGACCAGGGGGTTCAGGCACCATCCGGTTCGAAGAGTTGAGGAGTAAAAAGATGAAGCCAAGCTCCTGTGGTGGTTGCTTAGACATATGCAAAGGATTATCCTCTTCAGTGGAGGATGACTGGGAGTTTCCTTCTCATTCCTGCTTCCCCCGACTGTTCTGATTCCATCTTGGCCCCCAGCACACCCTCCTCATACTGTATACTGAATTCTGAATGTAATTAGGCCTTTTAGGATTAGCCTCATAGGTTCGTACTCTTCAAAGCCTGTGCAGAAAGTAGGTGGGATGTGGGATTTCTCCCTCAGGAACCTTTCCCCCAGGTGGCAGGGAGGGGGGAGCCTCACCTTACCCAATTGAGCAACGCTGGAGACACCTTCTGGCTGCATCTCACCTGCCTCCACAGCTACCTTGGGAATCACCGAGATCTTTATCTGGAGAGAACCAACCAGTGAGTAGTTGGTGCAGTTTTAACACAAAGGGAACTAATTTCCTGCAGGAGATAACTGGAGCCTTGTGATTTATGCTGGGCTCTTCAAAACCTGTGATTGATCTCCAGGCTTTCCAGAGCAGCCCCGTGGGACCTAGAACTGGATTTTATAGTGGTAGTGGTGGTTCTGCGACTTACTGCAGCGTGGCAATACAGTGTTGTTTTCTCCAGGCTGACAGGCTGCATTGATCCAAGAGGTGGATTGAATACTGACGTTGCTGAGAAGAGAGAAATTGGCCCTTAATGGCCTTATCAGGCAATTTAGGGTCAAGAAGTGCCATGCACACACGGCGTCTTCACCTTTGGTAGGGTTTGAGTAGCTGTTGCCTGCCCAAGACGTGGATGGGACAAATCCCACTTTCCTGGCTTTTTAAGAACTCGGGCATTAACAGAAGCCAGTCATTTATCCAGGTTATGAATGAAATGCTGGACTTACAGTTTAAAACAAACAAACAACAAAACCCCTAACAACCCCAAACAAGCTAACACCCCCTCCCCAATTTCCCCCTTCTCCCCCCTGCCCCGTTTTCCCTCAGGTCTGTGGAGACTGTATCTACACAAACAAACGCTCTGTTTTCATACTTTGACAACGCTTGTCTTCTGGCCTAATTGGTCAACCAGTTGGACAGTTGTTGTCTCTGTTGCCAGTGATTCCAAGAGGTTAAAAAAAAAAAACCCAGCGAAAACCGAGCTGCTGCTTCCGCGTAGCTGAAAATATCGCTATTGTGGCCCGATCTGGTGGGCTTTATTTGTGCTGAAGAGAACTGCCCCTGTTCTGGGAGCGAAGTTCTGTCCTCTCTGCAGCTCCCTGTTTGGCTCATGACAGAAGTGAAAGGAGCTTCCATTCACAGAGAGAATAAAAAAGCCTCTTGGCCTTTCTGCTTGCCTTTTGAATGCGAGTGTGCGGTACAGGCGGGGAATGACTTCGTCGTTGTTTCCTGCGGGGACTTGTTCTTTATTAATGATTTAGTTACGAGCCCTCAAAATGTGGAGAAGTAAATGCCTGGGCAGTCATTTGTGAATGACTCTCAGCTCCTGGTACTTGAAGTCCTTTTAGCGCTGGGCTCGTGTTTGCTGGGAGGATGGGAAGCTTCTCTGCTCTCTTTCAAGACTGCATCTATGCTCTAGCTTTAATGCAGCTCTTGGTGCAGGTCGATGGTAGCAGATGTTATGCCCTTTAACGCAGACGATTGGAAGTTGAGCTGCCCTTAGCTCCAGGCTGGTTCTGTGTCACACAGTCCCACCATGCTGCTTTGAAAAATGAAGCTTCCCGCCCACGTGGCTGAGGAGGAGCCTTACAGCTCCAGTGGGACAGGTAATTAAACTTCTCAGGAGCTTAAATAAAGCTTTGTGTACATGGCTAATGGGATTGGCATCCTGAGCTCTGCTGTGTGGTACAGACCACTTTCCCTTAAGTATTTACCTTGTACTTCCAAAAGCATGAGATACAGGTTAGTGTGTGGTGGCACTGGAGAAGAGAAGGCTGGGGGGAGACCTCCTTCATGCTCACAAGGATATGAAGGGTAGGTTGAAGGAGGATGGAGCTGGACTCTTCTCAGTGGTTCCCAGTTACAGGACAAGGGGCAACGGGCACAAGCTGGAGTGCGGGAAGTTCCATTTGAATATGAGGAAAAACTTCTTTGGGGTGATGGTGGCAGAGCCCTGGCAGAGGCTGCCCAGGGAGGGTGTGGAGTCCCCTTCACTGGAGACCTTCAAGCCCCACCTGGATGCAGTCCCGAGATATGTGTTCTGGGCAATCCTCCTCTAGCAGGTGACTTGGACTGGGTGAGCTCTAGAGATCTCTTCCAACTCTGAAATTCCATGATTCATAAAGTTACCTGGCTTACCATTTAAAATACAGACAGAGCAGCCTGGTTCAGCCGGTACCTTCTGTCCGTGTGCTCTCGAGTGATTTGTTCTTGCTATTACAGGACAAAGGCTTTGGCAGACCTAGGCCAGCCCTGGCAAAGATGGATCTATAGATACAGCTGTATGCTGAGAAGCAAGTAGTGGCATTTCTTGTAGTGTTGTGTGATAGGGAGTCTGTGCTACAAGAGGAGGACTGTCTGGAGTCGGTATTGAACTTAAACCAGCTAATTCTCTTTCTGTGAGTCTTTGTGGGTGCTGTGGTTCCACCAGAGCTGCTGGTTCCGCTGGATTGGAGCCTGGAGGCTCCCAGTGCGACAGGGGAGTCGCGTGTTGCTCCTCGGACAGAGCCCTGTGACCGTGGATGTTCTGGCTGGTCTTGGAAAGGGCCCTGTGGCTGTTGGGCAGCAGGAATGGGACTCGAGACATCTTCTGCTGCTGTTGGGTTGTTTCTTCCCCCTCCCTGCCTCAGTCTATTTTAGGAATTGGTGTCAGGAGCCGGGCTGGGTGAAGTGCAGTAAACGGGCCCTGTCAGGAGGTGCTGACCCAAGGGGAAAAAGCTTTCCTGGGGAAAAAAAAAACACATTTTCATTTAATTTAAACCTGCTTCTCCAGAGAAGAGTGTTTGGAGGTTATGGTTTTTCTTACCCGAGGCTGTATGAAGTCTGAACTTCAGGAGGTGGTTAATACACGTGCGTTGGACACGTAAGTGACCACCAGCTTTCAGGAGAGGCTGCTGCTGCTGTGACTGCACAGAGTTCTCCTTCACCTCTATATTTATAGTGACTTTCTCTTTCTTCCTCCCCGACCCCCTTGTCTTTAGCGTTCCCCTGGTTTGGAATGGATATCGGTGGAACACTGGTTAAACTGGTCTACTTTGAACCTAAGGACATTACTGCAGAAGAGGAGCAGGAGGAGGTGGAAAACCTGAAGAGCATTAGGAAATACTTGACCTCCAATACAGCCTACGGGAAAACTGGCATTCGCGATGTCCACCTGGAACTGAAAAACTTGACTATGTGCGGCCGCAAAGGCAACCTGCACTTCATCCGCTTCCCCAGCTGCGCCATGCACAGGTTCATCCAGATGGGCAGCGAGAAGAACTTCTCCAGTTTGCACACCACGCTCTGTGCCACGGGAGGTGGGGCCTACAAGTTCGAGGAGGACTTCAGAACGGTAGGTGAGCCGCTGGCGGGGCTTCGGCGGGAAGCACTCTGGGATGCATGGGAGTCCTTCTGTTAGAACTTGCAGAGAAAATAACGTGCTGGTGGGGTTTTTTTCCTCCATCCTAACTGGTTACGAAGAGGCTGACTGTCCCTTGGCAATGGCCTCAAGTCACATTTGTTAATTGGAGGGGGCAGGAGAGGGTGTTCTGCTTGCTGGGTGTTCTGAGGTATTGCTGGGCAGAATGTCTTCAGCAAAATGGTTTTTGGAGTATAGCTGTGATGACCAGATGCCTCGTCACCAGCTGAGGGTGTGTTATGACAACCTAGAGACCAGGTGTTCCTCTTGCAAACTGGGTCTCTATTAGAAAAACAGAAATTAAACTGTACAGGCTAGAGATTAGATCCAGGTTCCATTCTCCTTGTATTAGGCTTTAAGCAGAGTTAAGTCCAGGGTCCGGAAGATGTCCTAGGCCCCCTAGAAATTAAAACTAGCCTCTGCAGGGAGCTCCAGAAGCTGGTGGAAACCTGAAGTGTTGGGGTGCTGCTGCTTGTATAAACTCCAGCAGGAGTCCTGGCTCCCGGGTGAGTGCACTGTGAAAACGGATGGAGGCAGCAAGGGCCTACAGAGCCGTTGTACCAGTGGCATCAGGGTGAGAGAGAGCGAGTTGCCTGTTGTGTATGTGTCTCTCTGGGGTCATATCTCCATTTATTTTCTACTAGTGCCAGATTTCTCATCCTTTAGGCCAATTGGAACTCTGATACAGTTTGGGGTCTGCTGATGGTTGTCAAGTCCTCAAAGCTGTAGTTTGTCTTGCCTTGTGTAAGGGTGGTGGCACCGCAGCAGGAGGTGAGCTCTAGAGTGCTGGTCAGCGTGGCCTCTGTTCAGGGTTTTGAGCATCCTTCCTTGTGTGCAGGGGATGATGATTCAGATCCTGTTTTGTAGTTTGGCACTTGGAGACTTTCTGAAGAGGCTGACTGTCCCTTTGCAATGGTGAGCCTTCCCAAATCCATCACGGAACAGCAGCTGGATTAGCTTGCTTAGCAAGGGAGTAACTTACTGCCACAGCTGGAGCGCTGAACTGGACGTGGTGGCTCTCGCAGCCAGGCATTTCTCTCCATAGCTTGGACTTTCATCTGGTGTGAACAGTCTGTGTCACATCAGCTGCACAAGACAAGCCATGGTTGAAGCTGGGGCTGGTTTGCTGGCTGTTGTACAAAAATATCAGGTCACATAGTGAGTTCCTGGCGGGTGTAGGCACAAAGTCCCACAACTTTGTGGTGTTAGTTGCCATTTTGTGTGCTGCAATGCTAGTTGGGGAAGACAAGCACTTTAAAGGCTGTGTTTGGTCAGTGAAGTGCACTCACCCCTGAGTTGGGTGCTTTGGACACCTCTTCTTACCGCCATCCACCTCCCTGTATTTATTGACTCAGGCTGTAATATGCATAGAGTGTTACAGGAGCAAAATGCTTCCTGTTACATGAAGGTTTGTTTGCTTGATCTCTCTCCAAGGGCTGAGTGTCCTGGGTACAGGCACTTCAATGGTCACGTTTGGTTGCGCCGGCAGCCGCCTGTCTGGGTGTGCTGCTGGCTGTACATCCACAGTGGACAACAGCTCCAGGGCTGCCCTCTCAAAAGGCTTTGAGATGTCTGTGTCAAATATTTGACCCCTCCAATGCACCTGTAGGAGCAGAGGACTTGTGCCAAGGCTAACACCCTGCTGCTGCAGGCTCCAGGATTGTACAATGGGATGTAAAACCTGGCGTGGAGGAGCCTTTAAATGTTCCTTAGGAGCAATGTGGAAAAACTAAAGTATTGTTCCTGAATGTTGTTAATTTCATCCAAAAAGCATCTGGCTAAATGCTAGGAAGCTCCTGAAAGTGATAGAGGGAACAGGCTTTTGTTCTGCCCCTCAACTTTCCTATGTACAGGCTTTTAAATTGCTTGTCTTTCATGGCATTTCTAAATGCTTATGGGCCACTCAGGGTTGTGTAGATTTAAGACAAAAGACCTAACACACTGCAAAACAGTATTTAGATCCCACATAAAGAATCCTTCTAAGATTGCAGCAACTTTAGGCAACCATCCTGTGCTTACTTGCCCGTTCTGGTGTCTAATCCTGAATCCCTAAATAGGTTAAATTTGTTTGGTTTAGACATTTCTGTTGCTTTTGGGCATTAAAAAACTGAAACAAACCAGGGAGCACCTGTTTACCTCCAGCTTTCTTCTGGGCCGTGGACAGGCAGCTACGTGTCCAAAGGTGGGTGGGTTTGGCCGCCTGACCCCTCTCTGGTGCACTCCCTGGTGCTGGATGGAGAAGGTTCCCTGGAGGAGGGTCCCTAGACCGCGCGGGGGCTGCCAGCAGTGCCCCAAGGTAGCCTGGCAAATCGTTTGGCTCGTTCTGTGAAGATGTGAATGCTTCCCCTAGAAGCAGGAAAACCATCTCTCTTCATTAAACTGGACCACAGGAACGGTTTTACCGACCGTGTGGTTGTAGTTTAATGCTCAGTGAAGAGCACCAGTAATTCACCAAAGGGACCGGTTCTGGCTTAAGGGGGTTTCTCATGGGTTTGGTTTGTCCTTTCTTCCCCCCCACTTTGTAAATGACTGCTCTCTATGGCTGGCTGACTTTATTTACACGCAGCTGTGCCGTTAAGGTACGGCTGAACCTGTTGCCTAATTGTGATAATCCTCCCTCCTCCTTCCCCCACCTCCCTCGCGTGTTCTGTAAAGTGCTCGAGTAGCGGCACTTCGGAGCACACGGATGTATTTGCTTGTGTATCTGTAACACAAATCTCTTTGCTCTCTGCGTTGTCCTCCCTGCCAGCACACACACGTTGCTTGCCCAACAGTGTGCCGTAAGCGGCACGGGGAAGGGGCTGCTGGGCTGTCACTCGGGTTTGTAAAGGATACCCGGGGCGAGGGCAGAAAGGGCCACCCAGACTCGGGTCTAAGACCTGCTCTGTCTCTGAATTCCTGTTGCCTGCAGTGCCTCAAAGGTGGGATCTTTGTTCTCCTTCCCCGAACAGACACCCATCGACTTGTCTGGATGGAAATTTTACTGCTGGCTTGGGTGAAAGCAGGGCCAACACCCAACTGCTTAGTAAGGAGCGTTTGGGGCAGAGGAGGAAGGGAGCCTGGTACCAACACAGACTTACACTTGGGTCTTCACCTTCCCTGTAACCTGTAAGAAAAATGCTCTAAGAGTCAGCTTGTCTGTCAGAGAGCCGTTTCCTCATGGCAGTTATTAGCTGATTCTATGGACTGGTGCGAGCCCAGTATACCCATAGGCATCTTAAAAGACATAAGCTGGCTGTGCTGTGCCATAGGATGAGTAAGCTGGGTAACACCTCGCCTGCTCCAGGAGCCTGGAGGTGCTGATCTGTAGTGTGTAGGCTGGGCTGGAGCTGAAATCATCCAGAGAATGGGTGAAGGAGCTGTGATGCCTTCTGTTACCACCACCCCAAGAAGCTGGAGGATCCTTCAGAGGGAACGGGCAGAGGCAATGGGAGGAGTAGGAGATCATAGAATCATTCAGCTTGGAAAAGACCCTTGGGATGATGGAGTCCAACCATCAGCCCTACTTTATGAAGCTCTCCCCTACACCAGATCCCCCAACACCACATCTAAACAGCTTGTAAACACGTTCAGGGGACTCAACCCTCTCCCTGGGCAGCCTATTCCAGTCCTTGCAGCTCGCTCTGCCAGAGGGCCCTTCTCTTCAGCCTCAGCCAGGACACCTTTTATTCTTGTTTGAATGCGAGGGGGGGAGATTCCCAGCCTCAAGTGTGGAAGGAGCTGGGGGAATACCTCCTCTGAGCCCAGAGAGAAGCAGGGTTGAGGTGGAGACAGTCAAAACATAAAAGAAGCAAAGTACATCTTTATGAAAGTGGAGGAGAGGTAATGGAAGGAAAAGCTACCCCGTAAGCTATTAAAAGAAACAGAAACTGGAGCAATGCCCAGAAGGCTTATAAACAGAGTGACACAGGAAATGAAGCTGGTGTAATCGATAATTAAAAACCTGTGAGATGTTATGTTCCTAACAGTTTCAGGAAAAAAAAAATAAATCATATTTCTGGTTGAAAGTCCAGGAGATGTGAACTGGTAACTGCATCTGGGCTTGGACGTTCCAGCGCTACGCTCGCTGGTATCAGGGTGGTGATTCAAACTGGGTGAAACCTTCCCTGAGCTGGAGCTTCATTGACAAGGTATCTGCAGACCAGTGCTGATCCATTTGGCTGCAGCCCCACTGCAGCTAGAGATACCTATCTCCATAAGCAGAGCTGCCCTCAGCTCACTCTAGGACTGGGCTGTTCCGTGTTTTCCTTGTTGAGCTGGAAATACTTATTCATCCATAACGAAACAGTTCTTAGAATTGCAGAATTGTCTGGGCTGGAAAGGACCTTTAAGATCACCTAGTCCAACCATCAACCTAACTCTGGTAAAAAAACATAGAACTGTCTAGGTTGGAAGGGCACAGAAGTTGGAGGCACAGAAGATAAACTTCTGTGCTTCTATACTTCAAAGCAGCAGCAAGCTGGTACCACGATTTTTTCCCCCCCTTTTATGCTCTGGTACTTGAATACAGCTAAAAACTGTTTGATATTATGCATATTATTGAAGAAAAAAGAAAAAAAAGTAAAAATCCCACAGCAAACCCTCCCCAAAAAACTACCCAAAGAACTCAACCTGAACTCCAACAGACAATACCATTTCCCAGCACTTCTTGCACGTGCACAAGAGCTGTGAGTTCTTTCTCCTGGGACCAAGGAGCAACAGACCTTCTGTGTATCCTTGAAATCTCTGGGTTTCAGGATTTTCTTGGGAAGGTGTGAGCCGTCATGGGGCAACGTTCACTTGCTCCTGTGTTCCACCACCTTGTGACCGTGGCTCGTCCTGAGTCCCCCCTTTTGATGGTCCTGAAGAGTTCCTCAAGGTCCAAAGTGTTTTCTTCCCTTCCTGCTATTAAAAAGAAAGAAACAAAAAACCAGTTTAAAATAAAGAGGAATTTCTAGAGTCTGGCTATAATGTAGAAAAACAGTTCTTCTCAAAAAAAGGTGCCTCTGGTTTTCCTGTAACCATCCTAACTTTGCCCTCCGGGGCCCTGCAGAGGACTTGGCTCTGCAGTTCTTCTCCTCGTAGCAGGACTTTCTGGCGCGAAGCTGTTGCGGAGAGGGGTGCAGAGCTGGGGTGCTGGGAGCCCGGAGCGGGGTCGGGTCTGTGGGCTGCCCTCGTGGTGGGGCTGGGAAAGGGCTGGAGAATATCTGCAAACACATTTCCTCAGGAGTCACAGGGGAAAAAAAAACACCCTGTGCAATTAAACTGCGCTTCTACACCCGGCTCCCGCTTTTGGTGTGCGTTTCTGCTCCCACACCTCGATTCCTGCAAGGAGAAAGGGGTTTGACCAGCTGGAAGGTGAGGAGAAGAGGGTGGTAGGTCAGGGGCTGGCACCAGGAATAAAAAAAAAAAAGCCCTAATAGCCTGCTTGTGCCTTAGGGAAGATGTTTATCAACCTGTCTTGCAACGCAGTTCTGCTGCTGAGGTCACGGTGAGCAGAGAAAGGAATAGAGAAAAGGGACTGGGAATTGTCACCCTGGCTCTATCACGGCTCCTTGCACAAGTCGGGGTTACTACATTTCTTGCAACTATGGCCTAATTTGGGTTTAGAAACAAGGAAAGCGGTGGCTGCCGGGGCTGTTGGGAGGTGGGTGGCTGCAGAGCCCGTGGCTCTCAGGGCGAGGGGGGATCGACGTGGGGTGCTGATGCCAGACTCACTCCTTCCAGAAACGAAACCCAGACCCGCTGCAATCATGCAGAAAAGTAGCTTTTCCAGTCTGCTGTGAGTATTGTACATGAAAGCAAACAGTAATAAGGCTTTTCTGCTGCTAAAGATAGCACAGAGCTATTAAAAGCAGAGCAAATCCTGGTACATCTTTTATGGGGGCTGGAGGGCTGGACCTAACAAAGCTTCCAGGCTCAGCTCTTGAAAAAGAACCTTTGATTAGTTTCTTTTGTTGCCCTGAGGGAACTGGTGGGCTGAGCCGGGGAGCCGGTGGAAACGAGGGCTTGTGTCTGTGTTCTTGTACTCATCCCAGAGGTGGTTTACTTCTAGATTCCTATTGGTTGCCCCTTTCTTGCAAGGTCTCTTACTGATGGACAAAAGGGTGAGGTTGATGAGAGAAAACCAGTAGGGGCCATAAAGCTGCTAATCGTAGAATGGTTTGAGTTGGAAGGGACCTTAAAACATCATCTAGTTCCAACATCCTGCCCTGGGCAGGGGACAAATGACTTGTCTTTGTATACAGTATAGATATATATATGTGTATGAGAGAGATGTAAATGTATATGTGTCTATAAGGACTTGTCCCTGTGTAGGAGGGTTGTGGTTGACAGCACCTGTGGATGCTGTACCTCTGTCGGGTTGTGTGTGTTTGTGCTGTATCTGGTTTACCCAGGAAGATGGGGAAAATGAGACCATACAGCTGTCTTAGAGACTCACATGGTTAGTATAGGGCCTTTCCTTATTTTGACTAGCTCTGTGCAACAGTTAGTTGAGCTTTAACAAAAGAACTAAGTCCTCTAATGAGCGATGACTTTGTGTGCTCCGTGGTGTGCATTGGGAGGAAGAGGGCATGAAGCGTTTATTCCATTAATGCCTTGGACTGTACCTCTCGTGATTGAGTTTTTCCCTCAGTGTAACATCAAGAGATTGCTCAAATCCAAGATACTTGCAAAATAGCCTGAAGATTTTTGTCATGTTTCTTTAAAAACCTTTTCCCTCCAATTTGTTTTTGTTCTTTTCATTTGCTGGCTAAACGGTTCGAGTGTGTTGGGCTGCATTTCTGCAGTAGTGACAGGACAAGGGGCACTGGGTGCAAGCTGGAGCAGAGGAGGTTCCACTTCAATAGGAGAAAAAACATCTTCATGGTGAGGGTGAGGGAACCCTGGCAGGGGCTGCCCAGGGAGGTGGTGGAGTCTCCTCTGGAGACATCCCAAACCCGCCTGGAGGTGTTCCTGTGTGACCTGCTCTGGGTGTTCCTGCTCCAGCAGGGGATTGGACTGGAGGAGCTTTCAAGGTCCCTTCCAGACCCTGAGATTCTGTGAGTAGTCATCTGTGTAGCCATGTGGTCACTGAGATGAAGCTAGGAAGGGGGTTGCAAAACACTGGAATACACTCGTTTCAGGAAATCCTGAAGCACAAAGACATTCTCTCCCCCTGTCTCTGTTGTCCCGTACGTAACTGCATCTGTGTTGGGTCTTTGAGACTGCTGGTCTGGGGGCTTGGGGGGGTCTCATTGCTGTTCTCTGGTTGCAGGATCTGAGTCTAACCAGAGGGCAGTCCCAGAGACTGGGATGGGTTTCAGTTTAAGCAAGTTAGAACTGTGCACAAGGAGTGGAAAAAGCCCCAAAAACATAAGGGAAGAGATAAAAATAGCTCAAAAGAATGTAACCCACTGGCCGTGCCCGTGCCACAGAAGTATCTTTCCTCTTTACAGTGGCTTAATATAGCTTCTGGAATTAAAAATAGGAGGTAGTTAACCTCGCAGGTCTCCTCCAATAGCTGTCACAAAACCAGCCAGCAGCATGCCAGTGTTGGAGAAGCAGCTCTGAGCTCTGGAACTCTCCTTTCTTCCCAATTCCCCCCTGGGCTTTCTGCTGGAAGCAGAGTAGGGTCCGACCTACCTGCAGGTGGGAGGGTGAAAACGACCTCAGGATTTGGCAACTTTACCCCCTTTCCCACCCACCGCCCCCCTCTCCCTAGTGCAAGTCTGAGCTCGGTGTCCCTTGGGAAGGAGACTCTCTGCAGACTGTCACCCTGTCCTATTTTGAGAAAGGGCTGGGATTTCTCATTCCAGAGGACAGAACGCTGTGGCCAGGAGACATGTCTGTTTAGTCAGGGGTGACCTGGGGAATCTCAGAGGGAATGTACTTTTGATGGTCTTGTGATTGTTCTTCTGCCTTCTGTTACAGTTACATTTTTTAATGAACATTTTGGGGGGCATGATGTTATTTCTGTTTGCCTTTTTTTTTTCATTATTGTTGTTCAGCAAACATTGGCAATACCCTGTTTTTCCTGAGACATTATAAAGTGCTAATGGTGATTTAAAGCAGTGGATGTCTTGGATTCCTGGTAGCCTGTACTAAAAACCCAAAGCAGACCCTTGAGCCTAACGCACTGCACGTTCACTGCACAGCAGTATAAAGCACGTGCACTTTGTGGGGCTGTCTTTTCTTCAACTGAAGTTTCTTGATCTCGATGCTTCTATTAAAAATTTGATTAAACTGCTAGGAAACACGGTGGGACGATGAGTTAAAGCACTTTGCATCCCGAGGGACACTGCTGTGCCAGGCGGGTGTCAGATACTGCTCCTCCTGGGATGGGGATGAGGGGGAAGAGAGTTATTGCTTCGGAAAACCCAGGGGGAGGAACGTGTCCTGCTTGCAGGGAGGGAGTATCTCCAAAGCAAAGGAACTAAAGGACATTACTGCCCAGTGTTCTGGAAGGTACCCATTGACAGGCAGATAACCAAGTCTCTTCATCTGGGGCTCGGTGCTTAGGCAGATCTTTGGACTGTTTAAAGAGCAGAATATGTTACTGTTAAAGTGATCAAAGTGCTCCAGTGGAGCTGTTTGTCCTTCTCAGCGCTGCCTTACACTAGGAAGTCTCTGTTCATTGGTTTCTTGTTGTTCTTTTCCAGATTGCTGATCTGCAGCTCCATAAACTGGACGAGTTGGACTGTTTGATCCAAGGCCTCCTGTACGTTGACTCCGTTGGTTTCAATGGCCAGCCAGAGTGCTATTATTTTGAAAATCCCACAGATCCTGATCAGTGCCAGAAAAAGCCTTACTGCCTTGATAATCCATATCCTATGCTGCTGGTTAACATCGGCTCAGGGGTCAGCATCCTGGCTGTGTATTCCAAGGACAACTATAAGAGAGTCACAGGATCCAGGTAGACTTAATTCTGTGTTCTTTTCATTTCTGTTTGTTTTTTTCTCCTTAATAATTGAACAGATAGAACTAGCAGTGTGGGGGTAGTGAGTGCGGCCTCAAATTGTGCTTGTCTTCCCATTTCTCTTCAAAGCCCCACCAGTAGCAAGGCTGGAAAATCCTAGGATTCCTTCAGAGAGTGGGTCAACATTTGAGAAATCATGGGTCTGTTCAGCTTTAGAGCTGCCTTAGTCTCTTCATGATGTTTTTGCCTGTTATTTCTTGCTGCGAGTTACCAAAATAAGGCTGTCTCAGTAGATGAATCTTGTCTCCCCTGCCTTGATCCCGCAGAGCAGCGAAGTAAAAATGTTTGGGCAAACCAAAAACCTCTTGCTTAGTAGTTAGGATGTAGAATAACCTGCTCCTACTGGATTTTAACAGAAGAACTTTACTAGCTCTCCCGTTTCCTTCCAGATTGTGCTGGTCTTTGGACCACGCTGGTAAATGAAGGAACACCAGAGTGTAAAGACTAGGATCCGATTGTCCGTATCCTTGCTTTGCCCTCAGGCTGGGTCAGCTGGGGCTGCCTGAGATGATTTGTAGGCTACAGCTGAGTTGAAGCCGTCTCTGGCCTACATTCAGTGAGAAATGTGGATGCCACTGCTCTGGTTAGGAGTTCAGGTGTTCAGCGGTGTGGGGGCAGAGTTCTGTCAGCCCAAGGCAGGCTTAAGTTCACTCCATGGCAGTGGCCACAGTGTTTGTTATAGGAAACAACTTCATTTACCAATGCA
Source organism: Jacana jacana (assembly GCA_013400555.1). NCBI lineage: Eukaryota > Metazoa > Chordata > Aves > Charadriiformes > Jacanidae > Jacana > Jacana jacana. The sequence goes on along the minus strand of VZTM01034077.1, from coordinate 9,093 downwards.
TCCATCCCAACTACTAGTAAAAATACCAATAAATCTATCCCACTTTTCCCCCACATGTGCAAGCTAAATCCATATACTTCATTTGCAGTAATCTTGTCATCTTAAAAACAAGAAACCCACCACAACAGAAAGCTAAAAAAGGAAAAATTCTCCTTCCAAAATAGCAACCAAAGAAGCTTTTTTGGATTTGCTCCAGTCCCTTCCAAACCTGCATTCTCTCCTGCAGTGCATGGGCCACAGTAATGCATTTTCTCCTGAGTACTGCACGTGGCAGCACCTGTGTCTCCTGTTGCCTCACCTAGGGCGAATATTTGCCACAGTGGTGGCCATGAGCCATTTTCTCTGTAAAATACAGATGGACCAAAGGTTGGATGGAAGAGGTATTTGTTTTCTTGCAGTGCTGGTTGTTTTTCAAGCATAGCCCTCTTGATACCTGCCATGTGCGTCTCGTCCTTTCCGCCACGACTGGAGAAGGTGACAGGAGGGGGCTGCTGACAGGTTAGAGGTGACAAAATCAATACTGGCTTGTGGCTGGTGGGCAGCGCTTCCTACTGTTCTCTGACTGAGCATATTGTAGTACAGTGCTTCTAGGTGTCTTCTGAAAAAATGTCTTCTGATAAACTTGCCTCAAGGGCACCGACTGAATGGTGTTGCCATCGCACCTCCTGTGCTTTCTCTTGAGGTGCAAGTGTGGTGTCTCACCCATGGTCGTGTTGGCAGTGGCTCCAGTCGGTGGGACTGCCTGCTTTCCCTGCAAATCATAACTTCTCGAGGGCTAGGAAAGGATGAGGCAGGATGCAGAGCTTGGGAGGCTGAAGTTCGCGTCTGTTAGGACTGAAGAGTCCAAAGTGGAATTTTAATGAAACGAATTAACAACTTGTTATGCCCAGTCAAACAGTGCCTGCTGAATTTATATAGTCAGTAAATGTGAGTCAGTGAGCTCCTGCGAGATATTCAAGTGGCTGCTCCTTGCTCAGCGTTCTTTGGAGGCTGAGACATTCCAGGCCGTGCTTGGAACAGGAACCAGCCAGGCCAGGGGACAGATCTCTCCTGGCCGTCTGCCTCTGCCTGCATATTTAGCTTTGATCACTGTTTATTCCTTCATCACTGACTGAAGCGATCTCCTGGCACAAAGAAAGCCTGTGAGAGCACTACAAATAGCAAGCTGAAGTCTGAGGTGGTGGATCAGACCTTTATTCTCAGCCAACCCTTTATTTAGCATCGTTTCTTCTGTTTTAAAATGTGAAGGACTTCAGAGTAGTTCAGTTAAAACCGTGCTGGGTGATGTTTGTGTTAAATCAGGACTCAATTCATAGACTCATAGAATTGTCAGGGTTGGAAGGGACCTCTGAGATCATCTAGTCCAACCATCAACCTAACTCTGATAAAAAACAAAAACCCATCACAGATCCACGTCCCTCAGCACAATGTCAACCCGTCTTGTACATCCCTCCAGGGATGGTGCCTCAACCCCTTCCCTGGGCAGCCCAGTCCAAGGATTGATAACCCTTTCAGTGTAAAAATTGTTCCTCATCTCCAGTCTGAACCTCCTCTGGCACAATGTGAGGCCATTTCCTCTTGTCCCATCACCTGAGACTCAAGAGAAGAGTCCAACCTCCCCCCGGCTACACCCTCCTTTCAGAGAGTTGTAGAGAGTGAGATCTCCCCTCAGCCTCTTCTTCTCCAGGCTGAACACCCCCAGCTCCCTCAGCTGCTCCTCATAAGACTTATTCTTCAGACCCCTCACCAGCTCCATTGTCCTCCTCTGGACCCACTCCAGCCCCTCAGTGTCTTCTTTGTGGTGAGGGGCCCAAAACTGGATACAGCACTTGAGGTGGGGCCTCACCAGTGCCCAGTAGAGGGGGATGATCACCTCACCTACTTACCACGCTGTTCCTGATCCGGGCCAGGATGCTGTTGGCCTTCTTGGCCACCTGGGCACACTGCTGGCTCGTGTTCAGCCCACAGTCAACCAAAATCCCCAGGTCCTTTTCCACCAGGCAGCTCCAGCCTCTCTGCCCCCAGCCTGTAGCACCACAGGGGGTTGGTGTGACCCAAGGGCAGGACCCGACACTGCACCTTGTTGAATTTCAACCCATTGGCCTCGGCCCGTCCATCCATCCTGTCCAGATCCCTCTGCAAAACCTTCCTACCCTCAAAGAAGGTCGACACTCCCACCTAGTTCAGTGCCATCTACAAACTTAGTGAGGGTACACTCGATCCCCTCATCCAGATCACTGATGAAGGTGTTCAAGGCTGTCTGCCCTCCCTTCTCTGCGGGAGGAGTTGCAGGATGCGGTTGGTGGCCGTGTAGGGCCACATTGGAGTCTGGAGAACTGTGGTGGGAGGTGGTTGGAGGTGCTGGGCTGAAGGTCCTCTGCTTTTCCAGCCTCGGAGGAGGGACGTTCCTGGGCCTGTGCTGTCTGCTGACAGGCTGCGAGACCTTTGAGGAGGCACTAGAGATGGCCGCGAAAGGAGACAGCACCAACGTGGATAAGCTGGTGAAGGATATTTACGGAGGGGACTACGAGCGGTTTGGCCTTCAGGGCTCTGCTGTAGCCTCCAGGTATGTGTCAGTTGAGCTGTTTTCCAGGAGTTCCTTGGGAAACTTGCTGCGTGTGCGGGGTCAGTGCGTAATCCCTGGACTATGCACCGAGTCCACGTGGGTCATGTGCCTTCTCCTTAGATCTCTCACCTACTTCTTGCTCCTTTTTCTTTTTTAAATTTTGAAGCAGGTGTAAGCAACACTTGATGCACTTTGCTGCCCTTTAAACGGGTTATTTTGGAAGTGCCTTTGCTCCTTGTTCTGCCTTTCCAATGACACCCCTTTTCACGTGTTCACATCTGTCTCTCTTAAATCCAAGCAAAGCTTATTACATGCTAAAATGGCTGAAGGCTTTCATCACTCCTGAATAACTCATATTAAAAGGAATAATCTTCCTCCCACAGCTTTGGCCATATGATGAGTAAAGAGAAGAGAGATTCCATCAGTAAAGAGGACCTGGCCAGAGCTACTTTGGTCACCATCACCAACAACATCGGGTCCATTGCTCGCATGTGTGCACTCAACGAGGTGAGAAGGCGTGTTTGCTACAGGCTAAAAACCTTCTGAAAGCACGTAGGAAGATTATCAGAATAGGAAAGTGCAAGTTGCTGTGTGTGTAGTTGGCCTTGGTGAATATGCAGTCTGAGGCGGGGTCCTAACTCTTGTGATCTGTGTTGTGTGTACGGTTTGATGCAAAGTAGAAGGTACTTTGAGCTTCAAAGGCACTGAAGAAGTTGCCTGTGAAAGATCTCCTTGAGCCATTGCTGCCTAGAGCTGGTCAGTGGCCCCTGTGTGGACACTAACACCTTTGTCATCTGAATTAACGCTCTGAATTACCTCGTCAAAGCTAACTCATCTTGCTGTACCGTGACAAATGATGGGGTTTTTGAGTTAACGTTTTGCTTGGCTTGTTTCCATAGTCTGGTGCATTTCAGTTGTGTTAAACGCTTGGCATAGATGCAAGATCTACTGTATTGGGACAGAGAGAAATAAAACACTGCCTCAGACTCCTGTCAGGTGCTCCCTAATGTTCTTTTCTTTGGGCAGGAAAACTGTGGATGGGTAGTTCCTTCCCACACCTTGCCAGCTTCTGACAGGTTAAACAAAACCAAGCCCAAGCCTTTAGGCACTGGTTTTGAGCTGCAAATCGCAGCCTTTGCTATGATGGGGTAATTGATCTCTTTCATCTGCTCTCCAGGAATTTACCTAATCTCATTTTAAATGCAGGGATGTTTTAGCTCCACAGCTTCTGTGGTTAGAAGAAAGCGCTGCTTTCTGGGTTTTTAAGTCAACAACACCCACCCCCCGAAACAAAACAACAAAGCAGGCCCCAAGCACTCACCTGCCCTCCAATTACTTTACTGGGCCCTGCCTCCTTGTTAGCTTTATGCAAAATACCCAATAATTCCCCACTGGTGCTTTTGGTGGGTGTGGGGGTTTTTAAATAAACCTTTCCCACGTCTCCCTCTTGGTCACTCCAGGAGAGGCAGTTGTACTACTCCATCTCCTCTGCTACAGGGGACACTCTGTGTCTCTTTTCCACCATTTCATTCTGTCTTCTTTTCCATTTAATTGTTACGATTTTGAAGCAGCTGTAGGCAATGCTCGATGCACTCTGCTGCCCTGTAGCTCAGTTGCTTTGGAAGTGCCTTTGCTCCTTGTTGTGCTTTTCCAGTGGTTGTAATTCTGAGGCCGAATGGTCGGATCTTCGTGCTGCGCTCGGCGTGGGGCTGCGCCGTGCACTTGTGATGCGCATTGATAGTTGCTGGGTTCCTTTATTTTTGAGGGCCTTATGGAGCTGATATATCTCAGAAGCCACCCCTGGTCTATCTTGAGCAGTGGTGACTGCTGTGTGGAGCCTGGTGCCACGTCTGGGCACTGAAGTCTCTCCTTCTCTCCCCCCGGTCCGTTTGTGTCATTTCACTTTAAGCTTCATCTGCCACTTTATTCCCCCCTCACCGGGTGGGAGTCTCTTCAGCCTTGCTCTGCTCTTCGTTTCTTATTCCAACCCTCCTGAATGACTTTGCTGGGCAATAAATGTCCTGTGTGTTGCTCATTGCCCTTCCTTGACCGCTTCCAAAATATGAAGAACAGCGCAGATCTCAGCACATGCCACTGGTAATGTTCCTTCATTGTGAAAGTCAGCTACAGGTGTTAATTTTTTTGGCAATCTGACTCCTTTTCTCCGTGTTCTCTTTGCTTTCAGCTTCTTTACAGTGTTGCCTTGTGGCATGGAGTTCAAGCAGCATTGTACAGGGCTATCAAAGCATGGAGAGGTGCAGCAGGTTCCGCGCCGTGCCTTCCCTGGAGGAAACTAATGCTTCCCAGCCATCCTGAAAGAGCTCCCAACACCGTGGTTTTGTGGGCAGGTGTCACAGCTTCAGCCAAAATTACAGAAACCAGACTGGCAGAGGGCCCTTCCTCCCCCGAAAATGAAGGGAGAGGAAGAGGATAACAAAAACCTTAGGAAGCTCCCAAAGTGAGGATCACGTCCCCAGCAGCATCAGGAAAAGTCCCAGCCTGGACTGGGTGACCGACAGGAGCTGGATTCCAGCTCTGGAGTCAGGAATGCTGGGATGGGGATCAGAGGCAGGGGAACAGACAGGGTCCTCCTCAGACATCGGCCATCAAAGGAAGAGAGTTGACCCTTTGATCCCTCAGCTTTTACACTGAGCACGATGTGGATGAGATGGAACACCCTGTGGGTCAGTTTGGGGTCCCCTGTCTTGTCGTCTTCTCCCCACAGGGGTGACCCCTCGAGGCTTTTCTGCTTCCCACCCTCCAAGGGGGCAAATCCTGCAATTCCCTGTCCTTGGTTGTTCCAGCAATGAGTATGAGCAAGGGCCTCTCTGCACCATCAGGTCTGATCACCCTGAGAGTGAACAGTTTCTGACCAACCTGCTGTAAATTTCAGAGTTTGGTGAGTTAGAAGAGACCCAGCTAAAAAAGTAAAACTGTAAAACAGAAACTTGGTTTGTTTTACCTCAAAGCAGGACAGCAGGGTCAGTTACAAACTGGACATGATCCCTAGAGTTCTGCAGAGGGATGTGGCTCAGCCTGTAGAGTCTTCTTCGTTTCCCAGACAATACCAAAGTAGGATTTTTTTTCTCCACCTAAATTCTGTAGCTTCAGGGAATTAAAATATTGTTTAGTGGCTTTACATGCTGTTATGAAAAACTCAGAGGTGTTGGAGCTATCGGTGGAAGTAAGCTGACCCCTGGGGAGGCTGCTCTCAGGGGAAAAATGAGTGTAATGCTCTGGTTGTGCTGAACAACTGGGACACCTGGATTGCTGGTGGGAGGTTAGGGTTCTGGCTCCCACCAAGCTCGAGGAGTGAAATGCCCAACAACAGTTGAAAATGGCATCGTCTGTTGTGGAGTTTGTGTGTGTTGGCTTAGAGTGATGGTGAAGCTCGCTTTTAGGTTCTTTGACAAGATCCATTTATGCCCTGAAGCATGAGTTTCCATAAGTTTTGGGTTTGGTTGGTTGGGTTGTTTTTTCTTCCCCCCAATGATCGCAGCTTTAATATTGTGTCGCAAATGACTTGCATGTGTGCAGGAAAAAACCAAAGGGGCTGGGGAATCAGTGAAATATTCTGTCTGCAGCACTTCAAAGCAAAGTTTGCTCACATAAAGTTGGCAGCAGGGCAGAAAAATTCCAGAGTCTGGAAGCATTTGGCTCCACATCATCTGGAACGGTCTGTCCCAGGCAGGACAGAACCCTGGGAAGGAAACCAATGCCCTGGTTCGTGCTTTCCTCACGGACAGAAGGTGGAAGCAGTGTCTGAACCAGTCTTCTTGCAAAACTATGTGCAGGTTTATTGCATCCTTGATGCAGAATCACAGAATGGTTAGAGCTGGGAGGGACCTTAAAGATCAGGGGGTTCCAACCTCCCTGCCCTGGGCAGGGACACCTCCCACCAGACCAGATTGCTCCAAGCCCCATCCAGCCTGGCCTTGAACCCCTCCAGGGATGGGGCAGCCACAGCTTCTCTGGGCAACCTGGGCCAGGCTCTCACCACCCTCACAGCAAAGAATTTCTTTCTAGTATCTCATCTAAAATCTCCCCTCTTCCAATTTAAAACCATTACCTCTTGTCCTATGGCTCCACTCCCTGACAAAGCGTTCCTCTCCAGCTCTCCTCTAACTCCCTTCAGATATTGGAAGGCTGCTCTAAGGTCTCCTCAGAGCCTTCTCATCTCCAGGCTGAACAACCCCAGCTCTCTCAGCCTGTTCTCACAGCAGAGGTGCTCCAGCCCTCTGATCATCTTTGTGACCCATTCCAACAGGTCCATGTCCTTCCTGTGCTGAGGACTCCAGAGCTGGACACAGTGCTCCAGGTGGGGCCTCATGAGAGCAGAGCAGAGGGGTAGAATGCCCCCCTCGCTCTGCTGGCCACCCTTCTTTTGCTGCAGCCCAGGATGGGGCTGGCTTTCTGGGCTGCCAGTGTGCACTGCCAGCTCCTGCTGAGCTTCTCATCCACCATCGCTCCCAAGTCCTTCTCCTCAGGGCTGCTCTCCAGCCATTCTCCACCCAACCTGTCTTTGTGCCTGGGGTTGCCATGTCCCGGGTGCAGGACCCTGCCCTTGGCTTGGTTGAACTTCGTGAGGTTTGCACTAGCCCACCTCTCCAGCCTGTACAGGTCCCTCTGGATGGCATCCCTCCCCTCCAGCGTGTCACCACACCACAGAGCTTGGTGTCGTTGGCAAACCTGCTGAGGGTGCACTCTGTCCTGCTTGCCGTGTCTCTGACAAAGATGTTAAACCACACCGGTCCCAGTACTGAGCCCTGAGGAACACCACTCCTCCCTGGCCTATTCTCTTCCCCTATTCTATGGTTAAATGTACTACACTGGAGCTGTATTAGGGCTTCCTGCTGCTGGGGAGTCCAGCAATTCCTCAGGATCCCCCAGAGTGAGAGAGTGCCTGTCTTTTCCAGGCTGGTGTAATTGGGTTGGCTTAAGCGAGCCTTTCATCACTGCCCCTCCACCAGTTAAAGGCTTCTGTCTTTCAGCTGTGAATGTTCCAGCACTGAGCAGTTGAAAAGGAGCCCCTTAAGGGATAAAAGCAGCATTTCCTCATTTTCCCGCTGCTGGAAAACCCTGAAGCTGTCTGTAGTTCAGTTCAAAAATCTAGACTTCAAGACTTCAGGTCTTGAAAGTAATTTTTACCCTTGTCAAGTCAAGGAACGGTGGGGAACGAAGCTGGCTTGGGATTTGCTCTGCTGTTCCAGCGGGTACAGCCAGGCTTAGAGTCAAAATCCTGAGTGGTTTTACAGTGGGCACTAGGTGCTGCTGGCTGGAGCCTCTGGTAGCAGTAGTTTCCTGTGTGTATTCAAGGGGGGGGAAATAACTTTATGAAAATGAAATGCAAACGTAGCTTGGCACCAGTTTGGTGGTGGTGCCTGGCGGGACAGTGGTGGGTTTCGAGTCTGAACCTCCTTTGTCAGAAGGGGCTCAGGAGGCGAAGCTGCCTCCTCGGCGGGTGCAAAGTGCTCTTGGCCGTGTTTCACAGCAGCCACTTGGGAGATTCTCATTTTCTAAGCTCCTGGGAGCGGCAGGGTCTGAGGGGAGAGGTGACTGTCACTCCAAATTGTCACAGTACAGGTAGTCTTGATGAGTGTGGTTTGAGGAGAGTCAGGCACCTACCTCCGTCATCGGAGAGCGAGGAAATGAATTCTTGCACCTGGGTGTCAGCACCCTCCGATGCCGAGGGCCTGAGTCAGGGTGTTCTCTGTGGCAGAACTTGTTAAATCAAGTTAAAACTTGCTAATAAAGTTGCTTTATTTAAGAAGCAGGGGGAGAAGATGTCTTCGGTGCAGCCATGTCGTCTACAATTCAAAAAACCACACCAAAAAGCCCCAGCAAAACCTCCCTAATCCTGGTGATGTCGGGAGGGTCTGGCCTCTAAGCGCACGTTCACCACCTGCGGTATCAGCCTCTGCCTTGCTTTGGGAGGAAGCTTCTCTTTTGGCCTTGCAACATCTCTGCTTAGTGGTCAGGAGCTGCAATGGGGTTTTACACTTCCCAGTCTGGAGGATGCAGATGCAACCCAGAGCAGGCGTTGGACTCCGCAGCGGGGGCAGAAGCACGTGTTGAAGGAGGCAAACGTTGCAGCTGAATCTAATTTTTGCTGCTGTGCTTTTTTCAATTTTGCAGAACATCGACAAGGTGGTGTTTGTTGGCAACTTTCTCAGAATTAACATGATTTCTATGAAGGTGCTAGCCTACGCCATGGACTATTGGTCCAAGGGACAGCTGAAAGCTCTCTTCTTGGAACACGAGGTAAGGAAATACAGGCTGAGTTTGGGTTTGTTTGTGAGCAGGAGAACCTTGTGGTGGTGAAGTGAAAAGGGAGAAGTTCAGTGCCATGCTTTGAACTAAGATCTGCATAAGTACACTTTCATGCCAGATTTGTTTGAGAATTCCCCATGGGAACTCCCTGGCTTATTCACTAACCTCGTGGCATTTGTGGCTCCACCTTGCACATCTCTGCTCTTTCGCTTTCTGCTCCCGGTACCCACAGTGTTTGTGGGGTCTGGGACAGAAAC
>VZTM01034076.1:756029-812198 GCA_013400555.1 Jacana jacana | reverse complement strand
CGTACTCAATAATTGAGCAGGTATCATGACCCAGCAGCCAGACACGACCTTGTAACACAGCTCAAATTCTTTATCAGTAGAGACATTACCTGAGCTATCAGTGCACTTAATAGACAAAACGAAAAGTCTGTGCATGCATAGGTGATTACTATCATTATGCCTAATTTTTTCACCCACAGAACAAATGTAAGAACTAGAAAGACCAGGAAGATTGAAGGGTCAGACTGGCTCTTGTGATGACATTCACCCTTCCCCTGTCCCTGCTATTGTCTGTTCATTGCTTCACAGCACCTGAAGGTGAAGCTTGGGAAATACATATACACATACATGCCTCAAACATATTTCTGGTACTGAACATCGAATAATGGAGCAAATGGTTCTCATTTTCACTGTTTTTACATTAGTGCTGCCAAATGACTTCGCTGATGCCCATTATGATTTATGATGTGAGAGAATACTATAACTAATTTATACTAATAAATGTGAACGGCTCCATTAACATTGATACATATTCCAGTTTACACTACTGAATAATCCATTCTGGTATACTTAGAGCAATTTCAGAGTACTGCCTAATGAAGATAAAAGGTCATTGTGAAAACTAGCAGCAATGGAAACTTTATAGTAGTCATACCAAGGTTCCAAGCTGTTCATAAAACTTAATGTAGTGTGCTGCAGTATACACTATTGCTTAAAATAATGGCTCCTGAGATTCTGGTCATAGTCATCCTGATCTAAATATGAAAATAATTTCATACACTTTTTCCCTCCAGTCATTCCTTCCTAATACACTTTATCTCTCTTCATCCAAGCCATCAGATTGACAGAACTTTATGCATAGGAGGAACTGGAATGCACTCCACAAATTGCTTATTTCTCACAATGAGATTTATACTTGCTTTCTTTAGTGTGGATATAACAGTGCCAGCAATCACACTACACTGAAATACATACCATGTAAAAAAGCAATACAGAGTAAACAGTAAGAAGCAACAGCCAATTCAGTCGTAAGAAAATAAATATTCTAAATAATTAAAGTCCCATGAAATAATTTCAGTTTTGCCCATTAACCAATATTTTTGAACTCAACCTGAAACATATACCAAATTCGTTGTCTAGAACTTTACATTACTGGTTTCTTTTGTTTCATTAAAGCATTTGTGAGAGAATTGCCTAGAAGAAACCGACCTGATGCCGACCTTCTTAAATGCATACAGGTGTGTCACTAGGGCCACTCTTTGGCCCAAACCAGAGCCAGTTAATTTAGGAGGCTTCCAATCCATGCACACATGTTATCAATCATTACAAGCACCTTTCCTCCCTAAGTTTCAGCCCCGATAAATGTCACCATATTCTGTCTAGTCAAATGTGCAGCTTAAAGAAATAAAATTTCCACACCTTCAACAGAAGGTTTGTAGCATCAAAACAGTTTTTTCTTCAGGTACAATATGACAACAGTAGTTTACATAGTTCAAATTTAAGACTATTTTTCATCCAATCACTTCATCCCAGGAACCAGAGTTATTACATGTAGTTAGCAGTATAAAGTTTGTCAATAATGATTAATTTTACCTCTCTCAGAAGGTGGTAGGATTTTAACTTCTGGAATTTCTTGAAACCTTCATCACCTGGGAATGGGTACAGTTTCCTGTGTCTGCTCTCACAGTAATCATGACATGAGTTTCTTCACATACAGATGCCCTATGTTTGGAAAGAAAAACCTGTAAAAAAGATGTCTTAGAGTTTCCATGGTTATCTAGCAGAAAGAAGATCCTTTCCTACACAATAGGAAGATATATTCTAGAATTATTTTCCTGGGTTTTTTTATTTTTTTTTGTGCTTCCCAAGTTTTTAAGCTCTCTTCAAATCCCTCACTCCAATGAACAGAAATATTTGACTATGTTTTATTGTCTTCTAATAATGGCATAGAAAGTTAGATATTTTAATACTAAGACATTATATCTCATACATTAGCAACAACTTCAGAAAGCTGCAGAGTTGTTACCCTAACAAATTGAATTAAGAAAACAGGAAAGTAGTATTAATATTATGCTAATTCATTGTAATAAACTTATTTCTCTACTTATACAATTCTCTTCCCTATAATATCTCAGCCCCACAAAACACCAATTAATACACACTTCCAAATATCCCAGTTAAGTAGAGATCCTGGTTCCCCATAAATATACATTCAGGAAATAGATAAGTGTCTGATCCAAAGCCAAGTGCAGCTAATGCAAAAATTTCTGCTAGTCCCATTTGCAATTTCTCAGCTGCACTGTACCCATAATTAAAAGGAGATAGGTGCTGAAAAGCTAGCCCTGGTAACTAACACATAACCCAGGGTCACATAATGAGTTTGGCTCGGGTCTGAGAATAGACCTTAAATTCACTGAATTTCTACCCAGGGATTTAATCACAAAACTACTGTTCTTAATTTAAAATCAAGTGGTTTTGAAAGAAATATTAGTAAGGTGCTAATTTTTTACTTCAGGGGAATATATAATTACTCGGCTAACCAGCTTTTTTATTTCAGACCAAATAAGAAACCAAAGTTCTTCGCTATTGTGTTAATTAAGGATTTTTATTCATACCTCTAAGCAATATACTAACCTCTAAATGATATTTCAACTGTAGTCTGAACAGGAATAAAACTAAAGTACAATTAAGGTTTGCAGATCTGCCTATATTGTAGTTTTCTAACTATAACCTTTCCACCCTGTTCTGTAATTAGTGAACCAGCTCTTAACTTCTCCAGACACAGGCTTTTGTGCAGAGCTCAAAGCTTCTTTGCAAACTCTGGAACAACCCCAGGAAAGAAGTAAAGCAATTCTGAACCAGAGGAACAGCAATGGTCCAACAGAACACACAGCACCTCTCTACCTGTCTCCCCTTTGGGGAAATTGAGATTTCCTCCCCATCCCTTGCTTATCAGGCCACAGCTTTGAAGTAGGTAAAATACAGGCCTTTTTACCTCACATACTTCTCACACAGCCCAATTCCTACAATAAAATTATACATCCATTTTTATTTCATGCTCCTCAGCACAATAAATCAGATATACATCCCTTTTGAACACAGCTACAGAAAGAAAGAACACCCCTCAGACCCAGGCTCCTTTGTCAGTGAACTGAGACAAGAACCCAGGCATCCCACAAGGAAAATGAGTCAGACTCACCTGAGAGCATCACAAGCCACATACAGGACTGGACATGCAGCCACTATCTATATTATTTCTCTGGCAGTCTCTGAAATCAAGGTTCTTTGGTCAGAATCCAAACTCCTTTGTTTCTCCAGACTCTGGAGTCTATAGACAGTCAGTCACAAAGCAAGCCATAGGAGTTTACTGATATAACTGACATAACAGAGGGCTCTGGTACTCTCTCTCCCACAGCAGCACATCCCCACAGCCACACTGCAGCCAGGTGCCAGCCAGCAACAGAGCCCTTGGCACCCACTGCACCCAAGGACAGAGTCAGTCAGGAACGACTGAGCTACCAAGCCCTAGGACACCATGGCTCAGGCTCAGCAAAGCCCAACCTAGTTGATGTAGCCAAAAACTAAGAAGAAACCACTGCTTGCCCCAGGAACAGTTCTCGAAATCCTCCTAGCTTTGTAACCTACCCACAGCCTCAGATAATGAGGTAACCAGCCACACCTGCTCTAGAACAACCAACAAACAACCCACCCTCAATTTAGAGTCAGCTGGTGCTGAGCTGGAGCTGCACTTGGGGGAATGCAGACCTGCCCTCACAGGCTCAGTCGCCTCCCCTTCCCACCCAGTAAGGCCGGGGCACAGGAAACCCCTTCTCTGCCCCTCCAGGTGTTCGAGGTTTGAGTTCCTGCTTTTTTACATCCCGTTTCCCCTGTCTCTGCGCTGTAACTCCTGGAGGGGGAGACAAGGCTAGATCCCGCCCGGGAAGCAGAAGCAGCTGGCTGAGGTGAGTGTGGGAGAGTTTCCTCGGGGGAGGTAGGGGTTCCAGTCAGAGTTCTGCTTAGGCTGCATTGATTAAGCAGAAATTGAGGTGCTATTTTAAATATTATTGTAAAAAAAGACCAGCCCCAAAAGCCTCCACATAAGAGCTTTCTGTAGTAGGGCTCTGCTGTAAAAGCAGCACTGCTGAGTGGGTTTGCTGCAGCTGGGGCAGGGCAGATCCTGCTATGGCCGGTATTTTCCTGTGATGAGAACATGTGAGAGAGCTTTGTTTAGGGTGTTCTTTTTTGTGAGGTATTTTCTGGCCTCCTGAGGGGTTCAGGCACGTTAAACACCCTGAAGGACAAAATGAAGATTTTGGTGGGGGGTATGAAATGTGAATAGCAGTTGCAAGACTTGTGGGGGCAATTGGCCTATGTCCCCGGAGCGTGATCTTTAGTTCATCACCCTTTACACACTGCTGTTGTGAGAAAGTGACCTAGGTGAGACGGTTGTCCCGGCCCTTTTGTACCTTCCCTCTGCTCCTCCTGGCAGTGTTCCTCAGAAATGCCTGGCCTGCGATGCACTGGCACCATCTTTGTGGCGTTTGCGTGAAGTATATGTTTACCATCAGAATGCAGCACTTACATATAATTGCTTCACAAAATCTAGCACTTAAAAAAAAAAAATCTCCAAGAAGCAATTCTGAGAATACATTAAGGATATATTCCCTGGTTTTTGTTTTGTTCAGGGTAAACCTTTTCTTTGCCTTTCGCGTAGAGCTTTTAGAGTACACTTGAGTCATACTTTCATACTGTTCTCCAGAACCTGAGAGCTAGCAATATAAGGATTTTTAAATTGAAGTTGGAATTCTCAAATAATGTGAAGAGCCTGAGAACTGGGACTGTAGGAGAAATAAACATCTCCAATCTAAATATCATGAGTGTGATAATAGCAAACAGGGATAAACTAGGGGTTTATAGGGGAATGTGATAAAAGAAGAAAGCATGAAAATAAAAATGCAACATTCTAGTCTATTTAATCTTTCTTTTTAAAGTATTGATTACTTAAGAAGTCTAAGTGGAATGCTACTAACGAGCACGTAAAGGGCGAACTGAGGCAAGGACTTTATTTGGGGAGGTTTATTCTTATCTTCTGGAAGTGCAACAGCTTATTATCAGAGTGGGTGAGAAGTGGGTCATTCTTATAATCAAAAGATCATAAGTCTGGCACCAGACTATTTGGCTGCTTACTTGGTAGTGTAGTTTGACCACTCAGGCTGGTTTTGTCACCATGTTGGATATTTGCTTGTATCTCTGAGAAAACAAGTTCCTTAAATAATCCTTTCTTTGCTTCTGTAATTGCACACGAAGTAGAATAGAAGTCAGATCAAAGCATATCATGTTGATGATGTGTCTGCAATGTTAAAGGAATAAAAATATTACCCACATCTAGGAGGTGTTAAACACATATGCTGTTGCCTTTTTTTGTTGTTTGTTTTGTTGTTGTTTTTGTAAACAACGGCGTGTTTACTGAAGAGGTGGCTTTATGCAAGCTATTCTTTCAAACCTGTCGATATGCCATTTGGATTTATGGTTACAACTGGAAAAGCAGGAGTACCGATTCCCCAAGTACAGGCAGAGCAGATCTCTAACAGGCTCCTCTATTCTGTGTGGCATCTACAACCAAGATTTTATCATCAATCAGAGCTAGTGAAATAAGTCTGGATAAATGAGGAAACTTCTAAAATATTAATACAGCTATCATTGCATGAGGCTTTGATTTTACAAAACTGGCTCTTGATAATTCCACTTTCTGAGGAAACTACTGCATATCCAGGGCAGTTATCTTAGCCTAATATAATTGTTTTTATATGACTGAAAGTACTGCTCAAACAGCACTTAAAGAAAACAATTGTATTGATCTTCAAATAGAAATTATCCACTTTTCTCCATCCATGAATTAATGGCAGTGGTGCAAGATATAAGGGGTATTCCAAATAACAAAGGTTTTACAGTCTTATAATGGATTTTTAAAAATCATTAAAACTCAGATGTTTCATTTGATGCACTTTAGATCAGGTATTGGAAAGTAACTTCAGTCTCGACAGGGTGTCCCGAGGCAAAGGCTGCTGTCACAGTTGAGGGCAGCAGATGAGAACTGGCTCGGCAGCCCAGAAATAGCATTCCCAAAACACATTTTGCAGCTTTTTGATTGGTTTGCCATAATTGCCTAGAGAAATGATCTGGTTCTCATTTCACCTGATGATAAAATTAGAATAGCAAGGGTCTTCAGAGATTGTTTGTGTGAATGTGAATTATTGAAGGCTTTTAAAGTACTCTGGGAGCTTTTGGTATTTTTACTGCAGTATTTTCAAAAGCATAATTATTTTATTTGTACTAGTTAAATAACTGTTCACAGGAGTGGTATGTTGTCTGTAGGAAACACTGAGGCATAACATGATTTAACTTTTTCTTTACTTGGTAGATCTTTGTTTTGTACTCAATGCTTTTGCTATTCATTTGATCATTTTCTGTACTAAAATGTGATTCACTATTGTTAGGTCCTGTGCCAGTTTCTCACCACTATATGTCAAAAGAAGATTAAATTTTTTAGGGAAATAAAAAGGAAATGATCCTTAAGGCAGTGGTCCTGGTGCTATGGTAATTGCACTAGTTTATTTTATATTACTTCACTGTTACAGTGGTTTGAAGAAGTGAAGAACTCCACACAACTTCATTTCCCACTGTTTTTACACCTTTTTAGAGGGATTTCTAGGAAAGGAGAGGAGTGCAGCAGCCAAGGTGCTTTGTGTTTAGGAATTGGCATATGTATTGATCATAATATGGTTGGCCTGTGTAAACTTGCATCTGATAAATGTGAAGAACCCCTCTTTCAAATACTAACATGAACCCAAAGTCAACTTAGTGATCTGATGAGGCACTGACAGATTCACATCCTAACCTAAATGACATTTGTCACACTGAAGTAGAAACAATTATTAATAATTTTCATTTCATTAGTAGCACTACAATGAAATGTCAACAACTTTAAAAGTGTAGCAGAAGTGTACAAATTAATTTTGATTTTCTGAAGTGTAATTATTTTTGTAAGTACCACGCTGTGTAATCACTTTTGGCGCTGTTACTTGTGCAATCAATAATACTTGGATGTACTTAGCTGTTTTCAAACATAGTTTCCTAAGGTCACCCCTTACCGGTGAGGTTGTGTTTTGGTGCGAGAATGGAAGGAATCATTTTCCAGTTGGTCAAAGATACGGGGGGACTTGAAAAACCCTGTTACGCCTATTCCTATTGACTGCCCTCCAGGGCCGCTCGGCATGCGCACCCTTTCGGTGCAGGAGCAGCCTGTCCTGCAAGTCCATCTCTCGCCGCCAGGTGGCAGCATTACCTCTCTCTCCTCCGCTGCACCTCCTGGGGCTCAGCCTACTTCGCGGCTGCCGCCCGAGTGCGGGGACGGTGCTGGTCCCGTGGGCCGGGCAGGCGGGCCAGGGTCGGGGCTCACGTTAGCCAGAGCAGTGGTTGGTATTCGTCTCCCACAGGGTGCCCACAAGCCCAGTCGCTCCTCAAGTGCCAGCGGTTGTTATAATTCACAGACTTGGAATACTTGAATCCAGAAAGAACACGAGCAGACGTATCCTGATGGAAAGTTACTTTTCTGCCTTGTGACTCACGACCTGGTGTTGGCTTTGCATGGTAAGGTGTTAGTAGTGAGGGGGCAAGTGATAGAGCGGCTTTGGTGGGCACCTGGTGTCCAGTCAGGGTCAACCCACCACAGAACTAGGCAACTTAACTGATGTTCTTATAGTTACACATCCATGCTTACTGCATTAACAGCATTTTGCTCATGTACTGCTTTATTATTTTGTCATTTTTCTGGAGAACTCAAAGATCAATCACTCTGGGAACCTCTGCCAACACTGTTGTAGCAGGGTAGAAGCAGAAATGGTTGCCAGTTGCCAGTTCAGCCCATACAGCAGCCTCCTGTACAGACAGTATTTAAGTTGGTTTCTGGAATCAACAGCACATTCCTAAAGGATCCATTTCATAATGCAAGTTGGATGGGTCCTGGAGTCTCTTGCTATAACCCAGCTTTCAAACCTAGTTTAGTTTCACCTGGAAAATTGTATCAGTGGCTTAACTGCATTGGAAGCTATCACTTTAGAAGCCAAGTTGATATCACCGGAGTTGGGAATGGAAGAAGGTACTAAAATCGCATATCCCTCCATTAAAATTGAAAACCCAGTAGAAATATAATGGAATTTTCTCTGATTAATGAATTTTCCATGAATATAAAGGAGTAAAACCAGGAAAAGCGATGTTGTGCCAGGAGGAAAGCAAAGCCTGAAAAAGTACAGAAAAGCGTCATAGCAGTGGCATGTCTTGACACCTATTGCTAAATGCCATTAAAAATAGTGGCTTAGCCACTAATAGTAGCATGTTAATTTAACAAAACAGCTGATAAAGCATTTCAGACACTAATTTAAGGACTGAATACATTAAAATCCGGAACAATATTAAACCCTTTGTTAACTTTCAGAAGTTATCAGCATTTGTAATCTATATGGAAGGCAAACTTCCCCAATACATTTTGGGCAAGTTTCTTCTATTTAGACATGCCCTTTTCACATGTGGAGTAGGGATATGTAGTTAGTGAGGAACTGCATAGGTGAATGTACCTACCTAGTAATTGTGCCTGAAAATTCCTGTTTGGATAAGCCACTTTGGCTATCCTTGTGTGGAATATATATCCCTGTCTCTGACTTCAGTCATCTGAAATTTTGTTTGATTCTTGTTGATTCTTGGGGCAACTAAAACCTGAAATTCTTTGTGAGTACTCTGGAGTCCACAATTTCTAGGCAATTGTACGAGAACTGTGTAACTGGGCTCGCTGCCAGGGAGCCAGGTGGGTTTTGTTCTGCTTGAAACTGAGCTGCTCCCTTAAAAGTGTTTGAATTTCGATGATGCAGCAAGTGTTGGAAAGTGTTTTTGTTGGAATTCTCAACTAAAAGCAGAGTTCATAGAGCAGTCTGTTTGCACCTGCAGTTGATACCAAAGAAAGCTGTTGACATGAACGGACAAGGATGTTTTAACCTCCCGATACCTGTGTACTATTTTAGCGTTAATCAAGAGATTATCAGCACTACATACTGTGAACTCCAGTGCAAGCGAGAAAGCAAAAGAAAAATCCCTATCAGAGTTAATTAACTGTACTCCATGGCTTTACTTCCTCATGGGTCTCATTGGAGCCTCGTTGGTATACACAGCGATGCTCTCTGTGCCTGTTCCCCTGGTTTCTTGGGAAGAAAATCTCACAGGATCAAGTATTCTGAAATATACATGCAGATGTAAAGTCTTTGATTGCTTTTCCAGTATGAGGTAAACACAGAATTTGCTTTAGGTGGATAATTTTTATTAAATGAACAGAATCAAAAAGCCAAAACTAAACACCCTACTGGTTTGAAATTTCTGGGTAACAATTGCATTCAATTTGGGCATCTTTAGTTGAGTTACTTATTAGTCTTGAGTCTTACGAGTGAGTAAAGCCCTGGCCCAGGTTGCCCAGAGAGATGGTCGATGCCTCATCCTTGGAAACATCCCAGGTCAGGTTGGAAGGGGCTCTGAGCAACCTGACCTAGTTGAAGATGTCCCTGCTTATGGCAGGAGATTGGTCTAGGTGGTCTTCAAAGGTCATTCCAACCCAAACTGTTCTTCGGTTCTAAAACCAGGAACAGTTAACACTGTTTTCTTTGCAGTCCACTGATCGCTCTGGAGAGGATGCCTGGACCCATTCAGTGGACGAGACAGAAGCCTCGTTTGTGTGAACTGCTGGGATACATCATAAATTCTACAATATAATTACAGGATTTTGGGGTATGTGTGTATGTGTGTGTGCAGAGTATTGAATCTAAAAGTCAGGATCAGTAAGTCAAAATTGGCAAAGGAGAGAAAAACCAAAGCAAGCCTTGTCAGCTGCAATTACATCTTCTAGTCACTGAAACATAATATAATTCAATGTCTGTGTTAGCATTCAGCATTGTTAATTCATGGGCGAGTAATTTAGTTGAATTCTCAATGAGAAATTGAATTTGAGGTGACTCAGCAGGAAAATCAGTATGTTCTATAATTGAATGGAAAATAGTTGAGTTATTGCTGGCGGTGAGCTTGATGTAACAAGCCTTTGTATTACATGTGACACGAAGAGACTTAACGGTTTGACAAGTATTACATTTATTTCAGATAATGAAGCGCAATAAAATGTGGAGTAATTAAGTGCTGAAGAAAACTTTGTGACCCAAATCCAGTGTGGAAGGTCCCAATTTAGGCAGAAGCTGAGAAGTATTGATACAAACAATGGTTCAGATGCAGAGTTTCAGTTTAGATGTAGTTGCTTCTGCCTTGGGATATGAGATGGTTAGAGGATGTTTCTAGGTCCTTTTCACACTTCTGTGGTTGTTAGATTGCAGCATTTATAGCAACATCCAGCATGAATCTGGGTGGAAGAAGCAGAGTGAGAACTGTCCTCTGAAAGATAACTCACCTGCTAGACTGGCTGGTGAGTGTCTGCTCTCCCTTGTCCCGCTCTGGCCTCACATGTGGTTTGACTGCAAACAGCAGAACATTGCCTTCTGCATGATGTACCTGCAGCACTTGACAACAGGCAGTTCATTTCTGGTTCAAGCATTCTGCTAAGGAGAAGGTGAGGTTCAGCTTTCTCTCATCAAAGTACAAGACAAGGGAACTACCCTTCCACAGGAACAGGTTTTTGGGGCACTTGGTGAATAAATAAGGTTTTATACTCAGTTTGAAAGCATTCCTATTTCAGCTGTGTAAAAGGATTTCGTCCTACATGTGGTTTGGTTTTGGTTCGGGCCAAAGATAACTCCCCTAAAATAAACAGTATCAGGGAATACTTAAGTTCTTTGATATAACTTTACTAGAATCTCATCTAGAAAAAAATCCACAGAAGCTTTCTGAGCCTCCAGTGAGGCCAGTGGAAGTTGTATATGGTTTGGAGGCCAAGTGGCTGTGTCTCCCCATGAACGGGTGCTAAATCATAACTAGTGCCTTTACTCTGAAAGAGCTTCCTGCTGAGGGCAGCCTGGGTCAGGTGAGGCTTGGTGGCCTTCACAGAAGCTGTTCTAAGGCTGGAACAGCCATTGGTTTGGAATGCAGTGATTAGATGTGTGTAACTTCAAGCTCAGGGAGGGCATGGGTAAGAGAAATCGACAGGATGGTTTGCATGAGTTGGTAGCCTGGATGTATGTGTGTTTTTAAGCTAAAAGTTTTTCCTCTTGAAGTTGGTTTGTAGGATAGTGGATGTGAGTATTTTAGGAAGGTCTTGGCTGTTCATCTAAGTAGACCTGTCCATGTAAGTAGATTTGCCTTGTCAAGGGTTTTTTTTTTAGCTCCAAAGGCAGCTTTCACAGGCTGGCTGGTTGGGTGATTATCTAAAACATAATGGTTAAACTTGGAGAATGTTCCCATAGATCTAACTTTTTCTTTAATATCAAAGTTTTTAGCCTGATATCCAAGATAAGTGTTAGTGCTTGGAATGCCAGTCTCTCCCCTGCGAAATGTGTGATTGTAAACCTTAGTGGAAAATATACTTAACTCTAAGATAAATATCATAGCAAACAGGTAATATGTGACAACTCATAGCAGCTTTCACAAAGGCATGCTAAGTAGCAGATGATTTATCAATAGCATTACAGGAATTCTTTTGAATGTACAGGTATCTGCATTTTTAATTTGTCAAATGCTTTAAAAAGAATGCTAAAACCTGATTTAAACATAAAAGCAGATGCGTTCTTTTGAACAGGGATTAGAAAGCAAATAATTAATCATACATACCTGAGGATTTATGTAAGAAGCTACTTAAATAAGAATAATAAACCTCCAAATGCAGTCTCTCCACCTATTTTGCATTCTTTTGAATTAAAAATGTTGGGATTTGTTTGGTAGATAGCACTTGACATAAAAATATGCTAAAATATTCTCCTGGTATCTTATAGAAATAAAAATATTCTAACAAACTTACTATACTGTTTTTAACTAGGTGGTAAATGCTTTACAAATGCTGGAGCTTGTAAGCTGTAGTGCTGATTAGGTAAATTAGACTTGGAGTAACTGGAGGCTGTGCAGGCTTCCTACATCAAGGAGGTTCGCTTTCCGCTCAGTAACAAATTGGAAATCTGCATGGGCGTCACGAATAAAAGATTGCCTGGCCCGAACAGGCTTCTGAGTGTTGGGGGAAGTGTATAAAACTGACTGGTTTTGACTTCAAGCCAGGTGAAACCAAGTTGATTTCACAGTTATGTTTTTGAATCCGCACATCAAACCAAAATCAAAAGGTCTGGATCTGAGGGAAGTGAAAGAGAAAAACAATTTTTTGCATGAACAACTACAGGATGAGATCACCACCAGTCACTTATCTTTAGTGTTTAGGGCCAGTCTCTACCACGTAGTGTAACTCTTTGTTCAGCTGAGTGAGTTTCTAGAAGTTCAGGACTTGAAGTGAATTTCATGGGATAATGGAGATTTTATGAATAAGAATATGCGATTCTGGCAAGACTTCTGGGATTTGAGGGACCAGTACTTTACATACCAGTTTATTGAATTCAGACTGAGGTCCCAGAGCTGTAATAAGTTTAAGCTTACGGCAATAAAGCTACCTGCAGTAATATATTTAAGTACAAGGGTCTGAACTCCTACAAAGTTTAGTTCAGTGCATTTAACACCTCCCTGTTACTTCTCCTGTCATACACATGCTTCATAAAGCGTTTGTGTTCTCTGCACTTCCCTGCCATTTAAACACTCGAGAGATGGATAGAAAGATGGAGGCATAGTCAGAAACAGAGCTGCCTTGGCAGTTACTCTGAGGGTTCCTCCCCACACGTTCACATGTGCTCTTGCTCTGCTCTGGCAGGGAACCTATAATTCTATTTTCCTCTTCTGAGCAATATTTTAATCTTGTTGATACCTAGTCAGTGTGTTTGTATGTTGCAGCCTTGGTTTTATTGTGCTGGGCTTGTTTTCATCAGTTCGTCTTTGAACATCTCTACTGATGAAATTGAACATGGGGTTTTAAATTCAACAACTAGAGGATGTCTCTGATCCCAGTCTCCACAGAATTCCCACAGTACCCCCTACATTGAAAGGCTTTAAATGTGTCTCTCCTTTGAACATCTCCTGCTGCTGACAGTAATGCTTTTGTAGTGTCTATGGCTTGTGTTATCCTGTTCTAAGAATTGGCAATGTCCCGAGAATGCTTCTTAAAGGAGAACTTGGATAAATTCTTCTACTAGCATTTTTTTTTCAAAACTGTATCTTATTAATATTTTCTTTGAATAACTTGTTTCAACAAATGCTACTTTATCAAGGTACAGGGTAAAAGTTAATAAAATAGCCTTTCAGATGTTGTCTGTATAGGATACACACTCTGCACTAATTAAAGATTAAAATAATAATAGAGTAGGACAGGTCTGTTTTTTAAGGTACGTCTGTGACGCTGGTGCTTACAAAATCAATGGGGTTAAAATACCACAGGATCCATGTCCTATGGATCCATAGATGTGGATAGGTAACTTATAATCTTCTGTTCCTTTTCCAAAGTTGTGAATTTTCACGTCTTCTCATCAGATGCTAGGCAAGTCAAGGGTTCATCCTACCATCAGGGATGAAAGATTCAGTGGAAAAAGATATGCATTGAAACCTTTCTAGTGCTTGCTTGTGACTCGCTGCAGTCTATTGAGCCACTTGTTAAAACTTCACAGTTGTAAAACCGTTTTTAAGCCTGTCATGTGGAAACAACTCTACATGAGAAGGCAAAAGGAGCATTTTCCACAGCAGTCAGGTGTGTAACAGCTATTGAGAGGAGCAGAATGGCACAACTTGTGTGAAAGGCTTGGGTAGGTTGTGTTTTCTAGCAGTCATTAAGCCTTGCATCTCAAGGGTTGCCATATGAAATAGCAACTACTGGTACTGCTCTGAACTTCAGTGATGGACAGCAGTTTGCTTTGCAGCCATTTAAGCCCTTACAGGCAAGAGTATGTGTGTATATTGCTGTCTTTACCTGGGAAAAGTTCCAGAAATGTGCTGCCATGTCAGGCATGTGAAGAGCAAATAAATGGGGCACAGGTTGACTCCCTCAGCACTGGAGGGTTCTCATAAACCAACTGCATGTAGAAAGGATGAAACCAAATATAAAAGGATTAAATACTTTGCTGAAACAGAAATTATGACACTTTTAATAGGAGTGAATAGGTGGTGCTTTTAATCCAACCAAAACTAACCTGTGCTCAATAATTTATGCACTCCAAATTGAACCTAACAAATGCTGCTTGATTATGCATTCTTGGAAAGATGCTTTACACTGGGTCTCAAATTGGAATTTGGATCCAACTATGGTTATCTTCCCACAGCAGTTCTACTGTATAATGAAGTAAAGAGTTCAGAATCTCAGAATATGAAGAATATTCAAAGTAACTTTGCTGTGAATCCAGCTGTAGTTGTCTACATAGTGTAATTGTCACATTTTGCAATAGTGGAAATTAAAAATACTGTCTTTTTAAAAATGCTCTTCATGTCAAAGAACATTCTCACAAAAAGGAAATAAAAATAGAGCAGTTCATTAGATCTGTAGCTTGTCTCAGAAAAACATGAATACAGGAGTCAGTCTGTGTTTGAAGTAGAAAAAAAGAGGACAAATACATAAGTTGTCAGGAATCTTTCGTGCCTTTCCACAGTCTTTCTCTGAAGTAAAAACAACAGCAAATGTTGAAAGATAAGTTTACCCACTTCATGCTAATGGGATCTCTTCCTTCCACTGATTAGTACTTGGAATAGGTTTTCATTATTGATGTTGCACACTTTTTGTGTGCGTATCTTGCTAGCCTGTTCTGAAAAAAAGCCTTGCAAATTGATCAAATGTAACTTAGGAAACGGATTTTCTTCTGCTCTTAAAGTTTTGTCTTCAAGAACTATTTTTGTATTTCACAATCAGAAGCATTCAAGATAATGTATTTTTTGTATAATAAAACCTGGACTGATACTGCAGGACTGATTTAGCATTGGTTCTAGCCTTGCTTGAAAAAAATTGTGCTGAAAGCTTTCTGCATGTGAGACATCATGAGATTGTTCACGTGCTTAAAGCCAACTTTTTAATTTTGACCAAGCTGAGCTGTAGCACACAGTGAAGGCCCCAGTCCCTTGATGGATCGATTTAGGTAGTGCCATGTAAGAAAACAACATAGTTAATATTAGACTTTATAAAAAGGATTCTTGGTGACTTTGGTGGGGCCATAACCCCCAGAAAGTCTCACATTTTTCTACAGTAATAATAAAAAACATTTATGTGTTTTAACCATAATATTTCAGTCTAGTGGAAATTTATTAATAATCACTCCAAACATCTTATTGGAAAGGACAGTAGCATATTTGCAGTCTGGATAAGGTAGTGGTGTTTATGTAATACTTATGTTCAATTGATCAATTTTCACTGAAAGCTGAAGTTTTCTCTTTAAATAAGCGTGTCTCTTCATGTGTGCGTGGCTGCCACATGGGATGCCTCTAAGTAGATATATTTATTTTTACTTCTAGAGTTGAGAGAAAAAAGGCAATAGAGGAAGAACTGAAGCCTTTGCTGTGAATACCAGTCTCTACTCAGTCAGGAGTGACCAGCCTGAATGCGAGTTTTGAGCCGTTTGGGTGCCACTCCTGTGGCAGTTGTACCTCAGACGTTGCAGCGGGCTCGCTGGTGAAAAGGGGTTTCAGCTTGAGGAGACAGCAGGTTCCTCCTGAGGCTGGCTGCGGGGAGGTGACTCAGCTGAGTCTTCCCTGGAACCAGCTGCATTTTCATCCCACCCCTGCAACAATGCTGAGACTTAAGGAAAAGCATTGCTTTCCTGTTGAACAGCAAGTATGTAACTTGAAGCTCTTGAGTATATAGAGTTTTGGGGGTTCAGTTCTTAAAATTTGGAAGGCTGCCTGCTATTTAAAACAGACCTTGCTTTACAGGAAAGGTCAGGAGTGGTGCAAAAACCTGAAAGGCTTTTGGGAAAAGACTGTTCATGAAAAGACTGTACTGAAACCTAAAAGCTACAACTTCTTTCCTGATAGTCAGCATAATTAGAAGTTTTGTTGTAGTTCAAGTATGGAAACATGGTGAAACATTACTGTTGTAAAGAAGTGCTCACTGAAGACCTTTCATGATAAGTTATGAGTTGTTAGCATGAAGAACAGCATCTAACCAGAAGCCTGTGTTTGCTTGTCATTTCTTCTTAGATTTTTCTTAGCATATTTCTATACAGAAAGGTAGGCAGAGGCTCCTTTCTGTCAAGGTGTGTTGGTAGGCAATGAAAACATGAGATCCTGGGTGACACCTAGAAAATGTGGTAGGTAGGGAGCTAAGGCTGTTTTGGAAAAGTGGGGAACACAGGCCACAAATCTGTAGGAATATATGCTTGTTTGCAGCCTCGGGGCACCTGTTGGTTTGGGGTATGCTTATTTACATAGACAAAATAGTGACATACCTGAAGAGCATATGTATATATACACACAAAGCCAACTCAAGTGAGAGTTTAGTTCACTGTCACAGGAAAGCTTTGGCAGAGCAGAGTATGGAGGGCAGTCACACTGTGTGAATGTCACTCTGCAACAGGAACCCAAAAAGGACCCAACCACTGCTTTTTATTTTACCAAATAGTTAACTAGAATTCTAGGTCCCTATTTGGCTAAAGTATTTGAAATAATGTTAATGAACAGCTTTATTTATTAACTATTATAATATCAGGAGTTATACTGAACGCTCAAAGTCTGATACTTCGCTACTGGATGTCTTTCACTATGCATTCTTGTGGTAACTGGGTAAAAAGGAGCACTTGGGTGGGGAAAAAAACCTTTCTGGGAAATGAGGATGACCACAGCTTTCTCCTGTTGTTCCTGTGAACAGCTTATAGTAAAAACTACCCAAACCATCTTGTCTCTGTAGTACACTATAGTTGATGGTGCAGAAGTTCAACTTTTAAGCTCATAAATTGTTTAGTATATGCTGTTAATTATCAGCCAGTATGAATCACTGAAGTCATAACCTGGCTCCTAAATGAGTTTCCCATAAATCTGCTCTATTCATTAGAGGTCAAATTGATAACTGCTAAGAAGGAATATCAATGCTGCCTATCATTCCATAAGAATATAATTATAACTAAAAAACCCCAACCCTTTAAATGTGGAATTCAGGACTCAAAAGTAATTGCTATTTCTTAACAAGGTGTCATGAGAGCAGGAGAACAAATGAAAAAAAACTTGCAAAATGCCCATGGGCCAGCACTGTGCCCTCATGGCCAAGAAGGCCAATGGCATCCTGGGGTGTATTAGAAGGGGGGTGGTCAGTAGGTCAAGAGAGGTTCTCCTGCCCCTCTACTCTGCCCTGGTGAGACCCCGTCTGGAGTATTATGTCCAGTTCTGGGCCCCTCAGTTCAAGAGGAAGAGGGAACTGCTGGAGAGAGTCCAGGGCAGGGCTAACAAGATGATGGAGGGAGTGGAGCATCTCCCAGAGGAGGAAAGGCTGAGGGAGCTGGGTCCCTTGAGCTTGGAGAAGAGGAGACTGAGGGGTGACCTCATTAACGTTTATAAATATGTAAAGGGTGAGTGTCAGGAGGATGGAGCCAGGCTCTTCTCAGTGACACCCAATGATAGGACAAGGGGCAATGGGTGCAAGCTGGAACATAGGAGATTCCAGTTAAATATGAGGAAAAATGTCTTCACAGTGAGAGTGACTGAACACTGGCAGGGGCTGCCCAGGGAGGTTGTGGAGTCTCCTTCTCTGGAGACATTCAAAACTCACCTGGAGGCATTCCTGAGTGATCTGATCTAGGTGATCCTGCTCTGTCAGGGGGATTGGACTGGAGGAGCTTTCAAGGTCCCTTCCAATCCCTGAGATCCTGGGATTCAGTGATGTTTCTTGTTATCTTGTGCGTGTGAAGAGCAGAGATCTAACAGTCTAACCATTTGTTTTGAAAAGCTTAAAGATTTATGACCAAAGGGTTTTTTGTAAGTACATTATGGGAGATAGTGTTACAAACTTCATCCTTAGAAGGGAGCACTAACAATCAATATTCAGATAATCTGTGAAGATCTACTACTGTATCTTCATAATTTAAAGAAAAGCAACTTTTCTTACTTTTGATGTTTGAATGATTAAAAAAGCAGTTATTCCCATGTGCCCTTTGCTCCTGGGTAGCTGGCAAAAATGATGCATACTTTGAGACTGAGTCTAGAAAAGTACTATACTGAAATAGTCTTGTTTCTTCTTTTGTTTTTACTGATAACAGATGCTTGTATCCAACATGGCCAGGAGTGTAAAGTTGAAACTTACTTAGAGCATATTAAATTAGAACATTTTTCTGTGTACACTGTACAGTCACATAAATTTGAGAAAAGCTGCTGGAAAAATCAAATTATGAGCTAGAAATATAACATAAACATAGTCTGAAACTAAATCATATACTTCATATACTATGTTTTTGGGAAGTTGTATTTATGAGCTTTCAATAAGAGTGGAACATTTAGGAGTAATTTTAATTTATTATTGCTTGCAATATGTATTTAACCTAAACATGCAAGTTGTCTTTTGAAAAACATTGATTCAGGCAGATTTAAATTTTTACTTCCGAGTCTTTCTTCCAAGGTTGAACCCTTTATCTGGATGTAGTTATTGCTTCTGGTATGCGATATCCACATGGTATATGTTCCTCAAGTTCTGAAGTAACATCCTTGGTGAAAGAACGGAGGTATAGCCTGTCACAGCATCAAAAATAACCCATGCAGAAATTGTACTTCTCTCATTTAGGCCACCACTGAACAGTCTTCTTGAGATCAGAGCTTTAAAGAAATTATCTTCATGGTGGGAGCATCAAAAATAACTTGCAAATAATCAAAACTGACTTTTATGCTAAAAGGCATGTCATTCAGGTACCTAATTCTCATGTAATATAGCATCCAATTGTTCTGCTGAAATACTGAAAAACGTTAGGATTGTCAGAAGATATTTTCCATTTTGATGGACCTCAATGCTTTAATTCCCAATTGACTTATACAGGGACAGTGTTTCTTTTGTACTAAAGGAAGGTTTTTTTGAAATATTAATGATGACTGCTGATGGGATTCTAAATACCTGAGCAGCATTACATGGTGGTTTTGCTGCTCCTGTGAAATGAAACCCAAAATATAAATACACAGACATGTTGTAACATCTGGAAGTTCTGACATTGCTCCTGTAACAGGACAACGAGAAAGGTGGGGATGTACAGCATCAAAACTAACTTTTCTCTGTCAAAATTCACTGCTCCTTGCTAATGTTAAACTGTCATGCATCTTTCCCCCCTGTTAATGTTAAACTGTCATGCATCTTTCCCCCCTGTACTCAGCACTGGTGAGGCCACACCTTGAGTATTGTGTCCAGTTCTGGGCACCTCAGCACAAGAGAGATATCGAGGTGCTGGAGCGAGTACAGAGGAGGGACACGAAGCTGGTGAGAGGCCTGGAGAACAAGGCTTATGAGGATCGATTTGAGGGAGTTGGGATTGTTTAGTCTGAGGAAGAGGAGGCTGAGGGGAGACCTCATCCCTCTCTACAACTGCTTGAAAGGGCACTGTAGAGATATTGGTGCTGGTCTCTTCTCACGGGCAATGAGCGACAGGACAGGAGGGAATGGCTGCAAGCTGCAGCAGGGTAGGGTTAGGCTAGACATTAGGAGAAAATTTTTCACGGAGAGAGTGGTCAGTCATTGGAATCAGCTGCCCAGGGAGGGGGTGGAGTCACCCTCCCTGACTGTGTTTAAGAGCAGATTAGATGTGGTGTTGAGGGATCTGGTGTAGGGGAGAACTTGTAGAGTAGGGCTGATGGTTGGACTTGATGATCCCAGGGGTCTCTTCCAACCTAAATGATTCTATGATTCTATGATCTTGAGGCCCAATAGCTTGCTTAGATTTCTTTTTTTCAGAATTGCAATTTGATTTGAGATTAAAAGAGATCTGAGACTTTCTCAGTCTCCTTGAGTTCTCTTTCACTTTAAAATGGTTCCACATTGCTTGGGAGTTCAGAAGTGTAAACTTTTTCCTTTAAAGAATTAAGAGAAAATACAGGCCTGAAGAAAAGTTGTACTAATTTTGGCTAACTGGAGATAAGATGTACTCTCTTTTGATGTTTTCAATCTTAATTTAATGTGTGAACAGGCATAACAGTAAAAATAATGAGAATTGTGTTTATCTATAGCTGCTGATAGCGTCTTTCATTCAGGTGCTTCTGGAGATCTTGGAGTTGTTACAAAAGGACTAGATGTGCACGGTGTGAGTGGTTCTTTAGCGTCCCCAGGTCTCTTGGTGTTTTGTGATAGCAGAGTGTTTTCATTCAGGTGTCTCAAAAGACCTAGGATAAGTTTCATGTAGGATAATGAGAAAATTAGAGATCAAGCATGTTCAGGTTCTCATGAAAGTAACAAAACCAGTTGAAAGGCAAGAAGAAAGATTGTTCTAAAGTGATTTTACTGTAGATTGTAGAAGAAGACTAAGTTAAGGTAGACAATTATGGTTGTCAGTCATAGTGCTCATATGATTACAATAAATGTCAAGACTAAGAATGCTGGTACATCAGCAAGATTGAATTAGGGTGTTCAGAGGGAGTAGTGGGAGAAACATGCGGTTCTAGTTAAGCAAACTGCAGTCTGTCTTTGCTCTGCCATCTTCATATGCTTCTGGTCGAGGGATCCCCAGACCCTCTAGTTTGCACTTCTCTGGAGAGGCGAGGAGGACAGGGTGTGGGAGTAGGAAAGAGGTGTTGATGGAGGAGATTGTCTCCGACTAGGATTGGGGGATAGCGGTGGGGCAATGGAGCAAACCCAAGGAACTGTGAGATGGAGAAATCTGATAACTGAAGCCATCAAATTATTAAGACGTTTATAGTTGGTTTAATGGACTGATTTTATCAGCAAAACATGTTCTTTTCAATTAGCATAAAGAGCAGGGTAGTACCTTCATCAGAATCTTAATATTAACACTTTTCTAATACACAGCATCTCACAGAGGCTCAAACAATCTTCCTTTGTAGAAGATTGTCTATATAGCAGGGCTGATCTGGTTTGAGTCACATGAATGGTTAGAAAGTCTCACTTTACTGACAGGTCTGACAGTAACTCTATACATAATGTCTGTCGTATCATATGTTCATGTGTCCTACTCCAAAATTCATCAAATTAACTGGGAAGTCATCACTTGACTTCAAACAGGCTTTTCAATAATGCCTGCGGTTACATGGGTGCACTTTGTACCTGAGGTCCTCTATAATTTGAGTTTTAATCTTTGCGCACTGTCATGGACTGAATGTGTAGCTCTGAGATTTCAGAGCTTCTTGAAGATTTTAGATGAGTTTAATTCTCCAACACCAAAGGAATCAAAAGCTTTCTTCAAATGTGAGCTATCCTCTCTGGGAGAAGAGGAATAACTCTCTTGGTTTTTGAATACAGCGGGAGAAGAACTAGGTGTTTTGAGATTCTGGCTCTTTCTCATTAAAGAAAAAAGACAAGGAGGTTGTGAGAGGAGTACAGAACTTGATTCTTACCTTAATGAGGTAACTGTGAGTACTATTAAGTAGACAATTGGATTACACATTTTCTTAAGCAGTTTTATCCTTTTTTATTTAAAGATAACTGCTGTACATCAATGCCTGACTTGTATTATTTCTCAGTTTTATTTGTCACTTCTTACTCTTGCTGTTGTCTTTAGTGATTGTTATAGAAAGTTATGATGAGTTTAACAAAACACTAGTTCAAGGAAATTTATTTACAGGACCAGATCTTGCTCACCTAAAGTTCATGGTCCTTTGTGCTTGGATTTGACTAAGGCACACCCTTCACCCTTCTCCTACCTTCAGAATGTGGTGCATCTCTGATTTTGTATGCATCTCTTCAGAAAGCTGAGTTCCTTGGAAAAAGCATTGCAATTTTGCATTTTAAATGCTCATCCTGTAGCTACAGTGCTGCTGATCATCCAAACTTTATTTCTTAAGAATACATTGTAGAAACCCCCAGGGCTTTTTCAGCAGTGTGGTTAGTGGCTCTGGTTTTGAACTGCTGCAATGGATTTTTCCAGATGGGGAGTCCTGCAAATAAACAGAGTAGAGTGCTCAGCTCAATCAACAAACTTTTGTAGCCACTGATGTCTGCCTTTAACAGACACGTTTCAGAAATCAAAAGTGTCACAGTGAAACTGGGATATTGTAATACAAAGGTGCCATGGAAATGTATGGTTTCTTCAATTTGCTTTTAATTATTTTGTTGCTTTGAAAGGGCTGCAGGGAAAAAAAGAAGTCAGGAAAAGGGAGGTTGTTAGACCTGCTGTTCATTTCCTTTCTTCCAAGTACTCCAAAAATGCAAACTTAAGCAATATTCCAACTTACACAAGACTGCAAGTATTTGTATGCTGTGTGCTATGTCTATTTTAACACTTGTGAGATTTGCCTGTCTGGGAAATATAAATACAATTTTTTCCCTCCAGGTTGGTTGTATGACAACTGTTTACTCTTCTATAACAACTCTCTTCAAATTTATTCTGAGTTTCTGTTGAAGATTGTAAAGGTCCAGCTACAATCTCAAGAAAACCTTTTCAACCGAATTCTTACACCCTGAGGAAAATATTCTGTATTTTGCTTTTGGCTTCTTTAGCCATCAATTGTAGGTCTTTTACAAAAGCTGCTCCAAGGCTGTCTTTAACCTCTTCCTCCTTTCCCTCTCCAGCTGCTGTACAGCAGGTGAAAGAGTTTTAAATACATGCGAGTATCTGTGGAAAAGTGATTCCTGACAAGTACCTGTCTTTATAGATATCATTGCTGTTCACAAAAATGGCTTGTGGTATTTTTCATACGCTTCAGTATCAACAGTTATTGGTTTATAATGCATTTTTCAAGATAAGTTGGGAATATTTGACTAGATTGATCATGTTTGTATTTTTATTCTGATTAGAAACAAGATAACTGTGAAATTTTCACAGAAAAAAAATCTCCATATTTACACTTTGAATATGTTCTAATGCATCTAAATATTCCTCCCGTATCTGTTCACTAGAGTTTTTTTTTAGCAAATAAAAACTGGAGTCAGGAACACAAGTGAAGTGAATCTTTAAAATTTGCTAAGTGTTTTCCATTGTCTATTCCGATCTGTGCAGCAACTCCTGTGCCACAAAGCAAACGGCATTTCTTAAACGGAGGGAAAGAACTAAGGAATTAGATGTACAGGATCTGTTGTATGAGCAAGTATAGGGATACAGGTTTGCTGCAGGCTCTGAGCTCCTGCAGTAATTGGTGACACCTTCAGGAGCCATTGAATGACTAAGCCATAGCTTCCTTTCCGGGTAAACTCCTGGCTGTCACGGACGCAGAGAAGAGTGTGAAGCATGAACCCAAGTTTACCCTGAAGTTAAAAAAGAAAACAAACAACCCCTTAAAAACAGGTGAAGAAAAAAGATAAAAGAACAAGGAAGTACAGAATTTCAGCAGTTTTAAAACATATTCTATTTTTTCAGATTCTACTTGTTTTCTGAGCGTGGGGTTTATTAAGGAACTTGTATTTGCCAATAACCGTAGCAGTTTTTAAGTCTTTGAAAACAAGTTATCTGATTTGCTCTGGAACCTGCTGC
Organism: Jacana jacana; assembly: GCA_013400555.1. Lineage (NCBI taxonomy): Eukaryota > Metazoa > Chordata > Aves > Charadriiformes > Jacanidae > Jacana > Jacana jacana. Next base: position 788,577 of record VZTM01034076.1, on the reverse strand, counting down.
TGGGCTCCCACTACTAGTGTGGGATCTTGTAACGGAGGTATTATAGGCTGGGCATTGAAAAGGATTAAAGAGTTTGGAACTATTGAGGTGTCTCAAACTTGACTAAACGCGGTTGCTCTGTGTTTATTGCATGTATTCCTGTCTTAAAATGAACTTTAGAACATGTATTTCTTTCAGCAGTACGTATCTCTTGCTGTCCTTCAGAAGCATTATTCTGTCCTTTGTCAGCATCTTGTTCCTTATTTACTTGAAAAATATCTTTAAACCTCAATCCTTTTAATTCTGTGCTTCTGCCTTATTGTGTTTAAAATTCTTGTGAACCTCAGTCTGTGACTTACCTGTTTTTTCAAGGACTGTGATATTTTCATACCTTAAGTCTTCCTGTTTTTTCCTTCACCTTTTCATCATTACTTCCCTAAAGCTCTTGCTGTGGGCAATATATTCTGGGAACACACAGAATCCTTGAGAATGTTGTATAGAGAGACTTTTCTGGGACTAAGGCAATACAAAATCGCATGATAAACATTGAAAGGGCACTGTTTTCATGTAACTCTTAAAAAGGTTAAAGTGAAGACTAAAATTAACAGTCCTCTCTTTTCACTGAACTAGAGACTGGAGATTGAGTACTGGTGTACTGTGGTGGACTGAATCATTCCAGTGGTATTTTGCTTTAGATGTTATGGTCTAAAGGTTATTGACAGGACAAGAAGAAATGTCTTTTATTGGAACATCTGATATAGTTAAAAAAATCAGATGTACTTTTGGGAGCGAAGAGCCTTGTTCAGGTCATCTTAGAGGACTCTTATATTTTTAAAGGCTTCCTTTGTCTGCTTTGTGAATATTCAGTGTCTAATTTGGGCATCCAGGAAGGACATGGAGAGTTGCACTGCTCTATGAATGCTGTTCTTCAGTATCAGGATGCCAAACTGCTACTGTTTTTCTTGATAGTCTGAGCCTTGAGATTTTCAAAACTGTACTATGTGAAAGTATCTAGGCTCTAAATTCAACTTGCATTTTGCTCCCAGGCCTTAGACAATTCAACAAATTCATCTTCAATTGAACCTAGGCATGGCACAGTCCGTAAGAAAGCTTGTGAACTGGTAATCTGCAAGAATTCTGAATTGAAATCCCCAGAAAAACGTTGTGTCTCAGGGTCCCAGGAGCAGCATCTGGGGCTGCAAGTGAACCTGGCCAAACCCTCTGTGATGTGGATGTGGCCAGGCTGTCCAGAATGTGCCAGCGCTGGTGAGCGTGGACATCAGCCAGGTCAAGCAGATTCAGGGGCCGGGTTGTCTCCCTAGAGAAAGCAAAGGACTGAAGTTGTTGCTGGGAATATAAAGCATGCTGGTTACCTGCACTACAATACACTGATAGGGCACAAGGAATTCTCAGAAGCATCATGTGCTGGATAAATACTCACAATAAATATTTCATTGTCTTTAAATTGAAATATTAATTTGGATTTACCTTAAGTTTATCTTATTGTGACTACAAAAACATATTTATTGCTGGTGTCATGCAACTTAATCTAATAGTATTCTCTATGCACTTGGACATACTGGGCTTCATTCTTCCTGTCTGAGCATTCAGGCATAAATACAAATGTTACTTGTAAACTTCAGGTTAGCCAGGCTTTTAGCAGTATGTTCAGCCTTGGAGTCATCTGGCAGGTATATGTGGGAAGAGATGGTTTACACGATGAAAACTTGAAGTGTCTGAAGAACAGCTCTCAAGCTGATGAGATTGTAGCTGGCACAGCGGTATTTATACAACGAAGACTCTTTAAAAACAACTCAATAAAATATCTCTTTTTCTGGAGCTTATAAAAGAAAATAAAGATGAGTGTGATTCTGGTTTAAAGAATGTCACCTGCTGTTAACTACGTGCTAGTAGGTCTGAGGAAGTACTCAGAATTAAAAGAACAGGAAAAGAGTTTTTAATCTAAGATGTACATACATCATTTCTAATTTATTAACAGCTTGAATACTGAGGTTTGAAATACTTTAGCTCAGAAATATTATTATACTTCCTCATGGGGTTTGACACTGTGACAGGACAGTAAAACTGATTTTAAAAACCATGAAAAAAAACCCCTCCCCTCCTCAGTGTTTCTTCTGTCAGACTTTAACAGAGGCTTTGGACAGTTGAGGCCTTGAATGAAACATTCATAAAGGCTTGATAAAACCTTAGAGTGGGAGTGTGAAAACCTGTAAATTATGCCAAGTAGCATACTTTGCAGTGGCGTGTAACAGAATTCTGTGCAATTATGGACTTGATATTTCTGTCATGTGTTTTCTATGTATCAGGTTTGCTCTATCCAGAAATGTAGTGAAACAGCTGTTTCTATTATGGTTCTAAAACAGTCTGCTTGGAAAATTATTAATTCAGCCAATTTCGGCTCAGAAACAGTCTATTGCTTTCATAAAACTTTTTCAATTATTTTTCCTTGGAGGGTGGGAGGGAGCATGCCATTAACTGTTGTTATATCAAAAGGAACCAAATCTTCAATTTGCAAAAGTGTCTCTTTTCAGATTTCAGTCATTTAAAGTGAATCCCAGATTCTCTGTGAAGTTGTTACTTCTTCGATGGGATCTCTTGATTATTGAATGTTAGATTTTGCTTATTCAGCAATTGTTTTTGTTGTGTGTAACATCTGAAGCTTTCCAGTACAGCGTATGAAGGATTTCAGAATAGAGGTATCCTACGAGTTCCCCTGCTACTGTGCATCGTGCCCAGTGGTCTTTTCAGAAGGTTGGAGACCTAACATGGTTATACACAGCTGTTCAGCAAAAACTTTGCAGGGCATGAAAAAGTTTTTGCTAACTTTTTTACTTGAGGAGATGCAGAAAGCTGAGACACCCTTGATACACAGAATTTTTTTGTTCCCTTTCTTGAACAGTAGCTCTGTTTACAAACCGGAACACCTTGAATTGGGTTTTGTTTGTTGAAATAGACATATTCTAAGTCCCAGCTGTGAAAAAGCAACAACAAAGTATGGTTCGAAAAATTGACTTCATAGAAACTGCTTTTCTCTTGACGGTTCAAATCCCTGGTAGTTCTGTCTGGAGAACAGTATATGCCAAACTGATCACAAAGTTATGAAAATTCAGGGCTGCATGTGAGTGTTCTGAAAATAATTTGACACGTTTGCTGTTAAAATGCCTTTTTCAGAAAGGCATATATCCAAAGTTTAAGTCTGAGATGTATGTGATGATTGCAGTCACCAGGCTGACATCCTGCATGACAGGTCAAAGGAGAAAATCTTCACTGGACAGTGAGTTAGGGTTGGTAATACAATCTTGATTTAAATACTGCTTAGCAAAATACTGAAACCAGTGGACTGAGCACCAGCAGATACTAGAGTCCAGTCAAACGTGCTCTTTGCTGGTTCTAAAGTCTGGTTATTAAGTTTGTTTCAATCACTAGATATAGGGTGATTCTGCACAGTTAAGCTTGTGTTTTATCTGTATCATGACTTGGGTGGTTCTGTCTGTGTTAGAAAACACAGGGAGTGAAGATGATGGGTGTAAATTTTATTTCCAATAATTCCCTGTAAAGACTTCCCTCTGTTGGAGCTGTCAACCTGTTTTTCTGACAGATGACTACATGGGTTTCCTTTGTTTCAGGCAGATCCATAATCTCTTCCCAGCTCACATAGTACCAGCAAACTATAAAAATAGATAGGAGATTTGTATCTATTTGTGTTAGAAGGTTGTCCAGAACTGAACAGAGCTGCCGTGTCCTGCAGAACCGATAGTCTGCTCCTATCAGGAATGAACAAGTGGTGTTGCAGACTCTTCTGCAGGTGAGCATATTGTATCAAAGGAGGAGTGTCATCTTAGAATTAAAGACTTCCTTTTCAAATTCCTCCATATCCTAAGGTAGGATTTCACTTGGAAACAGAACAGATGTCTGCCTTCACTGACTTGATCTGACTGTTGTTTGAAGTCAGGCAGCTAGGTACCAGCAGCTGGGCACATGTAAGTCACCGGTTGCTGAACCTGATACTCTGAGGTAGGAACTGTGCTAAAACAAAATCTGTACCTTCTGTGTCAGAGCTCGAGGCGTGTACAGAGGTGGGTACTTGCTCTGCAGAATACACCTGAAAGATGCATCCTAAAAGATGCTAGTTAGAAATATCTTAAACTGGGGCAGGGAATAGAAGAAATATGAGGTGATGTGAATTGTGCCCCTGTATGTGATGATTGTGTGTGGAAGTGCAGGGTTCAGCAGCAAAGTACTTATTTACCTGCATTCATTTGCTGGGCCCAGTAAATCATTTGCAAGTGTTTGCCTGTTTGTAGTGATTAACAAACCAACCAAGACTATCTGTATTGGGGTACCAGAAGATAAAGAGCTTGTAACTTCCATCTCATGGTAGAGATGTAGATTCATACTACCCTGAGCAGATAAATGGAATGAACATTTGGTCTCGCACTGAAAGATGGAGTTTCTGGGTTTATTTTCAAAATAGTATACTGCAAAAATGTAACAGCTGCAAGGATCCAATTAGCTCAATGAAACATTAATTTACACATCATGGAGTGGTCACAGAAAGGAAGGCAAAGGTGTGTTTAGAAAGGCTGACTTGGTGAAGTCTTGCTGAGTCGCAGCTTGAGAGCTATCTGAATGATGTAGATCTCATTAAACATCATCAACTTAAAACCATTCATGATGATGAATAAAACTGAGATGAGCTTCACACCCTCAGCAGATCCAAGCCTTTTTCCTAAATGGAGCAGAGGGAGGTTTGTTATACTACACAAGGTGGATTCCCTGTGTATTGGTAGGATTTCACAACAAGTAGTATATAGCAGGACACTCGTACCCAACGCTTGTGAAGGTTTGGCTGATGGGATGGCTGATAAAGTGCTCGCTTTTTCCAGTGTGCTGAGTGTCTGCACAGTTGCATTGATTTTTTTTTTTTTCTTTAAGGAGAGAGAGCACTGAATCAATAATAGTCAGCTGCTGGAAACTGCAGATGTGTGTTCAAGAACTGGATAGTCATGTTTGTGTTGCTGGAGAAATTGCTCAGCTCAAAATTACCTGGCTAAATAACATTCAGTTTAGTAGTTATTGATAGCTGACAAGTCAGTGTGAAAAGCTGTTTCATACGATTACTCTAAACAAGAATAAACCATAATGACTTGCTCTTTTGTCACACAATTAAGTGACAAAGAGTTTTCCACTTGTAGCTTGAGGAATATCTCCTTATACCCGTTGAGCTCTCTTTTCCTCCCATTCCCCAAGGCCAAGTAATGTCTATCATATGTTATCAACAGTGCTGCAAAAATAGCAATTCTCAGCTATGCTTTGCATACTTCTGAAAGGAGAGCCAAATAATTTAGTGCAGGAAAATACTAGAACCTACCTGCTCTAACAGAATATCTGAGATTCCAAAGGCTATGACTTTAAAACAAGTAGCTCATGATGGTATAGGCAAAACGCTATAGAGTAAAAAGATCTCTGAGTTGATGGTTCAGTCACAAGGGTTGTCCCTTGGGTTTTGGAAGGATTGAAGGAATCTTTGAAATTTAAAAACTAAACAAGGAAAACAAACCATAACCCACCAGCTATTGCTGCTTGAGGAACTGCCTCCTCCCCTGCCATGCAGGGGCAGCTGCATTCAGGAGGGGGCCTTAAACCACCCGATTTTAAGAGAAAGATTTGAATAGCCCTTCCTGTATTAACAGCTGCTTGTGACACTCCATAGCTGGAAAATCTTAAAAGCTGAAGGATGCCTTAGGAGTTACTGTTTTGGAGAAAGGAATTTTTTGGTTATAACTTTATTCTCGTGTCTTAGTGTTGACATTGTGCAGTATTGGAAGCCTTTGTGTTCAGAAGTAAAACACTGGATTTTCAAAACGTAATCATTTTTAAAAGTCTCCATTTTCTATCTGGCTTCTGAAACTTTGTTTATCACTTAATACTTCCATGATTTTATTAACAAATAGGAATTAATCAATTGCAGGTAAAAAAAAACCCTGAACAACCCAACCCAAGGTATTTTTATGTAGTAGCCCAATTCCTTTATTTCCATCACGTTAGGAACAGTGAAGAATACTTGATTCTTGGGAAGGAAAAAGGCAAATGGAAAATGCTGCTTGTAGTAGGTGGGCAGGGTTGCAAACTTCTCCATGTATTTTTTTTGCTTGTCAATACCAGTAAACCTTGCAGTATGTGGTGAAGAAGGGAAAAACATTATGGCAGTGATATATTTAAGATACTGAATTTTAGAGTTACCCGACTTGTGTGCAGTCATTGTGCTGCCTGTGCCAGCAACAAGGACCAAGCAGCCACCTGAAAATTCTGCATCAGTCTTCTAATTTGGGAAGTGTTTGGACACAGGCATTCTACAGCCAAATGATTTTTAACAATATTGGTCTAGAAAAGTTCTGTGGGTGTCTTATGTTGGATATCGTTATGTTAAGAATGACTGAGGAAAATTAAATATTTCAGAGAATTAAAATGGTCCGTGGATTTCAACTAATTCTGTTCATTAACCTGATACTGTGGAGGAAAAAAAGTGTTCAGGCTTTTTCTGAACAGATATTTAATCCTTTTTCTCCTGTGCCACTATTCATTGGAATAAACCCCCCCACCCTTAAATTATAAAACTCTCGTATCCTGTTGTGTGATTTTGAAAAAGTGGTGAGTTCATCAGTTATCTCTGTGTTGTGCTGTAGACAAACTAGAACAAACGGGATTTGAAATGCAAGATTTGCCTTCCACTGCTGTAGAGTGAGGCATGCCCTTGAGGAACTGCTAGGGACAGAGATATTTGCAGATTCTTCACAATTTTGAAATATTTACGTGCATCTGCACTTTATTTCAAAAACATTGTAGTGCAGTTTATAAGGATTTCAACTGGACAATTTACACTTTGGGATTGTCACATTATTTGCTGTTCCTGATGCCATTGAATAAGGATAGGTATCAATAATTTAGACTCTGACTTTGCTTCAGATAAAAGTCTGCTTTCACCTGTCTTTTGTGTTGCTAAAAACACCAGATGGGCACAGTGGATCACACAGTGAAGCTTTGCCGTCCTCAGATGTGAAGAAACAGAAAAATACAAAAAACCTTTTTTTAAAAAAAAGCAGACAAATAAGGGCAGAATCCATACTGCTGTCCATTTTTTAAGAAGGGTAATATGACTTATCTTAAGATGCCAGTATAGAATTAAGTGGTAAAACTTAATTTGCTGTTGGCCAAGCTATTTCACAACCATTTTGAGTAGAGCTCCCTGGAGAGATCAGTCGAGTTCAACCCAGGCTGGGCAGGCACAGTCTGATCCATAGCAACACTTTTGATCATTACAAGGCAGTTACAGCAGTGTGAAAAGATTTTTTTTTTTTTTTTTCATTATTATTTATTTATTTATTTTAAAAAAACTTTCTGGTCCTCGGCTGTTTCCCAGTTGCCCAGGTTCTCTAAGCTGCCACATCATTAACAGAATTAAACCAAGCTGTTTCAGTTGATAGTGTTTGAGACTCCACCCAGAATGACTATCATGTTTAGAAAGCTTGAGGTATTAAACTGAGATTTTTTTTGACTCGATATATTTGGGTTAGATTACTCTAAGGACAGTTAAATGTATATTATTGGGATGTTACTTTCATAGTCCTTGTTGTGAAGCATCTGTCACTGGTCCGTGAAAGCAGCTTATAGGGAGTGAATGTCTTTGTGTCTTTTGGTTCTAACAACAGTATTTCTCTGGTTTATATTTTCTGGTGGAGTCCTCTCATCTCCTTTATCCTTTCACTGTGAGTCTACCAGAGCTCTTCTCAGTTATGATGGCAGTGAAGTTGTTCTGTCTCCCTGCACAGAATGAACCTTAAAAACTCTCACCTATATTTAACTAAAGCTCAGCTTTTATACACAAATATTCAGATTTCCAAAACATAAAGCCTAAACTGAAACACAGAAGGTGCAACCATCCTAATAGTAATTTTCCTTGCCTTTCTTTCCTATTTCTTACATGAAAGTCCAAGTGCTTCTCTGAGTATGAGTTGTGAACTCAGCAGCAAATGAAAGACAAAAACCATGATGATAAGAAATTGGGTGAAAGCAACTGGACTCAAAATGAGGATTTCACTTGGACATTTGCAGGAAAACAACAACAAATTTGAAACCCCTGCTGTTCCAATAAATACTTGAATTCCAGCTCAAAGGTAATAGCTGGTAACAGTTAAGACCAAAGTTGCAGTTTATTAGAGTTCAAGAGTATTCCATAGTGCTTCAGGATCACCTAAAGTGGGTGCAATGAGCTGCACTTTGCACTTTGAGACTTTGACAACCTGGGACTTGTTAGTTGGGTGTCTGTTATGGCCAGGGGTGTTCTGCTGCTCTTACAACTGCCAGTGTTTGTCTTCTCCAGCTTGGCCTGCGTTGCAGGGTAACAGGCTAATGTTTATAGTAGATGAGAGCTGTGGTCAGAGCTTTTAATAACTGGAAAATGAATAACTTTCACCCAAAAGTAAACCTGTCCCCTGAGGCCCTATAAGGGGAGCCATGGGTTGGTCTGTTTAAACTATCCTGGCCCCAGTTGGAGGGAACAGACTTGGTACCTTCACAGAGGTGCTGTCTTGGGCAGCCACTCTACTGTTCCTCTTACATTTGTCCTAATGAGCAGCAGCCGATAAGCTACATATATCATTGGTGTCTCAAACCAGCCAATTCTCACCCCAACTCTGCACATGTTAACATGTTGATAATGACATTTTCTCTGGGTTCAAGTCCTTCATTATCAAGATTAACCTTCATTTCATTCTTCATTCTAGTACTATATCTTCAATGTTAAGTCTTCTTCAGGGATCTCTTATAATTTCCTTAACCCTCAATTTAGTAAATGCTGCTTATTCGTGCCTTCTTATTCTAGTCATTTCTTTTAAGGATGTCTATTCTTACCTAGAATTGTCAAGGAAACCACCACCTTTGGCTTAAACAACATCCCCAGAGCTTGAAAGAGCAGTGCTATTAGATGGAAGAGTGAAAATTATATTTTAATTCCCTTCCTCAATTACATTAAATTATGTATGATCTCTCTTTTGCGTTTAAATAGAGAAGAACTGTTGTTCATGACTAATTTCCTGATAATTAAGCATACACTGACTTCTTTTCAAAAACCATTAAAGGTTTGAAGTAGAAACCCTAGGTCCCCAGATCTTGTAACAAAACTCAAGAATACATCCCATCCCCTACCAATTATTATTTCATGATAAAATGCCTGTTCGGTGCTGCTGCTCTTCTCACTTTATAGGCAGGACAATGATAGTGCTTGACAAGAGAATAATAAGTAATTACCTAGGAGTTCCTTCTCCCTTTGCTCTATAAAGGAACATTTCCCCTTCCTGACCCTGAGCTGGAAAAAGCTATTTATCCTTTAAAAAAAAAAAAAGCCAAGGGAGAACCATCAGTTAATGCTATTTCAAACCAAAGACTAGATCAAATATGCTAAATATGATGTATCTAATTTAAAGCTGTAGGTGAGTAGAAGTAGAATGTATGCACTACTGTACCATTATCAAGTTTCTTTTAGTTTTTTAGACATGTTGCATCTTGCTTATTATCATAATCCTTTAAAACGTGCCAGTAAGGTGATGGTTCAGCGTGGTGTCAGGCCCTCCTTTCAGTGCACTCAGTCCTTGCTTTTAAGGAACAAGGATTGCAATGTGAGTGAACAGTGTGAGATGACTAATGGGCACAAATGTGCAGAGGAAAGAGCAGAAGATTAAGGAGATGATGATAACTAGTAATTTGCTGGCAGGTTGTCCACAGCGTATGTTTTTGTAGTATTTTTCTAAAGAGGAAATCTCTCTTCCCAAGGCTTAGGAGTAAATCGTGACCTTTTAAACTAGACCAGGGGGAGCACGTCAAAATGCAAAGCAAAAGCAGTGACTTGTCTATTCAGGAATTTTGTCTTCTAATCAGCCCCTCCTTTCCTCTGCTCCAGACCCTGGCTACATCCCTGGGCTGTTGCTTCATCTGCTGCACTTCCAAACAGCCAGCATCTCTTGTGCTCTTTCTGGAGCACCCTGCGGCAGAGCTTAGGGACTGTGGCTCCAAAGCAGGATCAGGCACAACTTTTACATGACCTTCTATGCATACAGGACAGAAGGAGGTGTTTAAGCATCCCCTTGAACCCAGTTTTCCCCATTTTGTCTGTCTTTTCCCCACTTAATGCAAGTGCAGGAGATAAACAGCACCTAAAGGGTGAAGATTTTAACTCATTTTTCTACTCTGGGTTTTATGAAACCAAAATTCTTGGTCTTAAGCAAAAGAAACTTGGTCTTAAGCAAAAGCAATGCTCTGTCTGTTTTGTGGAGGGAAAAATACATTTATGTCACTGTAGCAGCATTAAACAAGGCAAAAAAAGTGACAAACATGCCATCAGGCAGTATAATTAATACCTATCACTCCTGCAGTATCCTCAGCTATATGCTTTTCTTCTCTACTTTTCTCCAGTGCTCTACACCTACACCCACAGCAGGAACATAATGAAATTATAGACATTCTCTTTCAAACTTAATAAAGAGTAACATGTGTGTTCCAGACATGGAACCTGGATTTTGTTACCTATAAACAGAAGAATTTATCCAAGCTTAAAACTAGAATATTTTTTATATCCTGGTCTAAACTGCAGCCCACTCGTGTGAATCAGAGCTGCTTACTAGCACTGAGGAATGGCAGGAGTGGCAAGTAATTGAAGCCCTTTGTTTCATTCTCTTTCACGGATACCACCATTGCTAGGGACGAGGTGAAACTACTGTAGCCACCCAGGGGAAAAAAAAAATGCTTAAAATGAACTATGGGGTTAGTCAGAGGAAGACTTGGGCAATTGCATTTTACCAGTTACTTTCTTTCAATTTCTGGTGAGAGATCTTGATCCTGAAGCACTGTTTCCTGTTCCACTGGCTTTCTAGTGCGAGACCCTTGTAAAAGTGGGAGGGGGAGAAGATGAAATTCAGACTACCAGGCCAAGGGGAGTACTCCAATAACCCAATGTGGTTTAGTACTAGCCCTGGCAGGATTACTAGTGAAGCTGCTTCTGTGTAGCTGTTGTGACCTGCTCTTGTTGAAAACCAAAACTTTAATCATAAAAACTGACAAGCTTCACTTTAAAATTTACTTTAAAATAGTACTCTAGTAGCACAGTATGTACTAAAAATCTTGATAGAACCTTAGTTCCAGATGCTGGGGCTCTTCCCTAACCTCTAGCTGAATGTGGAGTTTATGATCTAACAAGGTTTGCATAAAAGATTTAGAAGCTGATACTCTTGTTGAAAATTTACAGATAAGGGGGAGGAGAAACATCCTCTGTCCTCCACCTTCTGCCTCTTAAAAAAAAATGTGTGTGTGGATGGTGCCTTGGGGATTTTACAGTTTAAAACCCAGAATTTTGCTTTCTGCCCATCAAATTGNCTCACCAGTTTTGTTGCCCTCCTCTGCACTCGCTCCAGCACCTCGATATCTCTCTTGTGCTGAGGTGCCCAGAACTGGACACCAGACTCAAGGTGTGGCCTCACCAGTGCTGAGCACAGGGGGACAATCACCTCCTGCTGGTCACACTATTCTTTATGCAAGCCAGGATGCTCTTGGCCTTCTTGGCCACCTGGGCACACTGCTGGCTCATGTTCAGCCGCCTGTCGACCAGCACCCCCAGGTCCTTTTCTGCCAGGCAGCTCCAGCCACACTGCCCCAAGCCTGTAGCCACCCATGGGGTTGGTGTGGCCCAAGTGCAGGACCTGGCATGAAGGCCATGCCATTAACATTGGCCCATCTATCCAGTCTATAAGAAAGTCTATGAGAAAGTAAAAGGAATTAAAAAAAATCAAAGCTGGAAAGGTGAGGCACAGTGGGATCTGATAGAAGACAGGTCAGTCTCACACATGAGAGAGGGATATACTGTCGATGTGTATCAGGGGTGAAGAAACCAGATTTTTTTTTTTTCCATATTTTGTCTTTATCAAATGATTTTAATGAGAAGTAAGGGCCTGAAACGCATACTTACAGATACAGCTCCATTGACTTCACTAGAAACAAGCTTAAGCCTTAATCCTGAGTAAATGGAATTGAAGTACCTGGGTCATGTCCGCCAGCCCAGGAAGGCACTAACCAAACACTTCACGTTGGTTTTAGCACAATAACCACCTGAGACTCTAAATGCCTCAAACGTGGCAAGAGAATTCTGGCAGGAATTAAACCCTGCTCTGGTAAAGAATTGTGTGAAGTACTTTACTAATGATAACAGCTGAGCTGCTTGTAAAGCCCTTCAGCTGAGGGGTGTCCTGTTGAGGTGGGGTGGTGGGAGCTCTTCACCTCCAGGATGGTTTGCTGGGGTGGGCTCAACAGAGGGGCTGAGGACGTTGCTGTGTTACCCAGTGTTTTAACTGGGAGAGAGTGGATGCCTTCATGCAAACAGACCACAGATTCTTTAAGGTCATCAAACATCTAGATTTGTAGGATTTTTACTAATCCTGTGGTACTAATTGGGCTAAGTAATTATGTATGTTCTGCTCTCTCATATCTTGTCTTAGAAACCTATTTTTTTTCCCACCAATCTGTGTTGTCTGACATTCAAAGATAGTAGCAGTGACCCTCATAGTGCAGAAATAGGCATTATTGTGTCACAGTCGTGTGTTTATGGCTGCCCCCCTCCTCTCCCAGCATTCAGGTTAAGCTATTAAATAGTCTTCTAAATGTAACAAATATTTGGCATATCAGTATCTCAACTCAGTCTTTCCTATATCAGATATTCTCAAAAGCAATATCCCATCCTTTCAGTTCACAATTTTCCCTTTATATCTCCATTTCATTTATCACTGCTATCTTTAGGATTTTTTTGTACATAATGCTTCAATTTTTTTATTTATCCCTTGTTCTACCAAGAAGGGGGCTCTTTCTCCCCTCCTCCCCCCCATTTTCATTTTATTACTTGATGGCTTTTGTTCCATTTTTTGTGCTGTCTAATTTTATAGCTAATGATTAATTCAAGTAACAATCTTTCCTAGGTCTGTATCATTCTCTGGTATTTGTAATATTGGGGCATTTCCATGTTTATTTTTAGCTTACAGTAATTTCAGAAAACTTGCCCTTTTCTTTGTGTCAGTGTTGCCTTCTAGAATTTGGTCTCTGTGTGTCTTAAAAATTCTCAGATTTTTCAAAATAGAGGCTATGTCTCTAGAACTCTTAGGAATAAGTAGTTTATTATATTTTTCATGGCTGTGGAGGTGTTTGTTTATTTTAAATAAAAGAAGGGGGAAGTTAGCAAGAACTTCTGCATAATTAATGTGGTCTCTATTGTTGAAGGGCAAGGTGTGGTGTAGCCAGGATATTGTTCCTTACTGGAGGCAGGCAGAAACCCAGCTCCCCGAGCTGGTGGGTGGAGGTCAGAACAACATCTGCTTTATCCATGGGAGTACAGCCTTTTCCAGCTTGCTGTTGCTGAGTGAATCAATTGAGCATGTAATGAGAGGAGCTCCCATATAGCCGAGATGCACAGACCATATTGATTAGCGCCTGGGAACGCCTGGCCGTGGAGCATGTGCAGAGGCTGACTCTACCTCGGGCGATTCGCTGCCTGTGAACCGCTAGTGGCAGCGGTTTTCCTCCAGTGCTTTGGTGTAAAACAATCCCAGACTGCCCAGTCTTTATTGAACGAATGGTGTCAGTTGTCTCAGATTGCCCTCAGTCTGCCAATGCGAGACCTCTATTTCCCTAACTACATGAATGCGTGATTCTTGCAGTTTCATTAGATTCCTCCCTTTGTTGGCAAGTTACAGGGAACTGTTCATTCTCTTGACTGTAAGTGATGTAAATTGAGGCAGAACTTGGATTTACTACCGGGGAAGTAATTCATAAATGTTCTTTTTGCACCCAAATTCAATGAGTGTTCTGTATACAGTTTATTTTTGTACCTGTACTTTTTAATCTGGGAGTTGTTGGGAGGAATGATGCATTGCAGTTTATGGAAAACATTTTGGGGGAGGTGGCATTAAACTGGTCACGAGCTCAGATTCTGATCAGAATTAACTATGTGTCATACTCTTATGTTAGTATTTAATCATCCCAAGCTCTTTTAGAGAAAAAGGCTTCTTTAAAAAATAAAGAAATGGAAAAATTCAGTACTCCCTGTCAGTTTTTCCAGAAAATCTGTTTGAGAGGGTTTGGTTTTTTTACTCGGTGAGAGCAAGACCCCAAGTTCCCCACCATGCCCTGGATGCTCTTCAGCTTCCTGCTGCCAAAATGGCAAAGCACGTTAGCTTTGAGTGTAAAGATTAATTTATAGGAAATTAATTATGAAGCAGTTGTTCTGGGCAAGCCATGTCTAATTCAAAGCCCATTTCATTAGTGGCAGTTTTTCTTTCGTTTGAACCTGATGACTACAGATGGAAATGGGAGAAGGTAGATGCTTGTGTGCTCCTCCAGAGATGAAGGAAAGCCGCTGATGGGGACGGAGCTTCACACCCCCAGTTTGCACGGCAGGAGTTTGGGCTGAAGGTGGGCAGCCTAGAATTCTCGGTCAGTGGTGGGGCAGGATTGTCTCTGCAGCACCACCAATTCCAGTAAAAGCTGCCTCACTGCAGTCTCCCAGCTGCCAACTCTAGAATGCCAATTCAGTTCTTCTTTCATCTTTGTGACTGTAGCAGGTTCCTGTTCCAGAATGAAAAGCTCCTTCTGCCAGACGCGCTTTTGTCTTACTGAAGCCAAACGCTGTGGAACTGCAAAGTGAATTTTCCCTAATGACCACAGTAAGTGCTATAAGTTTTGCTGCCGAGGTATCAGCAAATGAGAAGTTGCAGAATACTCCTGCTTTCTTAAACACTCTCCTATGAATCTGTTCCTCAGAACTGCTTGTTCTCTGCCATAGCAAGAGAGGTTTTGCAGAAAGGAAGCAAGATTAGCTGTATTTATGTGCCAAATTTGGAATATTGAAACATGATTTAATTAGTCCATTTTAGAGGCTGTTATTTAATTATGGAATGATTTTTTTTTTTCCCCTCTGTAGCTGTGCTTAATTTGAGTGAAGGGTTTGAATGGAATTTGAATGTGGGTTGTTTTTTGTTGTTTTTTTTTAATATTTTGTTGTAACCTAGAAAGAAAGCTTCCCCAGTGTCTAGTGTGCATCATAGGTTTTCATTTTGGATGGCTGTACAGCCCCTTTTAGGACTGACCCTGGGCAGTAGCTTCCTAATTCCTTGAAGAAGGTTCTACACAACAAGAAGCCAGAAAACATAGTGTGGGAGGAGCTGGTTCCTGTCTCTGGTCCAGTGTAGGCGAAATGAGGGCTCAAACTGGGGCCTCTCACAAGCAAGACGTATTAAAATGCTGTCACCCTGGCATATTTCAGGTCTTTGTGTTCAAGAGTTCATCTCTGCTCTTAGTGTTCTCCATTCCACCTGTTTGATATAGAACTTGTTCCTGACCCCGTTTGATGACGGTGATGGAGATGGGTTGCTGCCCCAGGGACGATTGCGCTGGGCTGAGCAGCCACTCCAAGCTGGACAGAGACAGGTTCTCTACATCTTGAAACATCTATAGTTCTGTGTTTCTGGATGTTGCATATCTGATGGTGTTATCAGAGTACTATCTTTTTCCATCTTCTCCTGTTTTTCCTTGTTCCTCAAGTTAAATTTTTGGGGGCATTTCCTTTATATGTACTGTCTCTTGTGATGGGGAGTAAGTATTTATTAAAGCAAGCTGAATTTGGAACATGGCTTATCTGCTGGCCGATAGTTTAAGTTGAATACAGCAGTTGCAGACTAAAAATCTAGATGACATCTGGTTATGCTCTAGTGCCCTTATACTTCCCTTCTATACATCAATAAAAAACCAAAAATTTAAGCTATAGCATATAATCAAGTTGTCAGGCTGTTCCCTTCTTCACATCTTTAGGAGACGATGCAAATGAGCTTTTAAAATCAATTTGAATTTGTCAATGCTGTTAATGAAAATGTTAATGCCTTGTTAGCTGTCAACTAATGATAGTGGAGGTTTTCATTCCTTACTTAACGGTGGTACCAAACATAAGAAATCATGATTTATAGCCTGAGAATGGAATAACAGTGCAGGCTCTTCTGATGAGAGCTCCCCGTGCTTACCTCGGAGCTGCTCCGCACTGCACAGGGTGTGATATTGATGAATAGTTTTATGACTCATTTGGTAAGATCTATGAAGGCAGTTACTTCATAAGGTGGCATTTTATCACAGTTGCTTTTGACCTGCTGCAGTTGACTCATTGATTGGAGTTAGTCAGGGGAAGCAAAAGCTGGAGACTCGGGGAATGCTGCTGAAAGTGCTGATATTCATATCTATTTTCTAAAGACTCCATTTCTAACGATGTACCGATGATTGCTTTATGTATGCCTAATTATTCTGTCATTAAACGAGGTTTTGTAGTCCTGTTTGGAGTGGCAAAGTCTGAGTTTAATATTAGCAGATGCTGGCTTTCCTATGGTTTTACTATTTTATTTTTTTTTTTCCCTAGGCCAACTTTGGCAATGCCTTCTGGATCTTTGTTTGAAGAACCTGAACTTTGAATCTATACACACTCATGCATCATTTAGTTAGTTTGCTGAAGTCCAGTCGATTTAAAATTCAGAGCTGAGAGGTAGAGATCTGTGTGAGAACCCCTTTCCTGGAGAAATAATCCAGGTTTTAAATGTTGTTTTGTGGATGTAGTTTAGGACTATTGACAAGATGAACAATTTATATTAAGGGATCTGTTTGCTTTCAGAACTGCACCTTATTAAAAAAAAATAAATTCCACCCAAAATCCAAATTTAATAGTGAAGAATCCTTAATTTTAATACACTTAAGAATTCTTTGGGTCAGTGCTTGGCTTAGTTTTTAACACTGTCGGTGAGTGGCAGTCAGTAGTGTGTGTGTGCTGCTCAGTTCTGCACAGATCCCGAGTCTAGTTTTGCCTTTGAGTTGGAAGATGACTTTTTCTGCTTTAGAATAAGAGTGTGGTGTGTGTGTGTATGTGGTTTGGGGGTTGGTTTGTTTTGGTGATGCTTTGATTTTGAGCTTGAATTTTATTTTTTTTTAAGTGCATTAGTGTATCATAGCTCCAGGCTCTGTCTCTGGGATGTTGTAAGCAGAATAAAGCATAGTCACACCAAAATTCATGAGTTCTTAGGTTGTGAAAGAGAAGCCATCTGTCTTCATTCGAGGAATGAATGAAGATTT
This sequence comes from Jacana jacana, assembly GCA_013400555.1. Taxonomy (NCBI): domain Eukaryota; kingdom Metazoa; phylum Chordata; class Aves; order Charadriiformes; family Jacanidae; genus Jacana; species Jacana jacana. The sequence continues at coordinate 771,384 of VZTM01034076.1, read as the reverse complement.
GCTGCATGTTTTGTATTTACTGGTTTTTAACTTAATGTGCCTTTCATTCCTTTTATAAATGGTAGGTGTCTGAACTAAATTTGAAGCTTGTTTCTCAGTTGTTAAAATGAAGTATTTTGCACGAGGAGGATCTGACTGCGGAATGTGCCTCTGTATGAGCAGGCACCAGCTTTCACTTCTGGAGCCGTGTGTGTTGGGTCAGAAGTAGCTGCATCCAGCATGTATGCCCAGGACTCTGCACTGCATTCCTTACTCGAAACTAGAGCTGCTCATATTTGATACTCACAAAGAATAAACTTTAATTAGTAAAGAGTTGAATTCTCTTTTCTTCACTTGGCCTTCTAAACTCCTGACATACCAGAACACTGAGAAACCCAGCAAAGAACATGCCTGTTCATATTAAATTGATTCAGAAAACACTTGATAGAAGAACTGATTTGTCCTTTTCCCTGCTGGGCTTAGATTTCAGTTAACAAAAAGCTGTACAGAAGTAGCTGGTCATATATCAAAGAGTTTAGATCTAATAGGCCTTTGAACAGGGTAAACATATGGGAATAGAGGCTGAAAGCAGAGCTGCTCTTTTCTACGTGGAGCTGCTTTTGGGGCCTGGTCAGTGGTGTAAAAGAGCTGTTGATAAGCAAAACATGGCTGTAACTGGTGACTTTAAGCAGCACAGTTTACGTTGTATTGTTATGTTAAATCCTCTTGAAGCACGTTCCTAAGCAGATGTGGAAACCTAGATGGATGTAGTAAAAGCCCTGACTTTTTTGAATTTTTCAGTCAAAGCTTTGGTTTATTAATAGTCCAGACTGGCTATGTGAGTTCCTGGGAACGGGGGCTTTGGTTGGTTGGTTGGTTATTTCCGTGTTCAGTTGATGAAGTAGCAAAACGTTCCGAGTTTAGCAGGGGAACGAAGCTCTTAATGTTTTCAGTGTTGTGTTAAATTAGGAATTTGTTTTGCGTAAGTATTGGTTTTCCTATGAATGTATCTTTTGTTTTAATTATTTTGCAGGTGTATTCCTAGGTGCTTTTTGCATATACATCTATATGAGCAATCCAGTTTGTAGTTTGAAGACACTGAAGTTTGCTTTTATTCTAGATAATCAATTAACTTCTGAGTATTTATTTGCCTTTCACTTTTGTCAGTGGCATCATTTATGTCCTCTATACTTTGAAAAGTGTTTATTTATGTCATGTGTTTTGGTTTTTTTTATATACACTTCACACTTTCACAAAAATTAGTCATTTGAGGGGACGAAGGGGGGCACAAAAATGACTGAATGGGAGAGTTAAATCAATTGAGAAAAGGAAGTTATTATTATGGTATGTCATTGGGTGTTAAATTATTTGTATACTTGAAGTTATTCAAACAAAATATACAATTAAGGACAAAGCCTGACATAAGTACTTGTTCAACAATATCAACCTCAAATTCTTTTGTAATAGTTAGAGGTTAAAACACATGAGGCTTCTGAGGGCAGAGTTTTACTCGTTGTATTTGTAGTTAAGCTGGAGGCATTGATCATGAACTCAGACAGAGTGAGGCAGCCTGTCCCAGCACAGTACCTGACAACAAATACAGCAAATATCTAAAAGCAAACATGGATTTTTTGGTTGTTTAGATTTTTACCTTGATACTCTGATTAGCAGAATTTGTAACTCCAGTAACCCTGTAATTTTCATGGCTGGTTGTCTTGATGGTTTTGGAGAAAATGAGGGCAGCTGTCCCTGTGCCTTTCTTCCTTCATGTATATTCCAATGAGGCTACAGTCAACTCTGATTGAAAATCCAATGTTTTTATGAGGAAATGTGTGCTTAATGCTTGAAGGAGAGTTTTATTGAACTGGAACTTTTAAAGAGAGGACAATTTAATTAATAAAAAAATAAACTCACCTAAAAGCATCAGATTAGTGTAATAGGAAATTGTATTTCTTAAAGGGAGAAGCACAAGAATTTAGTGATTCCAAGCATTACCTCAAATACATTCTCTGTACTTTGGTTTATTATGAAATCATTTTTCTCAGTACTGTGACCAAATCTCTTTCATTATTCTTTTAAAGAATTCAATTTAACCTAACCACAGCTTCAATATAATATTTTGATCAGGAACATGGACACTTGATTAAAGTAGACGCCTTACCGTTTCATCCAATTCCAGCAGTAAACTGTTCTTGCTTATCTGATGAGACTCCCTTAGAGGAGGCTGTTAGGGGTAACCTCAGTCTGCTGAGCTGTTGGGGAGTGTGTCTGTGCGTCCCCTGCCCTTCACACACGTGGTCTGAGTTACACTCAGTGTTGGGTTGAACAGTGCTGGTCAGATCATCAGCTGTCTCTCAAAACGCATCTTGGATGAAAGTTGGTGGCTTAGTTTTGGTTTTCTTAAGGGGATAAAATGTATTGTAAAATGATCCTATGTTTGGAAAAGTCAGCCATGGGCTGTTCATAGTGTACTGACTGGTAACCAGAACTGAACTTTTTTTGCAGAAGAGCATGGAACATGCTCTGTACTTGCCTTACGGTTAGGGTAAGGGGAGAGTCCAACTCCGGATGCTCTGATTGCTGGTGGAAAACCCTTGTGGGGAGCAGAGCTGTGTGTGACAGCAGGGCAGGGAGGGGAAGGGGCAGCAGAAAGCAGTGTACCGAGCTCCAGTGACAGTAGAATCATAGAATCATTTAGGTTGGAAAAGACCCTTGGGATCAAGTCTAACCATCAGCCCTACTCTACAAGTTCTCCCCTACACCATATCCCTCAACACCACATCTAATTTACTCTGAAACACAGTCAGGGATGGGGACTCCACCACCTCCCTGGGCAGCTGATTCCACAGTAGCTTTTGACCAAGAGAAGATGAACCTGTCCTGCAGATCTGCTACAGCGATTCTTGACCCTTTCACAGCTGCCCCATTTTCTCTTGGTTTCTGTAGTAGAGGCTTTCTGTCTCCTTGATGTTTCAGTTTCTCACACCTTTGCTCCCTTCTGCCTCTGTTTCCCAGGCACAGTTACCCTGTGTACTTTGTGAGCCATGAGAAGAGACAGGCAGATGCAATTTGCTTTTCGATACATCGTACGCCACCCCTTGCTTGGGAGCCACTGTTTGAGTGTGAAAATAATCTCAAGAGAGGGCAGCTGAGCCATTTGTAAAAAGAAGCTAATTTTGATGCAATCCAAGTGATAATTGGACTACTCAGGAACAGCAAAGCACCAGGTGTTTGACAGTGCTCCTGCTGAATCAGTGGAAGCGAAAGGGGAGAAGGAAGTTAAAGACTTAACAATTTAGTTCTCGTGGTTTAGGAGGGAGCTGTGTTGCTGAGGGGGGCGGGGGGGAAGTGAAGGCAGGCAGATGTATTACCTGAATCTTCTCTGTTACCTTGCACAGTCCTTTCCTTTGAAAGGCCTCTATTTGTAAGACATTGTTATTTTTTCTTTTATAGAGGAGATAAATTCAAGGATTACAACATACAAGCTTCACATGAAACAGGCTCTTGGTTAATCAGCTAATGCAGGCAGGATGGAGACTGTTTGAATGCATTCTTTGCTCTTAACTTCTAATCAAATCTATGTTGTATAGGGAAAAGAGCCGAACCAGGGAGATAGAATAAGGTCTTTGTTTAAAAACAAAACAAATCAAACCCCACAATTTGAAAGTACGCTTATAGCCTTTATTTAATAATTTCTTCATATAGAGAAGTAAATTATACTTTTGAAGTTAGTTTGCCATTTACAGGTAGCAGATTATTCTATTTGGCATGGAGTTTCTTTCCATCTGTGAACAGTAGTTATTCCTAGGTCCAAATGATCAATGCAGGAAATGGTGGTTTGGGCTCAACTTCATTATTTTGTGGTATCTGCAACCTGTTAACTATTTCAGGGGGAGGAACTACAACCAGTTACTGGATACTGTTCTTTGCCATTTAAAACCACGACTCTTTTACCTCTCTTCTGCCTCATTAGCATGTTGTCAGCTGTTCATAGGAGGACACTGCTAAGCAGTAAGAAGTCTAGCAGTTGATATGGCAGTTGTTGATCATCATACAAAATTACTCTGAGCGAAACAAAATCATTCAAATTATGACAGTGGCAAAGTGTGCGAAGGTTCTTATTTGTCACTTACTGCAAAGCAAGAGTGCAGCTGGGACTGCCCAGTGTCTGTTGAAATCACAGGATGGGAACAGCAGAGGCTGGTGGCATGGTGGCACGTGCTGGAGACCTTGTCTCTCCTGGGCAGGACTTAAGAGTGCAGTTATAGGCACACACAGTCAAGGTGGGAAGACTGATGGGCTTCTGTCACTTTGTGCTGCCTGAGCAGCTGGCCCTCTGTGTGAGGCCACTGCATTGTTAAGTTTTGCAGCAAAGCAGCAAAGTCCATGCCTGTTCCAGCAGAGTGTACAAAATAAACTTTTGCAAGGGCACAATGGGGTGTTTCCCCGGGTTGGAAGACAGGGAAGAATCTGCTGTTCTACCTTTGTTTGACTGTTAGATTGTGTATTAAAAAAATGCAGACATCCAGCTAATTTTTTGGAAATAGACTTCTGTGAAATCAAAGGCTGTCAGCCAATGTCTTTTAAATATAGCCTGTTCTGAGCTGTGTGTCTTGGGTACCATCAGGTTTAAAATGTGTGGCAAGCAGGAACATGAGACTGATGAACCAGCAAACCAAAAGGGTCACACGCTGCAGTTTGTTAGGCAGCACAGCAGTCACGTAGCAGGGATGAGGAGATAGCTCCTGCTGTAAAGCTAAAACCACATCACTCCTAATGCTATCACGAGAAGGCAGGGAGAAGGTTAGTCCTATGCACTATACTTATATTTCACTGCTAACTTGACAGCATACAGTTAGTTCAGTTTTGGTTGGGGAACACTATTGAAATCTCTTCTTCAGAGGTTCGGGCACTTTCCACAATCCATTCTCACTACGCACTGGTCGCTCAAACATTGCCCTCTGCCTCGAGTACCAGAGCGGGGCTCACCAGATCCTACACGGTGGGCATGTAGCTTTGAATGCAAAGGTTTGATCAGGTGACAGAAGTGCAAATCTCAACCAATGTCTTGTGAAGAAGGGCTTTCAGGTGACTTTCTTTTCCTGGGTTTATGATGTTGGTTTGTTGTTTTGTTTTTTCATTTGCAAATCCTGACCTTAGCTTTCATTGCTATTGGGATGTAGATTGGCAGTATAAGGGGTTCACTTGTTCTATTTTTAAGCTTAAATTGGCAATTTAGGTAGCTCATCCATTACAAAACAATAGATAAAATAAATACTTAGGGGTGGAAACAGAACAATATACCTGAAATTCTACCAGCACAAGCAGATTACATTCTCTAAGCACTATAGTGAGGCATCTCTTTATTCTGCTCCTTCAGGGGAAATTTAAGCCTGCAAGATTCTGCTTCTAACCACTTAAAACAGCAAAGTCATAGTGCCAATAAATTAACTGTGGTGCTGAATTCACAGAACTCTGCCACTCTGTCCTTGTACCCTGAGCTCAGGGACAGGAAAGGAGAGCAGACAGCTTCAGATGGCAGGGCACCAACTTCGGAGGGTCTGTGGATCCATGATACAGCATCAGGGTGATGGAGAGATGGCTGAATACCATCTACCTGGGATTAGGTCTGGACATGATTATTTGAAGGAGGAGGAGTTTTTCTTGCCTGTCATAAAGTACAGTTTCTAGGAGAAAAAAACCAAACAAACCAACAACAAAAAACCCCCCCAACAACAAAAAAGGGAGTATTTCTGTGTGGGTGTTAGGAACATTTCTGGCCTTAAACACCAGCAAGTTTTTTCCTGTGTGCAAACATCCTTCCTGGAGGCAACGTTTGCTTCAAAATAAAACCTCCCACTCTGCCTTGTGAGCAGGCCAAGGCTGTCGTACGGAGCGCGAGTGGGCATCTGAGGAGTCTGTCTATAGCTGCAAACTCTGTGGGATTTCTTGAATTGTTGGTATTGACAAGAGTGATGCAAAGTCCATAATTATTTTCTGATTTGAGTGGTCCTAGCCTGATTCAGTAAATAATCGGAACTCGTATCCTTCAGGTGTCCAGCAAGTACTAATTTTTCGACAGGCTTTGTGATTGTACACGTGAACTTACATACGTGTGTGTATACATACACTTCTCTCACTTCTTTTTTTTTTTATTTTTTTTTTTTTTTTCTGACATCCCTTTTACCTCACAGGCTTTTCAGGAAATCACTGAGATTTGTATGTTGCACATTGTTGCTCTCCTGAAATTGGGCCAATTTTTTCCCCTTTTCTCTTCTTTTATATTTCCAGTCCCCTGCTTTGGATTTCCATTTCTTGTTTAAAAGAGCTTTTTAGATCTTGCTTAAATGCCTTCTGTTTCCATGTTCCTCTCCAAAAGAATATTCTTCAATGAAGAAAGTTAGTACTGGAAGAATAGCACCAGCTGGGACTGGTGTTTGTTTTCTTCAAATAATATTTATCAGGAATTTAAATCACCAGGTGGATAAGTGCAGAAATTATGGCCATTTGCCTAATTGCAGGAATAGCTTTAGATTTGTCCCCAAGTTTGTTCTGGCATAATTCCTAATTCATTTACCAGCTGGTCAGCCATACCCTTGATTGCTGTTTCTGCAGGTGCCAACTCCATCCCTGCTGCTGGTATCTCTATTCATTTACCTTTTTAAAGTTGCTCTAAGCCATTTTCTCTTAGAATGGGTTTCTCCTTTTGCCAAAGTGGTTACTTGTGCTTACAGAGAGCAACAGAGCCTGATGTAAAGCCCATGAAGGCCACAGAAAAGATGGTGTTATTTTCAAGTAGCAGTTGGATCAGGCCCACAGAGAGACCAGGGGAATGATTTGCTCTGAATATGGATCTGTTGTGATCCTTCCCATCTTCCTGGGTGGAATAGTGTGAATCTCAGGAAGGATTACAGGGGGTTTTGTTTGATTTGCTTCTCGTGCCCTCTTTAAAATTAGACACGCAATTTATTTTATCAACTTTATTCAAACTTTAACAATTGTATACAGTTAAACTCCAGAGCATATCAAGCTGCTTATATTTGAAATGAGAACCCATGCAATTTGTAAACTGTCAAACTTAATACGAGATCTTAGCATTAATAGGATTTTATTGACTTCAACCATCAGCAGAGGAGCAGGTTGATAAAGTGCCACAAAGGAAATGAAGACACAATACTCATTTTACTTGCAGCTCCAGAGCCGTGTAAATTTGATTGCTGAATTTATGATAATGCAGTTCATTGGCCATTGCTCTTCTGGGGGAGTGGGGACAGAGAGGATTTCTGGCAATGAGTGACTTCAGAGCTGTAAAATCAGACTTTGTGGAGATTTTGAGAAAATGGACACAAAGTATTGGTGTCCTGTTATACAATGCACTGCTTATTTCGTAGATTTTTGCTGATATCCTGCCAGTTTCCCTTTTTTTGCTCCTGTAGGCACTTTCATTTGCACACCCATTTGCACACCCATTTTTGAGTGGTAGCGTTATAATTAGCTCAGTAGAATGAACAAGTGCAAGACTAAGAATATGAAGAAAGGGAAGCAAAGTGACAATGTGGACTTGATGACACTTGCAAATTAAGCTTGTGGTTTGGGGATTTTTTGGCATGTTCATTAAAGGCAAAACCAAATATCCCCAGACTGAAATGTGTGGCTCCTGGGGAGTGGGGTTGGGTTGTACATTCAGGTAAATACAGCACTGAGGGCCTTGGAGATCAGAAAGAAAAATGAGGTGATGTGTACTTCCCATAACACCAACCAGTTCTGTTTTCCATAGAGAACAATGTGGTCCCTTGCCTTTTTAAAGAAGGGTTGAGTATTTCAAGTGACAAGTCTCTAATGTTTTACCTGTTCCCTAAATGTGGAGTCAGAGAAAACGTGTAGTTCTAACAGTCCTGAGAAGAGAAATGTACCGTGTTTCCAGTGGGCACTGGCTACTGGGGCGGTGTTATGCTGAGACCATTTATTTCTTCAGACCAGTCATAAGAAGCAACTGGGGGGAAAAACTCCTCAAACCCAATTTCAGTTGTGAAATTGGTGTTTCCCTTTTTCTCTGGTCTTTGCAGGTTTCCATTCCTTGCTTGTAACGCTTGAGACCTCATTGGTATGTTCAAGCTCTTTCTTCACCTCCATGATGAATTTCTCATGAGGAAAGTATAATCTTGCTGATCTTGATCCACCTGAAATAAATTGCTATTAAAAAGGCATGATATTTACCACATTTCATCATTCACTTTTATTTTCTAGATTATTTAAATATCACTGATTTTTTTTTAATTGTAAAACCAGAAGTATCTCTGGTTAAGGAAATCCTTACTAAATGGTTTCTGTTCCTGTGCCTTTGCCTAGCAGTGTTAAAATCTCAGTTAGAATTAAAGACTTTATTCTTTTTTTCTTTTTAATCGGATAGTGTACTGAGCTAATGTGCTCATCCTGATGTGGTCATTGTTCCTAGCACTGAAAGAAAGGTGTGCTTGCAGAACTCCACTCTCTGGTGCCAACAGACACTATTTTTTCCCCATTCCATAATTGTGTTGGTGAGTAGCGTTCGACTCATCCGCACTTGCCTGATCCAGCCACGGTCAGATCTGAAAACTCTGGCACTTCGGGCCTCTGTACGCTTTGACCTTTGTATGTATTTTCTGTCTCCTTGAGTGTTTTGCTCTTTCAACTCGATGAGATAATGTGAAAAGTTCTCTGAATTGTCCTTACCATTACCTGTGGATAGCACTCCTTTAAAAGTCTGGAAAGCAAAATGTGCTGTGCTACTTCTGGTTTGTGGGAATTAAAAAAAAAAGAAAAGGCAGCAGAGGAGGCACTTTGCGAACCTGAACCTGACTTCTCCAAGTTCTTCTAGTAAGAATTCCCTGTATTTATGAAATTTCCACAAGTGATCTCCAGTCCCAGTGAAGGAAAACATATGTTACATAATTCATTAAGCCTCAGAGGTTTTTTACATATATTACCATTTTAAAAAAAAATAATCTGTTAACACTCAGGGCAAATGATTTTCAATATAATTAAGGAAATGAATTGTGGCAGCAAAACTGCAAGACTTGAATAACTAAACCACAATGATCTCTTCTTTTTTTAATCTTGCTCCAGAGCAAACTGAGAATGTCCCGGGCAGTGACTCCAGCGCTTCCCGGCTGATCTGTTGTCACTGCGTCACGTACACTTACACTCTTGTGACAGTTTTACCAATTGAACTAAAATTACTGCATGTAAATACTTGTAGAAAAATAACTCCTTATGCTCTTCTAGAGCAGCTGGAAACTTGTAAGAGGTGCAGTGCTGTGGAGACCCCGTCAGTTGGCTCACACAAAAGGTTCCTTCAGACCCCCACAGAAGGGAGTGAGCCGAGCACCTGAAACTGCCTTTTTGTCTCAGTGGACCAAATGCAGGAGGACTCTGAGGGATGAATTTGAAGAATTATCTACTTCACTCTAACTCTGTAGGTCTGCACAAGGAGCTATGTCAGTCTACACGAGGAACTTGGCAGGTTAATGGCTTCTGAATGTTCCAGTGATATAAAACTCCCACGGTATTATTAGCCCTGTGTCTTAGCTTTTATGTGGTTTTGCAGAAGTTTGAGCAAATCTTTTAAACTAGATTTGGGTCAAGCACATAGATTCCCAGTTCAAGTATGTACATGGAATTGAAGTATGTTTTTAACAGCAGTAATTTAGAACCCTGCTTAACAGAGATGAATTGGCAAAACAATTAACTTGTCAGTGTGCTTTTTGGCTAAAGGAAAATTTCATCGAGCAACTCGCTCACAGTACAGGAAAAAATGGCAAGTCGTTATTTTTTTTTCTTAAACACTGAGACATTATCTAGTGGTGCTTTAATTCAAAGGAACATCTAGTAACCCAAAAAATGGAACACTTTAATCTTCATTGATCCTTCCTTGACAAGCATCAGTTTCATCTCTGCACCTTAATGCTTTACTGTTTGATAAAAATAGCATTATTTATGTAACTTGAAAGACTGGTAGATTGGATTTATTAATATCCAAGATCATGTTATTGCTTATCTCTTTACAAACTGAGACCACTATCGTATGCTCTCCTGTACTCACTGCTGTCTGACAAAGACAAAGCATCTTCCTTTCTTCAGCATCGATATGGAACGAGAATGCTGGCATAACGAGTGACAAGCTGCAGTTAAGAAATTCTCTCAAACAACAATAGTATAGAAAAACTTGCCTACATCTAATCAATATTTTGCTTGCTGTGTATGAACTTCATGAATTAATGGATCCTGAGAGAGACATCTGGCTGAGTTGTTTCAGTGACCTGGATAATCAGGAGTTTATAGATTTTGATTGCGTTGTTCTTAATGTATGTTTGTGTAATGGATTGGTTTTGAGAATCCCTTTCCCATTCCTGTAATATTTAAAAAAATAATTGAAAACTGATATTGTAAAATACCAGGATCCCTAACAATGAATGCATTTTGCAATTTGAAAGTACATCTTATTTTGAAGCCACCCAGTCCTTCAGCCCACACACATCTCCATGTGGTGCATTGTATCCACTAGATGCTGTCCAGAATGTATTTCTGTGCTTACAGGAATGATTCATAACCCTGAACTTGTCTTGGAGATTTGTTTTGAGAGATCTGACGATACCTGGGGGTGAGGCATTGTCAGCTCCAACGAGAGCAGGGTAATGTTCCTGCTGGCATTTAGACAGCCTGAACAAAGGCAGTGTGAGAGCGTGGCACGGTGGCACCGCTGTCAGGTGGAGAATGGCAATGCCATTCTGGTTGGCTGACTGTAAGGGTTAAGGTTCTTCCATTTCTGTTGCAGATGTTTTTTTTTATAGTTCCCAAACAAAAGAAACTCAAACCCAAAATTTATCGGAGCGATTTTTATGTTCTCTTTTCTCCCAACAACTGTATATTAGCACTTCATATTTTGTAACCGCATTTATAATCAAAACATATACATAGATTTGCCATCTGTGGCAGTATTTATCAGTCTTCAGTGGAGGAAGGGCTGAGGGAAGCAGCTAAGTGACTTGCCAAAATTTATTGTCAACTTCTAGGTGAGGTTAAGGCCTTGTGCTGCCAGTCATCCAAACTGCAGTATAGTCTCACTCTGCTCGGAATGCTCTTGGATCTAATCTTTGTGCTCGTGGCCATTCTGAGAGCAGTCTGCTTACTGAGATGCTGCAGCTGGGACTGCGAGTTACAGATCCCTCTTCACTGAGTGTGGCTGCTCATTTGTATAAGTTTGGTGCCTGAACAAAAAGGAAGTAAAACACAAAAAGGAGGTATTGGACGTTGTCTTGTTTGAACTTGTTTCTGCTGGTGGAGGGCTTAATAAAAAAAAGTTTATTCAAAACCAAAAGCAAATTCTAAGTAACTGATAAGGAAGATTTTAATCTTAATTTCAGAACAAGTGATATCTTTACCACATACTAATCTCCCCATTCCCCCTGCCCCTACTCAGATAAGGACATAAGGTTTTCTAAAACTTCAGAAGCGCCACTAGCATTAGAAGGAACTTTCCTGGAGGAGCTCCTCATCTTTCCAGGACATAGAGGTGGTGCCTTAAAATGTGAACATAAAGCCCTAACTTGTGCCCTCGTGCATCGCCCGCTGTCTGGCACGCTGTGGGGACTGCAAGATGAATCCTGTGCTCAGGTGCATGTTCTGACTGTGCAGCCCAGTGGTTTAAGATTTTTCATATATACTAGTTACAATCTATTTTTGCATATTTTATCTATCTATTATTGAAGTATTTTACTAGGACATCCTTTCTCTCTGGCTGCCCTTGGTTGGTAGCCACCTTTGCAAGAGCATTGGCTCAAGCATGTTTTACTATAGGGCAATACCTTTGGAGGAGAATTTTAATTCTTTTTTTTCCTGCAGTGCAGCTCAGGAAACAAGCTCCCCATTTTAAATCTCAGAAGCACTAAGAGAGGGAGCAAGGAAAGCAATCCTATCATCTTAAAACAGGAGCTGAATGTATAACCTTGATTATAGATTTGAAAGCAAAGAAGTATTATTTCCTGCCCATGGTCAGGTTTCTGTGCAAGGCAGTTGGAAGGCCCAGCTGGTTTGTTTTGTTTTTTTTTTTTAATGGAAGAAATCTTGTTGTGCCTACAATACATGCCTTGTATGAGAAGGAAAAGGACCTAATTAAGTAGCAAAAGCAGTAGATACCATGCACACACACAAAAAGCCCGAGTTTATTGTTGTCTGAGGTGACCTGGATGCAGAAGTCACTACTACTGACCCTGCAGCAGCTTTCAGTGGCTGTGTCAGGGCTTGAGTCAGTAGATCTCCCCCTTTCTCCCTGCATTTGGTAGCAGGAAAGGTTGTGTCCTCTCTGACAGGGACTTAGATTCTCAAAAGTCATTCCCATTGTGCTAGTTGCTAAGGAAATTTGTCCATTCTGTTATCTTTTTTTTTTTTTTTTTCATCTATAATACGTTGTTAGAGCAGTCATTCTGCTCTGCAGATATGTAGACCTGTATTCTCCCCTGCAGACTTCATCCTCAAGAGGATGTATCATGGGGTTTGTGTGCAAATTCATATTAAATTTGTTCTGGAGGGCTGACGAGTACCTGTACCTTTCAGTGACTCTCCAATGCTCTGTCTCACTGAGCTGGCAGTGGTACATTGGAAATAGAGCTGTCGGTTTTGGGGGAGCACTGACAGGGCCAGTGGGTTCTTGAGAAGTACACTGTGGAGTGCTGCAGGAAGCTGAAAGACTTGGTAATGAACCAATAATTTTCCTCCTGTTGCTTTTTCCAAAACCATATGCAGGTAAAGCTGCTAGAATCTTCTCCAGTTCATGCATGAACAGCTTTAATTTTTCTGATACTAAACTCATGGCTGAATATCGGTCACTCTCCAAAAATGGCATTTTCAGCGTATGTTCTCACTTATCAGTAATTTCTGATATACATTTGGGGGTTGAAAGCTATTGTGCTCTGCTGTGTACAGACCTGTGAAGAGGACAGTATGAAATGGAAAAACACCTTGCTATGTAAGTAGGAAGTAAAACAAACTTTTGAAATGGAAGATTTGCTCGCTGTCAGTCGGAACGTGTGGGCAGTGAACTCTGAAACAACGGCCTGTGTCAGGAGGGACTATTCCACTCCCTGTTGTTTGAATTTGGGTGAACTGTATTGTCATGGACGTTTGTCTCAACTTAAGGAACAACTGAGAGGGAGGGCTGTGAGATTTTTGTGTCAGATGCTGAAGCCTAGAGCGAGGATCTGCCCAGTCACTCAAATGCGTGTCTGTCCAGTGACTCCCACTGATGTCACTGTTATGCTGAAAGGACAGGAAGTGTAAGTTGGGTTAGTGTTTAGTGTTTCAATTTGTTTCTCGGAGTGAGACTTTTAAAACAACATGTATATACATCTGTATGTATATATAAGCACACATTGACTTGGCTTTTTTTAAACAAACAGTATATTGCTCTAAAATTGTAAAATAGAATGAATCAATGTTTGGAATGCACAGCTTGAATCTGAAATAATCTGTGGGAGATCTGGCTTTCTGCATGCGTTCTGTGGTGTTTCCATCTGAAATTCCTTGCACAAGAGAGAACTATTCTGTGTCTCTATAAACCATACTCAGACGAAAAGACTTGGAGAGTGCTGCAATGATGATCAAATTGTCTGCTGATGTCTCTACCCTGTTCAGGTTGTCCTGTAGCCCGTTACCAACATAACCAGCTAAGAAATCTCATTCAAAATAATAATTCCTTCATGGAAAGTACTTACTGGTTCATAATGCTACATTTCTTGTCATTGTTATATTCAGGAGAGCAATTTATAGGTTGTACTTATTTGCTGCAGTAACTTTGGGTATTGATTTGGGAGGCCTTGTGGTTGGTTGGTTTGTTTTCTCACTCTTGGATGGAAAGCTGCTACCAGTGGAATTTAAAATCTGGCTAGAATCAGAGTGTTATAAAACCCCTTTTCTTCCTGCCCTTGGAAACTTGCAATTTTAGCAAATTCAGAGCATTTGTTCTCTTGTCGTTAAGATGAAAAACTGTTCGAGTAGTTTGGGGGAAGCAGTTGAAGGGGAGCCACTAAACATCAGCAGGCTTGGGTCTGGTACAGAGCTCACCCAAACAGATTTGGTCACATAGGTCAAGTAAACAGGAGAAAAGGCTCTTGTGAAAGAGGCATTTTGATGTGTTGGTTCACCTCCTCCCCCCCCCCCCCCCCTTTGTTCCATTTTAATAAAACCAGAATTCACCACTTGTGTCTGCCCCCACCCCCCCACATCATGCCTCTGTCACCCCTAAAAATAAACTCGTGTCTGTGTTAAATAAATAGCCTTTCTCCCATCGCAGTCACTCTGGCTGAAGTTTAAAGCTGAACTTTGTACTAAAATGGTAGTTTCATTGAATCAATAAGCTTCTATCTACTTTTCATCTCCAGTTCTAAAGGAAGCTTGTTTGCACTGTTTGGTTTACTTTGAATGTTAAATATCAAATCAGCTTCATGTACAGGGTAAAACTTGGGCAACGCCTCCATGTTCCTCAAAAAGTTTTGAAACTTGACATGACTTTTTTTAGATTCATTGTTCTTTATCTATATCTGCTTTTTGGTCTCAATTCTGAGAACACAAATTACAAAAATTACAAAACAAATTAGAAAGTTTAAAAAAGACACAGGATTTGCATCATGTGGTGTGAGTTAATTCAGATGCATATACACACATACAGGACTGTGTATGTCTTATGTGTATGAAACTTCTTAGCGTTTCATTAACGAAGCAAAATGTTATTAAGTGATAACACCACTATTTTCCATTGGGGTTTGGGTACAGTCTGAGTTTAGAGTTTAGTTGAAGAGGGGCTTTTTGCATTGCTTGGGTATTCCATTTGGTGCATATTTTAGAACCAGGTGTCACTTACACAACACTGAGGATCGCTTTCGGGCTTTATCTTGCCCCAAAACAGTGCAGAGCACCAGCCCTGCTCTTTCTTAGGTATTTCCCTGCTCTCCATGAACTTCAGCATATGTTCCAGTCCCAGTTCATTCTGTCCCATATAGCAATGTTAGTATTTATTGGGTTATTTATTGTAGCATCCTAGCATTAAATTTCCCGTAAAATAATACCATACCTTGCAGAATAATTTATGGAATTGTAAGCGTTTTTTTCTCTTTCTAGTTATCTTGTTTCTTCTGTGCTAGCTAGCTAGATATATATCACTTTGGTTTATCACTACATTTGAAGAAGGAGATAAAGTGTTCCTTTGTGTCTGTTTTTTTTTTTTTCTTTTAAATTATGCATCCTTCTGGAGTTGTTAATCTCTCTCTAATATTACATTCTGGGTTTTAACCAGGTCCTGATTTCACCATTCTCTCTCTGTTCCTCACAGTTCTTCCCTAAATAC
>VZTM01034076.1:578408-756002 GCA_013400555.1 Jacana jacana | reverse complement strand
AATCTCTTTTTCTCCCCTGGTCCCCCCCCCCCCCCTATCTTTCTCTGGATCCTTTCAGGGAGCTGAGATTTCCCTTGGCTGTGTGTGACGTGGGTCGTGCCTCAGCCTGGCACTTGGCTGAGGCTCTTGGCACTTGGAACAGGAGACCAGCAAAACTCAGGTTTTGGCAAGTCAGTCAGCAGAACTGATTGAATGCACACACAGAAGAGATGTGTTGAGTAAGAAGTTGCCACACTAGCTATTATTTTTCAGAACTGTATGTTAAGCTTCTCAAAGAATAAATAAATCAACCGGCATGAAGGTGCAGAGCAGATATCCTGCTAATTTGGTAAGATCCAGTCCTAAAACTGTGTGCATGTAGTAAAGCTGATTTCACATCAAGAAATCCCAATGGCCAGTGTCCCTGCTGGGAACCCTTACCGAAACAGTTCACGCTTGCTATGTTAACCAGTGCAATAGTAAGACAGGAAAGCAACAGGTAACGTAACGGACTGGATGTCTGCTGTGCTCCCCTGTTCAGCAGGGGAAAGCTCTGAAAAGGAATCTAAAACACGGTGAGGATTTTAACACCCAGTTTTGTTCTGCAGTACAGAACATGTTTGGAAAAGTTTGACCATCCTAAGAGCAGATGAATGTCTTCAGTCTAATGGTGGCACCAGTTTTCCATAGGAGGGAGAATTCTTGCTGTTAGAAACAGTATGTAGATGCAGACAAGTGTGGTTATGGGAAGATTTCTTTATCTGGAACAATTTCCTGGCTGGAAGTAATTGGAGAAGGTGACTTCCTGACTGTAACTGATGGAGTTCAATACTTTTTGTGGATATGAAAGCAAACCTAAAACTATTAAATAGCCTAGACTCAGGATACGATTTAGAATCTGTTTTTTGATCCTGTTTTATCATGCCTGCCTGGCAGCAGCAGCAGTTGTGTAGTCCAGAAGCCAATGTCACTACTTATGGCAGCAAAGAAATTGGCTTTCAAATTGTGACAATAATTGGTGTTTATATACCACATAAACATGAACATGATGTGAAAATACCTGGTTGTGCGATTTCTGGATTGCACCAAATGAAATGTTTATGCCCTCCCTCAAATTTGGCAGACTTTTTGGTTAGAAACAATTTCTTCACAAAGAAGATGGGACACTGTGAAACATCAAACACTAAAAAATGGATCTGAGTTCTAGTGATAGCTTAAATTCTGCCATTTCTGGTTTGTTCCCCTAGAAGGAATGAGGTGTGTTGTGGCTAAAAGTCTAACTGAATAGCTATGAGCACTGGCTGTAAGTCAAGTCCATGTGAATTTCATCAACAGTAGATTAAATTACTAGGAATAGACTTTATAGAACTCCATAAAATAATCTGGAGATTATCACTGTTTAACTTCAAGCTATTTACACACCAAATTAATATTTATGACCAATTTTTTTCTTATGAATGCCTCTCAGATCCAATTGCTTCAATATACAAGAAACAAATTAATAGGAACTCCAGATGGTTTAATTTATTTTGACAGCAAATGCTTATCTCTTATCTTCTGACCAACCTGACAGTCATGGAGCATATGTTTTCTTCCTCCTCTTTCTGGTGACAGAAATGGATAGTTCTGTGTGAAAAGGTCATTCCTGATTTTTCTGCATTCGTTTTAATATGGCTTGTCTGTAATGGTCTATTTTAATACAATGTGTGTACTTTGGATCGGTGTGGAGCCCCGTGACTGTGTGATGGTGTTGGCTGGCACGTACTGCTCCAGTTTGAATACCTTTCTAAATCAAGATACTGTGAAGGTCTTTTCTTCCAAAGCTCAATGGAGGAAAAAGAAACAACACTTCCTCCCTGCAGAATCACAGTCCTTACATAAAGACTGTAGGATTTCTAGAAACACCTCCAAAAGTGGGGAGACTCTTGTTCCCCCTGTGTTTAGCTTAACCCTGAATGCAGAAAATGCAATTTTATGCACCATGGAACTATGTGCCTTGAGATATGTTTTCCTAATTCCTCCCTAAGGATTTCTGAAGAAAAGAAGTAAAATCTGAAATGTGCTGAGACAGCAAGGAGGTGTTTTAGCATGTATTGCTGTAATTTTTCTTCCTTCTTGAAGACCTTTTGGAAGAGTATTTTGCTGTCAAATATTGGTTGACTACATCAAGCTGTTTGACAGCAAAGGCCTGGAGTTCCTCATTTACAGTGGAAAGTAAATAGCTGCACATTTTTGTGTGTCTAATAATGCCAAGGGGTAAGGGATTCTCCGAGTCAGACTTCTAGAAATGTCCTTTTAAACATATCTGGCTTTTGATGCATGAAATGAAGAAAAGAAAACTTACACAGGCTCCAAAACTAGATTCTTGGATGTATTGCATCAATTTAAATAATGCCCTGTAGCCCCAGGGGGCTCCTGTGAGCGAATAAGGCTGTTGCACGAGGTTGGACAGGTACCAGTCTCAAAGTGTGCTCTGAAAACAGAACGCTTACCTTGAGCTTTTCTTAGTGCATCAATCCCATTTAGATGAAAAAGGAAGCTTTTTCTAAAGTACTTAAACAGCCAAGGAATTGTCACTACTTCAGTGCTTTTGAAAAATACTACCTCAAGAAATGTAAAAGGGGAAGAGCAACAAGAAAGCTTGATGGTTCGGAATTGGAGCAGCGGGTGAGCTGAATGCAGGGTGTGCAATTTCTTCCCCCGGAGTAAAAAAAATCAACTTCTAGGAAATGCCCCATGTGAGTATAGGATTTTAATGAGAAATCAGTTATACTTACAAGAAAACAGCGAGACTCTACCTGTCTGTCCATCTTTGATAGATGACACATTTTTGCATGTACAACATTGGTAGCCTGCTAATAGTTTGAACCCTGGCCCATTAGTTCAGTGATTAAGCTGATTTCTTTTGACTTCTTACTGAGGTGTCCCTGCCATCTGATTTACCGGGCTGTCGGTTCAGCAGTGCTGGCAGGCGTTTCAAAACGTCCTGCGAGGCTCTGATTGAGTTTGGTAATAACGAGGGCTTGTCAAACTGCAAACCAGAGCATTTTGGACAGTGCAGCCCAAACACTTCTGGTCGTGGAGTGAACTTCACCTGGACAGTGCTTTTCCACGGCACTAGGAAGATACTGCTGTTGGAATAACTGTAGTACAGAGGGGCTACTGGGTTTGACTTGGATTCCAAAAGAGTAGGAAAATTGAAGGTTATTTTGCTGGATTTTTTTTCTTCCTCTTCCTTCTGGAAAATCTGATTAGACCCGTTTCTAACCATTCCTCCCTCGGGGTCTCATTTACCACTAAGAAATTTTAGCATTGCTTTTGAACTGCAGAAAAATTGCAACACAAGCAACATTTTAATGATTACCTGGCTACATTTAACACCCATGAAAAGTCTCTTGTTTAGGGAGCCCCAAATAATTGAAAATATATTGGTTTTAATTATGTATGGACTGTTGAAGTGGAGCACAATCAGGAAGAAGATGCTTCTTGTAAAACAGCCTGGGCTGAACCGCGCCCCTGGGCTACCCCCGGTCTCTGCATCTAATGCTTCGCTGTGGCACCCAGTCGCTCCTTCATTCAAACACAGTAGATCCTTTGTATTTAAAGCTAGGTTTCTGAATATCCAAAATCCAGCTACAAAAGGAGCTAATGGTGTTCCTGGGAGCAGGAATGTGGAGAGGGCAATTTTTGGGCTGCTCATGCCTCCAGCAGAGCAGCAGTGCATGGGGTGTTCTCCCAGCCCCATTACATACGTGTGTGAATCATTGACACAAACTCCATGTGCTGTGGGGTGTGTGACCTGGTCCAGGTCAAGGAAAGGGAAAGAGCCTCATGTTACACACCCACCAGCACTGGATTCTGGTTACTGTTGTTTCTCCCAGTCCAGCACAGTGAAATAGTGACTCATTAACAGGTGGCATTAAATCAGCAGGTGGGTACCAGTGCAGAGTTTGGAGCCTGTCCTTGTCTGATGGGCCATTAGCACCTTGTAATCTTCAGCATGTCTCTTAAATTCTCTTTCAACACTTAAAATGTGTAGCTGAGGAGGTTATGAGGTTTCAATTTGTGGCTGTGTTTGTTGGGGCTTCGAGGACACACCACTATGTTCTGGCTCGTGGACCAGTGAAAGGTCACGTAGTTCATGTTGGTGCCTTTCTGGCCTGTTTGGAGCTGCCATATTTCACTAACTGCTGGGATGACAGTGCATCTGTCACAGCAGATGGAATGACAGAAGTGTTTTTGCGGAGAAGCCTAAGCTCTTGTTCGGGGTTCGAGCGCTCGGCTCTGCTGTGGGAAGAGGGGAGCAGAAGAAAGGCTCTGGAGTGCGGGGCGCTGACCGGGGCGGGGGGCGGCTGCTGTCAGAGTTCATTCTGTCACACACAGCAGGGGCTCTTCTGCATCTGAACCGTGTGGTAGCACTGAGTAGTCTTTCAGAGTCACACTCCATGAATGCACCAGTAATTAGAGTGGAGGAGCTTGAAGTGTTTGGCTTTTGGCTTTCCCAAAAAGTTCTTTTTGGAACGTATTCACGCCATGCACTTCATCTCTTCGCTCAGAGAGGTGCACACAGTGTGAAATATTTTTGGTCACTACAGTATTATTTTAAGGTGGCAGCATTCAGACAGCTTTTATTTCCACTTATATTTCTATGCAAGTATATATACCAGTCTTGGGAGACTATTATTCCTTTTGCAAATTCCGTTATTGTTAAGACAAATCCCTTTTATCTATCCAAACAGACAATAATTGCAAGCAAAATCCTGTATTTGACATTTTTGTAAGAGGAAGCATTATACTAGAACTAAAATAACACATTGTGATGATAACACATCACATGATAAATAACACATTGTGATCGTGTAACATCAACATTCCCCACCCACGCACCCCAGCTCTGCAAATCCACTCCCAAACTCTCCTCTTCTGATGGGTGGGTAGCCTTGCAAAGTCGAGGGACTGGAAGCTGTCTTGTGAGGTCAGAACTATCTGTATTTCATGGATGCTAGTTGTTTGCTTGGGTTTTTTTTAAATACTTTCAACAAGTACTTTTAAAGGTACTTAATGTTAATATCTGATTCCTTTAATCAGATCTAGATCCTTTTTTATCATCCACTTATGCAATGATATTTTCATGACTTGAATCTTCTGGAGTCGCAGTAGGGTAGTACTATCTCAGTGCCTGTACATTCACCTTTGGTATATAAAGGCCTGGCTCAAGTTTAATTTTTTTTATTCACATTACAAAGATATGCAAGAACTTTGTGTAGAATAAAAACTCTTGAGGTTGTTATAAAATATATTGCTTGTCGTCATCACATTTCTGTAAATAGTTGTGGTTTTGACAAATGGGCTATGTCTTACTGGGAAAAGAACACCAAAAACCTGCCACTGAATTTTTTTTCTTGTGGTCACTTCTCCCTGGCCTTGGGTCGCAATGGGGGAGTGGGGAAATGCTCCAGGGTTCCGGATAGCCAGGATTTCTTAGCAAAGACCTCGGGAACGTTGCAGTTGAGACAGTTTTCCTTCCCTTTTGCCAGCTCGGTTGGGCACTGCTGTTACTGTGATTTGAAGTGAGAAGCTTCTGTTTCTGATGTTGAGGAGCCTTCAAGAGCTCTTCAGGCAGAGTCTAATGCACACAGATAAAGTCAAGACAAAGTGACAAAGACAGCTTGTTCCTGAGGAAAGTTAAATATTTTTTTCTGGCTAATTTATGTGACACCTAAAGGAAAACAGCAGAATGAAGCATTCTGTAACACTGGGGCTGCCTGCAACTACTGCTAATGGAAAGGGACAGGAACTTGTACGCTGTCTGATGCGATTTATTATTTTATTCTGCACTATTCAGATACAAATATGTTTTTTCATGTTTTTGTTTTCCTCGTGCGTTGGAGTGGCAGCCGATGAGCACTGTCTGAGTGGCACCTTTTCAATCCTCTTTTGCTTTTTATTTTTAATGGAAAGTATTGGTAGCCAAACTTGTGAGCATTTGTTGAAAGATGATCTCAGCTCATACTTCAGAGACAAATTCCTGAGTGTTTTATCTTCTTTCCCAGTAAACACTGCCAGTATGGCTCCGCACCGAGGTTCACGCCGCGCAGAAGTGCTGTTGCTTGTGTTCTGAGCAGGCGCTGTCTGTCCTTCTGCCACCCCCAAGAAGGGCCGATGACTGACCCAAACCAGGAGGAGTGGCAGTGGGAAAAGAGAGGTTGAAACAGCCCTGGGCCTCCTGAAAGGCTAGGTTAACTAAAAATACTTGTAAACACCCTGTCGCCCCACCCCGCTCCTGTTGGACCGTAGTTCGGTACACACTGGCATTCAGCGGGAGAGGAGGCAGATGGCAGCACGGTGTGAAGTGTGTGTTCTGTGCCCTGTGGGCTGAACACCATCGGACGTGTTGGTACTGGCCCAGTCAGCGAGGACTCTGCTCCAGGAGGGGATACCTTTATAGAAATTATATAGTTGCTGGTACACCATGAACAAAAATGCAGGCTCGTGGAGCTGCTGTGAAGCCCCCCTGGAGGTCTGGCTGCTGCCTGGCGTAATGGGAGCACTGGTGATGGCCAGGAGCCCTCAAAATGTGGCTGGAGCCTCCCAGTCGGGTGGGAAGTGCAGCAGCCCACCAAGGCCTAAGCCATGTGGGCACAACCCCTGCCACCAGGACCAAAACTGCTCCATTTCCCTCTTCTTCAGGGGGGATTCCAGCAGGAACAGGGAGGAGAAAAGCCCCCCACCTCCCCTGAAACCACACCTCTGCTGGTGGGCCTTAATGCTCCTGTAATGCTCCTGTTCTGCTTCTGAAGTGCTGTCTGCGTTCAGGGGAACCTGAAAAGAACAACTTGCTTGGTAGCTAATCACATTAAAACATCTTTAAGGGTCCTTGAATTGGGAGAAAATGCCTTTCAGAAACGCAGGTAATGGCTGCATTTTGTATATATTTTTACATTTAAATGGAATAAATGGTGTTACTGCACTGTACATCTGGGTGCAGAATGCTTAGTACCACAGGAAGCTTGTGGAAGGGCATCTGATTCTCCTTAATGTACTTTGGAAGTGGGCTATCAGAATGATTTCTCATTTGTATTACTTCAAGGTAGAAAAATAAGAAATTGAAACTTGTCTTACTTGATTACTCTGATCATCTCTAATTGTGTGCTTCTTGGCATCCTTTCAGTGCTCTTTTGCTAAACTTGAGAGTAAGAACTAGAACTTGCTAGGGAGAGAACCCATGGCAGAGTTCTCCCAAAATGATTGCCTCAAGTGCAACCACTTAACCTGTATTTATTAATCTAAATGCAGATTTCATGAATGTCATCCAGTTTGTAATTATGGCACAGTTTAAGATACAATACGGAGCTGCTGACAATCAGATTGTAGGAGGCCTGTGCAAATGCATCACTGGTTCTGCCGTTGGTGGGATTACCCCCTGCTGAAGAGTCTAACTGCCCTTCTGGTGGCTGCACTCACATGGGTGATATGGTTTTTGCTTACTAAACCAATGGCTCTTTTAGCTTACGTGGGTACATGCTCCTAAACATAGAGGTGCTAAATTGGAGACACTTGAACTAAAGCAGTTTTGGTTAGCATCCCCAGTGACTAGTGGACCAGTCAGTCACCTGATTTCATTTTAGGTGCTGGAAAATATCTTCAAAGAGGGAGTAGACCCTGAGCAACCGAATTGTTTAACCTGATTGATAAAAGCCGATCTGACTGTGCCCTTCTACACGTATGTGCCCTCTCAACCGCACACACAGGAGAGTACAAGAACTTCACAGGCTTTTGTACAGTTTTGCAATGTATAACTGTGCAAAGCTACTTGGATTTCCCTGTGCTGGGAACTGAGGGGCAGAACTGAGCCCTTCTGGTTTGGAGGCCAGTTTCAGCAGTGCTAAGCTGCCGCTGCAAACGGTGCACCCTGCCAGGGACATTTCCAGTCCTGAAACCTCTGCAGCACCTCCTGGGCTGTGGCCTGGCCCAGGGGAAGGAGAGGGGCTGGGGCTCTGCCCAGGAATGTGATGGAAGAAAATAGAGGGCCTGGGGTGCTTGTGATGGGTTCTTATCTACGTATGATTCTCCACTCCTGTAAGTCACCTGGCTTTTGCTTGTATTTTCTTGGGAGGGTTTTATCAATTTCTTTTCTCTTTGAGGGAAAAATAAAAATTATTCTTGTCTTTAAAGTTTGCTTTTATACTCTGGCAAAATGGGGAGTGAAATCTTGAAAACCTTACCCCTGAAACTGCAAGGATCCAATTGCCCCATTCATTATGTCCTTAAGTCTCTTTCAGAAAGTTGGCTACCACGGACATCTTACTTTGACAGGAAAAAATGTTTTTTGCACACTTTTGCAAGCAAAACATTTCAAGTAGGTTTTTGCTCCTTATTTCTTGCAGCATTTCCTCCCACAAATCACGTTGGTACAGCAAACACAGCGATGTGATTTATACCTTTTAATATTTTTTTTAATGTTCTCTTAAATTAAATCTAAGCTGATGACAAGGGGCAAACATCTTCTCTGGAGAATCTGAATTAGGGTCATTTCCATTATGGAACCTGAAATGAAAATTGGATTCATATCACAAGACACAATCATGTTCAGAGGCTGTTCTGAACCCAGCATTATGATTGAGTAGGAAGCAATACCAAAGCGGTTTGAAAAGAATTTCCTTTTTAAGGTGTTTTTTTGGAGGGCTCCCCCCCCTCCTCTGTTCCTGTTGCAACTTTGGTCTCAACCTGTCCCTATGCTCACTGCACTTGGAGTGTGAGGTGGGGGGTTGTTGGCTCTTTGTTTCCAAATCCATCCAAGGAGAGAAACCCAGGCAATGTAGTTGTGCGGGTGTGTGAGAAAAGCATTCAAATGAAATGTTCCTATCAAAGACTTACAAGCTGGAAGTTGGAGGCGCTGAGCAGGCGGGAGGGATTTGGCTCAGAAGACTACCTGCCATGGCCTGGCCTGTTAACTAATGGCTGCTATGGAATATTTGTAATGGAAATCTGGATAGGGAAATTGGTGAAAACACTACTTGCTATACTTATTTGTCACTGAATGCGGACGTTTCCCTCTCGGGTACCTCAGCTGGAGGAAAGGAAACAAGTAAAATTGCTTGGGGAAGCCATATGGTAATTTACCTGAACGTGTCAGCCACGGTTGCTTTTAGAAACACTTCTCCCAGGCGGCATTCCCTGCCCGGGAATCGGTCACTTCTATCGGCTTTTTCCCCTCTGTGCAGCAGAAACATTTGACTTTATCGCTCCTCTGGAAAACAACAGTTTTGTTTCACAAAAGAACAAGGAATGGAAAATGAGACTAGAACAAGCCGAAGTGCATTCCCCCCTCACCTGGAGACTGTGAGAGAATAAGGAGTTTGCTGTGGATGGTCGAGAGGGGCTGACAAAACAGGAAGAGCAAGGAGAGTTTGTTTATTTTTTTCCTTTCTTTATGTTGCCAATAGTAAGTTGACGGTTTGGGTTTTTTTTAAATCTTTATTAAGACTAACTCCTCCTTTGTGTGGCATTTCCAGTTCAGTGCAGATTCAGCTCGTGTCCTCTCTCGGAAAGGAGAGCAGCAGAGACCACGGCTGGTGTGTATTCACTGCCCGGGGCTGGGCAGCAGCGAAACGCAGCCGCTGTCAGCAGTTGGGAGCACAAGTTGGGAAAAACCAGATAGTGTTTACAGGACCCGTTGTATTTAATGTTCCAGCTCCTGAAGTCCTAGAATCTTGTAAGAAATTCAGGTCTAATCACTCAACAGTAGTACAGCGGTGACAGAGGAAAGCTTGAAGTGTTTAGTAAGGCTTCATCTTTTCTCTATTTCCAGCCCTTTAAAATGGTCTCTCCCTTTTTGTCCCAGCAGTTGTTCTTGGAATTTTTGATTTGATTCTTGATCTGTTCTTCTCTTTTTAAGCAAAACTCATTGGTTTTATCCTGGCTGAGCATTCCTGGCAGGGCATGTTTGACTCCCATAGAAGCCCTCTCTGGCCAGCGTGCCCGAGTGCTGCGGTTTGGAGGTGAAGGCAGAGCCCCGAGGGCTGGAGCAGGAAACGTGCTCGGTGAATGCCTTCGTTTTATCTGTGGGACATGAAGCAGGGCTGTAGCTTTATTGCTTTTATTGCTGATGCTGTAGACATTGGCATTTTCAGAAACAGTCGGGTTCTTCCAGAAGCACTGCTGCCCTACTTAACCGGAGTCACGCACCTCTAACATCTCTTACAGAAGGATCAACCTTAGCAAATTCAGCCTAATTCTGAGAAGAATCCAACTGCACCTTAAATTGGAGCACCCGGGACAGCTGACCCATGAAAACTGCTACAGTCCAGGCAGTGGGTGACATGAAAAACAGTAGAGGAAACATCTGAACACAGAGAGTAGCATCTTCCTAATCCTCTTGGAACGTGACCCAGAAATCTATTTTTTTGGTGACTTCTCTTGTTTTGTTTTTAAACTACTCGCTCTTAATCTGTTTTAAGGAATATTTAAGGACTCAGGTTGGCTCTTGGCCCAGCTGATGTCAGTGAGGATTTTGCTCAGCTGGATAGGGATGTTCTTGGAAGTCACTTCCTTCAGCAGGATTTTTGTATCCTTTATGCAAGGTTGAAGTGAAGAAATTTAGGAAATTATTTCGTAAGAGAAGTTTTTTTCACTTTTTGAACCACCCAAGGCAATCATATTTGCTTCCTATCAAGTTTTGGAGGCTGACTTGCTCATCCCTAAAGAAATATAAACAGGAGGATAGTTGAATTGTAGTAAAATTTCAGTTAAAAATGGTCTTACTAATGCTGTGCTGAACTATAAATATTCAATTAAAAGGAAAAATAATGAAGCTTTTATTAAACAAAGGCACACCAGCAGTGAATATTGCTGAAGCCCAAGGACAAGCGTAACTCTTGTACCAACAATAATGCAGATTTTGTGCATATATTATGGGTGATATTCTCTTTTCAATGCACATGCATTAGCATTAATGGGCAAGAGGAAGATGATAGATCCATTTGCGCTGCTGCTCAATATCGCCAACAAAATTCATTACGTTCACACACTCTCTGACTGGTTTGATTCCTTCTGAAATAAATCCAAACATTCAACATTCAAGGACGTTGGGGAATAAATTATTTTCCATTTCTAGACTGTCCACAAAAAGATCAAAATGATTTCATTTGGTAGTATAATTTACTCAAGAAAGTTTGCAGTTTATTTTGTTCTAATTCTGTTGATTGTGGGAAGGGTTTGCTGCAAAGTCAGGGCTGCAAATGGTGGTTGGTAGTGATTGATCGTATAATATTGTGTTTGTTCTCTCCATTTACTTATGGAATTCAAATAAAAGGAATGATTTTATGATTTGATGCGCTTCTGAGTGAGGCATCTGGTAAAAAGTGGCTTTGAGGAATCCCTTCTGTTCTCTGCAGCCAGCACAACAGAACTGCAGTCTGCCCACACCTCTCTAAGGTATTGCCTGGGCACCTCTGCAGTTTTGTGACCTTCATAGTTAATAGTGAGAAAACCCTTCATTTGCTGACTCCTTCATGTGAGAGACACGACTTTGTTGGTGTCTGTAAATTCTGAGGTCACTTAGTGGTGTTTTTGTGGAAGATGTGTGGTGAGATTCCACACAGCACTTGTGTGCTGTAACTTCGGTTTCTCTGAATGAGAGTGGAACTCGCTTCCACTAATCATCTAAAGGTCTGTTGGGCCCCTGTGCTGCCCCAGATCAGACTGGAAACTAAAATTCTTCATAATTATGAAGAAAGAATAGATTCTTTGTGTTTAACTACTTGCAAAAATGTTAAGAGGTTAATAGGCAGAATAGAAGACTGTAATTACAAAGTAAAATTTTGACTTGACTGAAGCACGAGTTAACTAGAGAATTAACTAAAGCCATAATAATAATAATTATATATGATGACGTTGTTTAAAATCTAAGAGATAATGAATTTAAAATGCTTGGTGTTGAGAAAATACCCTGCACTAACTTTGCTAATAACGTTGGTCTTGGCTGCAGTCTTTCTGTGTAGCTGCAGCGCTGTATAGAACCCTGGAATGGTTGGGGTTGGGAGGGACCTCAAAGAACATCCCGTTCAGCCCATGGCACGGCTGGGACCCCTGGGCCTGGGTGGTGAAGCCAGGGCAGTAGGTTGGAGTTGAGCAGTAGTAGGTTGTCCTTGGAACAGGTCTCTGCAGGGGCTCTCCGTGGGAGCAGGGGAGGTTTCAGGAGAGATGCTGGCATGGAAGCAACTGGTACTTCATGTCTGGTGTCTCTTTGCTGCCAGGGCTGCTGTAGATAGTGTGGAGATGACTTCTGTCTATCCAGGTGTTGCTCCAAACCCTTGTTGTATGACATTCAGTGGGTCAGGCAGTCTTGCAAAGGCAGGAGCTTTCTTAGCACTGAAACTATTGTGGAGTTGAAAGGGTTAATCTGCGTTTTGTTTTTGTCTCCAGGCTCCCCTGGGGTGCCTACCCCTCCAGCGGTCCCCATGGTTTGGTGAAACACTCAGAGCAAAGGAATTGGTGCTTGGTTACAAACCCTACCTTCAGGGAATGAGCTTTTGATGGGTGCCAGGGCTCAGCTTTGCCTTTTTGACTGCTGGAGCCAGGATGTGCTGCTGTCACCTGGGAGCATTCGCTGAAGTGTTGAGTCTTAGGGAGCAGTGCAGGTCGATGTGCGTTGATTGGGAAGGTTTTCTTTACTAGAGTAAGACATTTTTGAAGTTGCTCCTGGAATACAATACATATTTATGGTTTTGATGAGGTCCCCTCCAGCTTGCCAGAAAAAGAAGTCAGATAACCAGTACTACAGGTTTTCTTGTTCCTACGGTGTCACGATACTTTTCCCGGGGGGTGGGGAGGGGTATCTTTACACTACGTGTCTCTGGTCAGTTACGACTTTTAAATACAAGGTACCATCTTAACCATGCTGGGAACCTGAATGTTGCTTTTCAAGCAATGTGTTAAGATTATTTAAAATGACACCATTCAAGTTTTCAAAATATTTGTTACTGAAGGGGGAAAAAAAAAGTGAATGTAATTTTAAACCCAGAACGTGCTTTAGAGGGTTGTATTATGTTCTGTCGCTCCGGTGTCATCCGAATTAAGAGCACAAGTGATCAGATTAATTTAGATCATTCTTATGGGAGTAAGCCCCAATGTTTTGAAAATTCAAAAACTAGATTAGAAACACCATATGCTGCATATGTAGATGTGAGACAAAAAAGAGCAGCATGCGATACTGGATGAGGGATTGTCTCAATATTGGATGAGATTCTCGATGGGACTAGAGCATTGCAGAACTGGTGTGGTTCACTGGGGACTCCCAACTGATGTCTAGATATTCATGGACCTAGAGCTGAAATAGCCCCTGAATTCACAGGAAGTTTCCTCTCCAAATAAGCTTTTCAGCATGTCTAGCAATGAATACAGGGGAAAGAGAACTATACTTTTCTCTGTTTCTTTCCTTCCTTTCATCCACTATCCAGGATCAAGAACACCAATGAATTACCTGTTTCCAGTTCCAGTCCATTTTGGCTTTTCTGCAGATAAGTGGGAGCTGCTTCTCCTTTTCTTTGATGCTGTTCTCTGCTCATCATCTATTCATGTTGTCCTGCAATTTATGGAAGGTGTTTGGCACTGGTCCCCAAGTCAAGGTGCCATCCATGGAGAACAGTTCAAAGTATTAATTGACACAATTTTTCTATCTCCCTCAGAGAGTGGCTTCGCTCACCTCTCTGCACAGATCCCCTTCTACCAACTGTGCTAGACATGACTATTTCTTGTGTAGAATGCAAATTTCATTCATTCAAAGAAAATCTTTTCTTCCTCTGCTTTGAGTAATGATTTCTTTAAAGGCAGGGAAGTCAGCAGTGTCGTGCAGTTTAGGGGAATACAATTGCTGGGTGTTTGTTTATTTCATTTCATGCCAAGCCTATGGCAGTAACACAAAGCTGTTTAATTAGGTGGCATTCTTGATCAGCCAAGAGGCAAAGTTCAACCCATTTATATCTAATATAATATTTTAAAGAGCTTTTTAAAAATGTAATTATTTTTTTTAAAACTTAAATATAAATAGTGCCTCCCGTGACTAGCACAGGCCAAGATACCAGTGCTCTGAAGCAGAAGTGTGTGCTAGGGAAAGGCATGCTCAGCTTCAGTTAATATCAGATGAGCTTATTTCCGCTTTCCCCCATGGCTGAGGGACAGGTATCCTCACTTTAGAACTGGGAGATCCTATGGTACAATGGAACACTTTCCCCTATGATTGAACCAAATTCGGACTCCCTCTATCTGTGGTCCTTGTTCCTTTAGCTTAATCTTGGTGGATATGTGAACATTTTCTTTAATACTGCTAAAAAAGTACCATGAAGACTATTTGGGGTCTAGAATAGAGTGGGAGTAACTGGTGTAAGAGCACGTCGGTCAGCTGGAGCACAGGTCATCACCATGTCCAGCTTGCCGTCCTTAACTCGGGAAGAGGCAAGAGCGTACCCTAGGTGATCCTGACCTCTGCTGTTTTAATAATTAATTCTTAGCCTTGCATGGCAAAGGTCCAGAGGTTCATCTCGGTATCATTTATCTGACTAATATAATATCAGCCTAATAGAAACAGCACTACTGTCAGTTATTAACACAAAAACGTGCAGGAGAATCCAAATGGTTGCAGAGCTTATCAAGGAGCTGTAACAGCAGAATTTCAAAAGCTGTGCTTGCAGATGCCAGCGATAGGATCATCCTGACTCAAGTAAGCATTGGAGCTGTGTAACCCGGCTGTGGGTACCGGGGAGGCGCCTTGTGCCTCTGCTCTTCCTGGGTGGCAGCGACTCCGGCAAATCCCCCAACTCCTTCATGGCTGGAACAACTGTTGCACCAGATGCTCCAGATCTGCGTAGTTTTAATCTGGGCTCTGTGTAATGAAAGCTGCACTGAATCTGTTCCAGTTACAGAATTCTGTTTCTTCGTTTCTTCACAGGAACAAAAAGACACCAAATCTCCTATTCAGTAGATTTTCTTTATAAATATGAAAGTGTCTCTTTCTGGTGCACAATTTCATAATGCTTCTGTGGATAATTCAAGCCCAAAGAATAATAAAGCCGGTTCTAAGAGGGACTTTTCAGGATGCTTCTTTAAAAAATAGCTCCTTTTCTGAAAAAGAAACAAATTAAATAGTATTTTTTGAAAGAAACTGTGTAGGCATTTGTGAAGTTTAATAAAAAAACAGGTATAGCTTGCTTCATCTGCATTGCAAGGAGAGATGAAATATTACTAATCAATTAGGAGAGACTAATTAAGGAGACTTCCATGTTCCTCCTGCCATAAAACTACTCAAGGCTGTTCCATGGTTGTTTGTCATAGAGTGAACCTGCTCCTGTGGTTGTGGAAACACCTTATATGCTCTAAAAACGTGGGTAATCCTCTTCCAGCATCCATGTGTCCGATGGGTCAGTGTCTGAAACAGAGAGAGAATGGCTGGGAAGAGGATATGGGAATTAAGGGAGACTTTCCAGTGTTTTACATTGAAGCAGTTCTAATTCACTGTGATGCAGAAGCTCTTTCATTTACGCGTATTCAAACATCAGATAATAGTTCCTTTCCCAGAATCAAGGCAGTCGCTCTTTTGGGCGGTTACAGGCCTTTTGGTGTGTAGTGCTGGGGGTTTCTGATGGTGCCAGATGCTGGTGGAGAGGCGAGAGTGGAGGGAGAACAGAGGATGTTTAGTGAGGCAGGTTTGGGGGGGCAGTAATGCCAGAACATCCCTCAGGGTGGCTCCTACTCAGGGAGTCTCTGGTCTCATAACCACAGCAGGCAGCTGGAAAACTGGTATCATGCCCATGGTTCTTCGCTGTCGTTTTGGAGAAGAAAAGCTGCAGCTGGGAGGGAGATTTTTCAGGATGCTTATATCAGGGGTCTAAAATCCTCTCCTTTATAATTTTCCATAGCGACGTGGAAAGCAGTGGGGATTGGCACAGTACAGATGGACTTTAAAACTTTACAGATTTGAAGTCAGTGGGTGTCTTTCTACACTTTGGCATCCATCTGTTACTATAGCGAATAAAGATTGGGGGAAATAACTCACTGGTGAGCTTTGGGTTTATAAGGGAAGGCGCTGGAAGGGTGTAGCTGCAGATATGAAAATACTTGCCATAAAGGGGAATATACTGAAAGTCTGACTTTTGGGCTACTTGATGTTGGGAATAGAAAAATGCCTAAACCCAAGAGTCTTTGAAGATATCTCAGGAGCTCATAAAATGAGGGACTGGACTGGAAGGGCAAATATAAGGAGCAAGTAGGAAGGCAGAGGTTAATTTCATCTTTTTTTTTCACACAAGTGACTGGTTTCTTTCTGTTTAAAATCCCCACTGGCAGAACCAGGGAGAGATCTCCAAGTGGAGATGGCATGAAAAAATAAGTATTTCCAGAAGTAGCAACTGGAAAAAATGTGAATAGTCTGTAAAATTTTAACTGTTTTATCAAGGTTTCTATTTCTTTCTTAGCAAAGGTATGTAATTTCCAAGCAATACAGGCCTCAGGCAAAGAATATTTAGTGTCAACAAATTATGCAGGATTCATACATTATACTTTTTGAATTTTCTGCCATTCAATACAAATATTTTTGTTGCTATGGCAACCTTGATGTGATCTGAAATGTATACAGTGTTAGATACAAAGGGTCAAATTCAGGGCTGGTATCTCTCAATGGGATGAAAGCGCCTTCCTATGCGTTAAGATTATTCCAAAGCAAAGGGACGGACCGGCGCAATGAAGTCAAACTACTGGCTTTTTTGTCACCTCTGTCACAGCCATGTTTGGCTTGTAGCCAGGAAAAAAACTGCCATGTACCTGGGCTGCTCTTTGTGCCCTGTGTCCTGGCGATGTGGTAGTGATGAGAGCATCCTTAATGCCCTGAAGGTGCTCTGTGTGTCAGACCGACGGCATACGGCTGGCCAAAAAACTACCAAAAGACTTCTCCAAATCCACTTGAGGCAGTGGCAAGCCCAGGGTCAGGATATGGGATTTACCCATCTCCTGTCTCATACTCGCCCAAGGCATCAGCCCTTCAGTATGCCACCAGTGTTTAATTACAGTGCATCTATTTACTGTTATTACATCTAAATAAGACAGACCCCATTTTTTGTTGTAACGCAAGAGCAAGGCTTGGTTCTGACCACGTGCCTCCCCTGCAATACAGATACCAAATGAGTCATGTTCCAAAACTGTTATTAGGAGAGGGAACAGCGTAACCTCCTTCAATTCTTATGAACTTATTTTACTTTCTTTTAAATGTATTTTGTTAAGCAAGCAAACCATAAAGACTTTCCATACTGTGTGACTGATGACCTTTCTCGTAGACTCTATGAGCAGGAACAACTGAAGAATATTGGAGCAATTAAGAAGTTTCTGCACAGGCTGTACACTTATCAAAATGCCTCGGACAGGCATTCAGCTGGATCATTGCCCCTTATACCTTAACTACTGTCAAATCAACTCTAACAGCACCCAGGAAGACTATTTTAGGCACATCAGCAAAATGCCACTGTGAACTTTGAGCAGCAATTATAGGCATAAAATATATTGGCCTTGCAGTGATTTAAGATGAACTCCTCAATAGCATCTGTCCAGACACTAACATCTTCCCACTTACTATTTTTCCTTGCCTTACAGGTATTAGCTGTTAAGTTGGCATTCACATTATTCCAGACAAAACCCAGACTTTTTAAAGTGTAAAAGCTAAGCTAATCATAGTGACACAGAGCATTTGGGTGGAAAGTCTCCCTTTGAAATGCCAGTTACTAATGCAAGCAATTCAGTGGAATGGAAAGAACTGTAGGCCAGATGGCAGTGAAATGAATAAGTCTCTTGGATATTAATATCTGCTGTTCTGGAGTCGTTTTTTTAACATCTTTCTTTAGGAATATAAGACTGGAATAGACCTTCTTGGGCACGGAGTTGTGCTCTTTGCTGTGGATGGCATTGTCATCTACATATTCCCTGAATTTACTGTTTTGATGCAGTCAAGTTCTTATTACTTCCATTACGGAGCTTTTCTAAAAACTATTGGCTTTAATACTTATAAACCTTAAAATAGGCTTAACCTTAAAATGGCTGCTCCAACATTCTCCCCCCAACCTGGATTTGTGTGTGGGATTGCCCTGGCTCACGTGTGGGACCTTGCCCTTGGCCTTGTTCATAAGCTCGGGCATAGAGTGTTTATAACAGCTTTGTATTTTGTACTCCTGAATCTCGTCCCTGAGCTGGTGACATCTCCTATATCAGGGTGATGTGTGAATTCAGCCCAGTAGCAGTTTGGGTAGGTCTGCAGTGAGCAAGGCAGAGCTTCCATCGTTCAGTCTGAATCTGCTCTCTGGGTATATCTGTCACGGTTTGAGGATCCAAGCTGGATCGATGGTGTTTGTCCAAGCAGCCACCCCTACAGGCACTGCAGCAGCAGGAAGCAGTCACTCTGCAGTACCCAAACCAAAGAAGTTTCAGGATGGTTTTTTTCCTTGTTTGTTTTTTTGGTGTTTGTTTGTGGTTTTTGTGTGTGTTTGTTTGTTTTTTGGGTGTTTGTTGGGTGTTTGTTTGTTGGGGGTGTGTTTGTCGGGGGTGTGTTTGTTTGTTTGTTTGTTGGGGGTTGTTTTGGTTTTTTGTTTGTTTCTTTCTTTGTAAAAATGATTTGTAGTGGACTGACAAGGTAAGATACCTTCCAGGTTTGCTCAAATTCTTTTGTGCTGCCTTATTCTGTAAAAGGAGGTTTAAAGAGAAGTGTTTCAAGGGCACAGAGTACTGCAGTCGGAAAAGAAAGCAGTGGTACGTATTAAGTGTAAAAGGGTTTCCAAAAAGTTAGGCACTATCAAGTGGATACCAGTAATGTGTTTTTAACTTTGTTGTTTGGGGTTTTTTTTTTCCTTCCTTTTCTTCCCTTAAAACTCTCTTACTTTCCTTTTAAATAACTTTATGGTTCCTCCTATAACTACAGAAATGGATTCACTGTATTTGAGTGGTTTCTAAAGCAAGCAAAACGACCAATCCACTTTTCCTGAAGAGAAAACATTCCTTTTGGGCTCTAAATCCTCTTTTTCTCAAGCTAAAGTCTCACTGCAGTTTATGAAAGAATGTTCTCTGATTATGGATGGAAGCCTGGACTGGCAAAGAAAGGATAATAAACTCTGGGGCTACCGAAAGCACAGTCTAGAAAGGTCTTAGCTAGCAAGGTTCTTAGAAGGTAATTGTGAATCTCCTTGTTTCTCTGCCCATGTAGAAGAGCCACCATTAGGAAGGGGGGCAATTTCTCTGAGAGAATGGTAAATGCTGAATTTGAATTGGTGCTCACTGAAGTCAAGGGGCAGAGCAGTGAGATGCAAATGGAACCGCCTGTGGACGGGTGACACTGTGGCTGCTGCCATTATGCACGTGGGAACTGTACCATGATGTTAGCAACCCTCTGCATTTCTGTGCCATCCACACCTACTCCCTGCTCTCAGCTTCCTCTGCTTCTGATCCATCTGTTCTTCCCTGCAGGGCTTCAACCACAGCTTTTCTTTGGCTGTTGATGACCCCTCAGTAACTCTGTTTAGGTTGAAGGTGAAACATCTTCATCTGCTAAATGAGGGAGCTTTCTTCCCAGGAGAGACAGGCTGTTTCTTTGCCGAATGCATACAATATAAATCAAAGTATGTGCCATTATTAATAAATAAAGCATTGGGTAGGCTTTGTCTGGAAGTCTTGTTGAAAGTACTGATTACTCTCCAATAACTTGTGAAAAATGCATAATTGCCTTTGGGATATTGAAGCACGGAATAATAAGAGTGCAAGTTTGAGAAAGTGGAGCTGCAACTACAGAGCAACTATTTGCAGCAACAGATTGATTTTTAGGACAATCTTTTTTTTTCCCCTGCTTTATCTCTATTCCACACTGTAGTGTTTCAGAATACAATGTGAATTATCGATTATTTTCTGTAGATACATTTCAAAACTGTGCTAATGCTACTTATCCAAAATCAATGGCGTTTGATGCACCTCAGGTTTCCAATATTGACATTTAGGATTTTAGGACAATAGTGGGCCAAGCAGTCAGAAAAGCAATCGACTGCCATTGAAAGGGAAAGTTGTGTGGCAGTGCTACGCTCAGATGCAACACCCCTGTCTTAGGAGAAATGAGCATCTCTGAATTCTCACCAGCTTTAATCCTTGCACAGAAAGTGTAATTGTGCTATAGCTGGTTACAAACAGGGAAGTTATTTCTTCTGGTTCCTTAGTCTGGCTGTTACTAGGAAAGATTGGGGCAAATGGGCTTCTCTGTTCCTGGAACCTTTGGCGTCTGCTCGTGTGTTCCCTCCCTCACTCGAGAAGGGGAGAGCTGGTCCCTGCCATGCCTGTCGCTTTGTTTCCTTCCATCTCCAGTTCTCTCTTCTGTCAAATCAATTGTTGGCCACTGTGGCAGGTACAGAAGAGGAGTCTTTTTCCATACTCTTTTTAATCCCATCTATATACTAAGTCTCTATACTAGTCTTAATATATAAGTCTATATANATCTATATACTTCGCTGTATGTGCAAAAGAGATGCTTAGCGGGAAGGTGTGGGCTGAAGGTAAAGGCTGTGTTAAAGCCATCTGCAAAATCTAGAGTGAGAAGTGCTGCCCAGAGGAACCTTTCTCTGTGTTGTGTCTGATTGATAATCCCAGTGCATCTTAATCTGCACAAATTTATGAGGAAATGCATTACCTGCCTGGGAAACAGACAGTTGTAGGAAAAGAGAAAATGTAATACTTAACATCAGTGACGAGAGAGAAAACAGCACATCAACACAGAATAAAATGGTTTGCTGTTATGGTATTAAGCTGGAAGTACATTATGGTCTTAGACATTAACAGAAATCCTTAATCAGAGACATCTTTTGCACTGTAATCTTTCAGTTTGATAGCCTGTAAGACTGACTTTTACAATACGTTGTACCCTTCTTTTGATTTGCAAATTCTCAGACTACAAGTCTTTCAGTCAACCTGCTCTTGTTCTTCAAATCTCATCTCCTGAGTGTTCCAATTAGCAGTTCAGAACTCTTTATAACTTGGTAGCCATGCGTAAGGATTAATTCAAGCAAAATGTAATTTAGAATAATAATAACCTGCTTTCCAAACGTTTCCTACATTAATCGTGGTGAAGACAGTAGCTATAGTACCATGGCTGGATTTTATTGAAAATAAAGTAATTCAGTGGGCTGCATGTTCTCTTGAGAGTGTTACTGTTTGTTTAAAAGAAGTGAAGGATGCAAGCATGAGACAGTTAGAGAACCTTCTGTTTTCCTGTTGAGTGAACTCAATGCTTAGGAACATTTTGATACAAAAGCAATACAGAAGTGTTTATTTTAAGGAAAAGGTTCTGAACTTTGCTATTTGTCAGTGGATATTTCTAGAATTTACGTATATATAAGAGTCGGAAAGAATAAAGCATGTGTACCAAGTTTTCTGCCAAAATAAATACTAGACCCAAGACAAATAGTTCTCCCAAGTTATTAGCTGTGTGGTAAATAAACCCGTCGAAGCTTGCTTACTGCTGTTCTCCCAGGGCATTCTGCTGCCGTCAGGCTGAACGTGCCACCCACTTCCAATTGAATGTCACTGAGGAGCCAGCAAAAAGGTTTGACTCCGAAAACCCACACAGGAGCCATAGGGCAGATTTTTTGGTAAAAGCAGCTGTAATCTGGTTATAAATTCCCAATCCTGATTCCCGCTGAGTTAAACAAGGTTCCAGTACAGTGTATGCAACCAGTCCTTAGGGGCTGTAAGGCCCTTGGAGCACATCTCTAGCAGCAGACCCTCCCTGCTGTGGGAGAAAACTGAGCTCAGTGAGTTGCTTGTGATGAGGCTATTACTCAGGGTGTGGTGGTCATGCTCCAGATTCTCATAATCCAGAGGGAATCTAATTCAGTGCTTCTTGATTTTTGCACTTTTCTATCAGCTGCTCCATCTGCAACCCCTGTGCAGCCCCCTGTGTTAATTGCCTTCTTTCTGTTTTCCTGCTGCATATTAATTCAATCATTTGGATCATCGTTTAATTCAGCCTGTCACTTATATTACTGCTGAGTTACATTAAACTTGTTATTCCAGGTCTACAATCAGCTCTTTCTCATAGTCGAATGGTAAATAAGTTGCTATCAATAACTCAGATCCGCAGTCGTTTGCCAGTGGATGTGTCATGGTCCCAGGATGTTGTGTGTGACGGAGGAAAATTCAAAGTCTGATTAATCTCTGATGTGGCAAATGCTGAAACTTGAGTCAGAATAGAGACAGCAGACCTTCTCCTGGCCCCTGCTGGAAGAGCTCTGGAGCAGCTGGGAGCTGGTTTCAAAGCTGGGGAGTCTCCCGCAGAGGGGAAGGGCTGAGGAGTTGTTTTGGCTTCTGGCTGCTTTGGCCCAAAGCAGCTTTTGGCCAGTGGATGGGAGGTGGTGACGGGGGGAGAACACCTTCCTTTGGGCAGGGCATTGATGTGGCGAGCAGCCACGAGGAGTATCCTGCTCCTGAGTTTTGGGTGGGTGAGGTTTTAGCACAAGACGAGGTGGATGAAAGTCTTTTCTCCTTCCAGTGGGCTGTGTGTATGCAGAAATGCCTATATTGCATTTCTGTACTTTTTATATTAACTCTTTTGTAGAACTTGCAGATTTGGAACGGAGGCAAAAGATGAAGTTAACCTTATTTCCAGGTTAATAAAGCCTTCTGCACAAGATTGTGGTCCAGACTCTTGAAATAATAAAATTCACCATATTTCTTATTGAGGAGCTGGGAAAGCCTTTGTTTTCTTTCCCATTGTATGCAGGGTTCATTAGCGTGAGGTAGGAGAAAGCTATAGACGCTCCAGTGGCCTTTCTGGCACCTGGGTTACACAAAAAAAGAACTGCTAAATCATTATCTCAACTCTAAGTGTTAATTACTTGCTTTGCTCCATATTAGCACATTGAATGTGGAGGAGAAATATTTTTCCCTTCAGCGGCTCTGTGTGTGGTGGAGCTTGCCAAGAGTTTCTTGTTGTGTAATGGGAATTTTTCCTTTTGTAGCCATATTTTATTTAAACTTATGCACCAGTTGTCTCCAGGAGAAATGTGAGTCTTGAACTGAGCCTTTAATCCTTGCTTAACTTCAGTATGTGAAGAAGAGCTTTCACAAAATCCAGCTGAAGGAATACTTTAGGGTCAGGTCAAGTCTTCTACTTCATAGAAGTATCTCTGTGTAGAAATTCCTGAAAGGTGTTTTAGGAGGATGCTGGGGCAATCCTGCTTCATGCTGAAATAGGAACGTACCACTGATGGTCAGATACACACTTGTGTGACTGCAAGCATCTCGTTTTATATATATATCTAATCCCTAACAGTTGCTCTGTGCAAGGCCCTGCTTTTGTTAGTTAGCTGTTGCCTGGTATACATAGAGCTTTTATTTCCCTTCTGGTCACAATCAAAGCTGGATCTTTTATTTGCAACTCTTTTTGCAATCCTGCAATTCACCTCTGTATGAAATATCTCTTAAGGCTCATGTGACATGAGAAAGGCAATCCTACATAGAAGAGAAAAGGGGGAGACAGTAAAACGGCACCTAGAAGAAAAGTAATTTTCTGAGATTCCTAAATAAATTGCTTTCTAATTCACAAATAATGCAGTACGTATTTAGGTTGTCATAAAGAATGATTACTGAATATGGAGCTCAGAATTCATAATAGAGCAAAAGCATATATGGAATTGTTGAGGAAAAAAAAGAACTATAAAAATACAGAACTTCTAATATTTAACTGCTTTCCTTCATAAATCACTTGTTAATAAATGCAAAACAGTGGAGCATCAGAAGCAAAATCAATTCTTTAAGGCAAATAACTTTCAAAAACACTTTTGTCTACCATAAATTCTCCTGCAAATAGTGGATATAATGTCTATGTTTTGCACATTAAAGGAAACCTCAGACTGTCTGCCCCTCTTCTGTTTGCTTCTGCTCTCAGTCAGAAATAAGAATCAGCAAATTTGGGTAGATTGAAGATAAACCATTGGTCTAATGTTGATGTGGCTTAGCTTAATAGTAAAAGCTTCATTAGATTCCTTAAACCTGAAGGCACCTACCGAGCTGGTGCCAGAGGCACTGCCCCAAGGGCAAGCTAGAACAAGGGCCCTCAGAAATCGAGGGGTTGCTCAGATCTGGCTGGCCCAGCTCTTCCAAAGTGAGGGATCTGCCTCGGCCAGAACCCTGCAGGAGAAGCACGGGCCTGGGTACACTTCCAGCTGCTGGTAGATGCTGTTATAAAGCCCCGGTTCAATTCTGTTTTAAAGCAGCCTTGGAATTTGGCTTGTCTTCAAAATTGTTTTATTTGCACAGAAGAGACATGGAAACTTGCAGTGCTTGAAGATAACTTTTAAATTGTGCTTTGATCATCATTTTACTGGCATTGAAGTTCATACAAGCTTCATTGGAAGCCGAAATGCTTGGGCTTTCATCCACAAAATACAGCACACGGGAGGAGGAGGTGGTGCTAATGTCAGGGTCAACTGGGAAATGCAGGGGAGCAGAGCCTGAGTGTTCAAACACACAGTGCCAAGGCAAAAATTCTACCTACGTCATATCCAAATTGGTATTTAAAATTAAGCTGTTCTCACATTTAAATATTCTCACACCTCAGAGTTGCTTGGTGGATAGGAATTATTTAGTCACCTTATCCTCAGGTTCGATAGATGCACTTTGCTTAGTAGTGACCAAAGTACTGCCTGCACAGCCGGGTATAGCTGGGACAGAATGACTTTGAGAAGTCTCAGACAGAGAGAAACTCTCACTGGGATATGAGGAACATGAAATGAGGAAGTATTCTCTGCTGTATTCTGATGAATCAGCTCATTTACCAGCTGATGATTCTTGGCACGGTGCAAGCTTTTTGTGGTTTATTCCTGCTAACCTACCCGTGCTCTCAATGGTGGGCTTAGTCAAACAAGGACCAGAGAGCTGAGCCCTGCCAGCAGCCCCAGGTTGCTCTCAGCCCTCTGAGTTTGCTTCATCTAGGCAGGTATTTGTTATCAGAGCATATTTTCCCTCTTTTTTTCTTGTCGGTATCCTTGATGGGACCTTCTGTCCCTGATGTGAGAGCTGGTGTGGTTTTGCTGACGGGAAGTAGAAATTTTTAAAAGTCTTTGTGCTCATTCTTGTTATTGCTGCTCCAAGAGCTTTTGTGGTGGTCAATATTACCTGGGTGGAGTAACACAGGCGTTTTCCAGACCCTATCAAGTGCACAAGGACAATCTGAGGGAGAGGAAATAATAGCAGTGGCCATCTGTGGGCTTTGTTACTGGCGGTGAGGAGGCAGTCAGCCTGCTCACTACTGCGAGCCCGATACGCACCATGGCAACAGAGGGATGATTATAAGTAATGCAAGTCAAAGGATATCAGAGATGTATAGAAATGAAAGGAATTCCCCATTTCTGAACCCAAAAGCTAACCTCTAAATAGCTGTTAGTACTCGTATTTCCAGGACTCTAAATTCTTCATTGCTCCCCTGCCCATTCCGTCTCTAGGGATAAAGCCAGGAAAAGAACCATCTGTGGGGGCTCAGTGCAGGCAGTATTAGCAAAGTTGTGGAGAGGTAAGTGGCTTTGAACTGCTTATTAAATTCTTTAGATTGTACTGGGGCTGAAGCTAGATATTAAGGCCAGAACACAGAGAGGGCTAGGAAAAGTGAAGGCTGTGTGTTGGCAAAGTGCAGTATTCGGCGAGATCCGCCTGTGTAAGCATAGCTCTGGCGGAAGCAGCATTGAATTAATCCTGATTTACTCCTGCCTGGTTCTTATATTGCAGAAAAGTTTAGGATTAGAAACCAGCTCTAACCAGATGCAGATTGTAGCTCCTGATGCCCAGTGGATCATGGTATTCAGAAATTTCCAGAAGGGTAAACTGAGGGTTGCGGTAAATGTCTTCTGTATTCTCTAGTCTTGATTTCTGATTTCAGTTGGCGTCTGAAGCCCGTGTTAAAGCTGGGGCTATAGCTGGGATTGGGAACAATCTCACTAACAGCCTGAAGGGCTGCAACATGAGGAATATTCTGGACAGTAAATTTGAGACCTAGCACTAGAAATTTCAAATTACTTGATCTTATTTTTTAGGTTGTAATAGGACCTAAAGCTGGTAGTCCCAACATAAAGTGACTGTTTACAGTATTTGTCATATTCCAAAGAGGCTAGCTGAGCCTTGGTGATAATGGCTACAGTTGTTTATCCTTGTGACTTATAACAGGTTCTTATAATTTCATGCCCCTCTTGGAGTTCCTGAGTATCTTTGAAAGTTCTGTTCTCATTCAGGGAAAAAAATGTTTACAGTCTTGAGAGTTATCAGGTACAAATTCAGCTGGCATTAGCCTTTTCTCCTCAGGCAATTGCTGATTTTCAAGCTTGTATTTCTTACAAAAGGCCACTGGAGTTATGACCCGGTATGAGTTGTTTACTTAGACTGTAAAATCATTGTCAAAGTTACATATCCAGAGGTTGCTGTTCCTCATGTGCTCTTAAAGACAAATTTCAAGTCAAAAGTTTTGCACATAGATTTTCAACCTTATTTTCAGGTTCCCAATGCTATCCTATAGCCATTTTCATATTAGTGCTGGCAAGAAAAAGTCTGTTAAAAAAATCTGTGCCCCTGCCTCAAGTTGACCGTGGTGTTGGACACCCAGCTTCCCACAGGAATATGTGCATGGAAGAGTGTGTGTGTCTGTGCCTCCTCTGGAGCTGCTGCAGAAAGCTCATTCCTGTTCCTGGGTGTGGGGGCTCTTTCTGGACATCGTAGTCACACTGTCACCTTGCTATATCCACCCTGAACTGAAATTCCAAAAAGTGTTTAAGACATGATTCTGTTCTCACTTAGAAACTTCCTCAAAGGCTTGGTTTCTGTTCAGGACATATTTTCAAGGTAGAGTTTCTAAGGAGTAGTAGAAGCTGTACAATTCAAATTACCTGGCTGCTGAGTACATGGCGGCTTCAGGAAGGACTCTCCCAGAGCCTCAGGGACCTTGTGGAATCGTGTTATAGTCAGTAGAAGGATGGTCCTTGTAGGGTGATTTCATCCAAATCCTAAGTTGTTGAGGCACCCCTCAATCACAGAGTGCTTGTATGGTATTTATTGACTGTTTAATTGACAAAGTTTAAATTTATGGTATTACGTGGATGTGACAACTTGAAGTACTGGGTGTGAGAACTGATGCCCCATTGCACAAAAAGCATCATGTCATTTTCCAATGTAAGGAGACATCAAGAAACTTAAATGCTGTTACCCAGCTGGGCTTTTCTTTCCTGAAGGAGCGAGGTCCCATGGATGACTCTAAATGCTTCTCAAGTTTAGTATGAATTGGGTGTTTTCCCATCAAAATCCAGGTTTTCACAGCATAGAAATCCGTGGTAACTTCTGCTTCCCAGTAACTAGAACGAGCACTGGGGATGAAGTTTCCTGAAGATGTAAAGGGCTGGTTTTAACAGG
The DNA here is from genome assembly GCA_013400555.1 of Jacana jacana. Classification (NCBI taxonomy): domain Eukaryota; kingdom Metazoa; phylum Chordata; class Aves; order Charadriiformes; family Jacanidae; genus Jacana; species Jacana jacana. Next base: position 728,567 of record VZTM01034076.1, on the reverse strand, counting down.
AAAAGCCTGTTCAAGAATAAACAGTTTACAGAATGTAATGAAATGAATAATGTAATTTTTGTGGAAGATGGACTTTTTAGCTGCTTCTTCTACCAAAGGTAAAGAGAAACATTAAAAATACATTTGCTGCTGATAGGTTGAATTCATTTTAGCTGGCATAAATAGGACAGATGAGCTATTCAAATGTCTGATGAGTACTATATAATGAAATATTTATCACCTTCTCATGGTCACTGCATGAGAGGCCAATAATTTGTTTTCTCTCAGCATTGGTATTTTGTGGTGCTTATAATAAATTATACATTGCAAGCTTACATCCTTCACCCTTTTTCTATTTACCTATCTCGTCTGAGATCTCATTCATCAAAATGTAGCTGGTTCTGGGACAAAAGTGAGGCTATAAATTCATGTATTCTAAAGAATCATGGAATTTATAATGCATGATGGTACCGGGGCAACATGGATAGAGTGTAACATACAGAACGGGTGACCTTTCGTGCTGCAAAGTGGGAAATAGAGCACAGTTTTGATAGAGGTGTAAATGTATATATATTATTGGACGTTGGCCTCACTCATGCTGTCTGCTGCCTTTAGTTTAGGCTAACAGCTCTGGACAATCAAAGCTGTTCGGGTTTTTGCCTGTTACTGAGCTTAAGCCAATGCCATGGATTTAGTTCTTATTATGACTATCAAATTCCCTAAAGCATTCCTCAACCTCAGAGACATAAATTATCTTCTGTTTGCTTTGCATTAATGCAGTGGGTTTAATGCAAGGAATATTAGGATGAAATGAAAAAAAGTATCCCCAAATGATAGTCTTTACAGCATTTAGATAAAAAGTCTTCAATGCAAAGGAGGAGAGGTTGTATTTCAAAAAGGGAAAATGGTTCTGGGTTTGCTTCATCATATGAAGAAAATTAGCACCATTTAGGTCTCAGACATCATTTTTTCTTGGTGTGGAGGGGAAATAAGCCTCTTGCTTTGCATTGTCAGACTTTAGCAAAGGTCCCCTCGTTATAATTCCCAGGAATTACTGCCAAAGACATTAAGATTGAACTGGGCTCCTGTATGAGAAGGTGATGTCTTACACTCTGTTCTTATGTTTTAGAAAGTAGATTTTTTTTTCTTTTCCTTTATTTTCTGCTGTTTCCAATGAGAAGCCACTTGCCCTCCGTGCAGAGATAAGACCACCCCTTGCAGCACTGATTGAGGAAGCCGCATCAGTCAGAGCGTTGAGGAGAGTGACAAAGTTCGTTACTCACTGCTCACAAAGTCTTGAGAGATCTATCATTCCTGCAAACTCTGTCAGCCTGTAAATTAATTTTGCATGACAAAATCATTCAAAATGAACAGCCCAAAGGATTTTAAAATGACCTTCCGCTTGGGTCATGCAGGGAAAATAAGCCTAGAGCCTTTCTCGGTCTGTCCAATTGAGATGTTGTATACGTTGTGACTATGCGGCCCTGCAAATGGGTAGAAATTCTGGGGGTTCTGTTGCCCAAAGAGGCATGAAATTTCTAATTCACATTTTGTTTAATGAGGGACTTAATCATTAAGATTCTTGTGCGTGTGGAGCATGGCATTTCAGGTTAACAGATAGGATCCCTGTCTGAGGGGTCAGTATTGCGGGGCTTGGAAAACCACCCTTAGATTTTAAAAATCCCAGAGTTTTTAAAGGTGTAGTAGTAAGCTTTTGGTTTATGGATTCCAATTTTTTACAAGTTGACAGGGCCAATTTTTAGTTCCATAATTTCAAATGATCTTCTGAGCCTGTGCCAACAAATCTGTGTGTGTTGGGTCTGGAAGCAGCTCTGCGTTTCTTTCTCGCTGTTGTGACATCTGCAGAGGTTCCAGATGTTACAGAGCCGTCGTAGCTCTAGTGAGTGCCCCAAGTTGGCAATTAGCTGCCTGGATGATACCTGTGAAATCAGGAAACTTTGAAATATTAACCATATTGTTGAAGTAGACCCACAAAGATCACAGGTTTCTGAAATCTGCTTTTAAAAAGGTATGTTATACTAAAAACAATTTTACTTGATGTGTAATTTTCCCTTTTCCAGGAAATTTTCCTGCTTCTGGGTTTGTAGTACCTCATCTACCAGCATCATCTTCAGCTGCTTATTATTTGTCCATCATAACCCTGGAGTCCCACTGGTATAATTTGCCTTTATGTAGAGATATCATTTTGTGGTTGTTGGAATTAGTCCCAGCACTCCCACTGAGCAAAGTTTGGCTCCTTTCTTGAAAGTACTGTGGTAAACAGTATACCAAAAATCTTCCTTATAACCTATGGAAAGATTTTGTTAATGCTGATTTTCTAGTGTAGTGACAGTTCTAATTAAGGTTTTTAGAAGTAAATCTATTCTCAGGAAGAAACAAAGGAAAAAAGACAAATGTAGAAGGATGTCAGGATCCCTGTGAACCGAGCGCTGTGCAAACACCGAGAAACCATGTGTGTTCTTCACATATTCTCTTAATACATAATTTAGAACCCCTTTAATAACTTTTTAAGGAGTTAGTGGAATGATTTGTTGCAAATAAATTATCTAGTAAAATAGCTTTTTTCATTTAATTGCTTTTTTTTGTATATACACATGCAGATAAATACCTATAGGCAGAGCTGCTAAAGGTATTGGCTATTTCTGTAGGCAATGGTGTCTGCTGGTTTTAGAATGCCTTCGTTTGCAGTTCGTGGAAGGATGGGATTAAGTAAAAAAGGAAAGAAGCTGCCCTGCCTCTGACTTTCAGCCCTGACTTGCCCATTACACGTTCAAATGCTTTCCCTTTTTCCAGTCTACTGTCGTGTCTGTAATCAATGACTTAAAGCTTCTGCCTGAATTACAGGGTTGGGGGGGTTCTGTGAGGTTTTTCGGGTGAATAATAAATTATGAATAATGGGTGATTATTTCTGGGTAGGGAAAAATGTATGGAGTTAATGATGAAAGTTTTTGGACTTTGTGAAGGTAGTCAAAGTAATGTTGGCCTCATCTGAAAGAGCAGGATTCCTTGGTACAACAATGTGCTCAGGAATAATTTTTACAATTATGCAACTTGTTTTTTTATTATTATTTCTATAAGTGGAGTAATAGTTTGATTAATATTAGTAACTTCTATAAATGAAAACTATTTAATCATATCCTAGAATAACATCTAAGTTCCCAAACTTCAGTCTTTTGCCACGCTGCAGGAGGATGCCAAGAGAACACATGCTTTTGATCTTCTAAATGACTGGGGTTTTCCTTAGTCTAGATAACAGAACTTAGTTGCATAAAGTACAGTTTCATCTCTGTCATAGTCAGGACATCAAAAGGTAAGATAATGCTTCCCAGAAACAAAATGATAACTGAAACATTCTCTTAACCTGTTTGAAAACCTGGCAAAAGGTAGAGAATAGATAGTGGAACTTGACAAGATGCTTTGTATAGAGCCAGGTAGCTCTGTACAACAAAGGCCTTTACCTCTGCAGTGATTACAGAAGGAGACAGACCTGGTGAGATTACTTGATAAATTATTTTCTAGGAAACGTTCTGCTAAACATCAAGGACAGTATTTCTAAGATTGCTTAAAACTTGTGTATATATAAAGTACTTTAGCCTCTCACTCAAATTTTGACTTCAGGTTCTTTATCTACATACCTGTGCATTCATTTCTGGTTTGTCCAGCCTACTTTAAATATATATTTCACTATAAAATTGCACAGTCACTTTCTGACTTTTTTTAGGAGCGGATTTGCTGGGAGAGCAAATGTAAGGGAATTCCCATCTGTGGTTAGAATTGCTCTGTGCAGCTGATGGTTTGATTTATTTGAGTGACACCCAGCTTGCCATCTGCCTTACTAAAACCATCTCTTCTGGATTACAGTCTTGACAGACTTGGGTGAGAAATCGCCACCGCGCTCGCTCTGCTTCGTGAACGCCTGCCCAGACTGGCCTTTGAATTTGGGTTCAGAACATCGCCACTCTCTCAGAAAGGGTAATGGCACTCCCTAAATACAGCCTGCTAGGCTTTCCTTCTTTACATAGGGTGCAGCGATGGAAGAGCCCTGGAGTCTGTTGTGCTGATAAATTATTGAATGGTGGAGAGGAGCTACTTCAGCTTTCTTATTCACCCCAGCTGAAACGCCCAACTGGGTGAATTTGTACGTGAGGCCCTCCTTGGCTTATACACAACCCCCTGCTTTTCCCAGTGCTTGTCACCAAACTCTGGTCTCTTGCAAATATTTATGCTTGTTTCTGCTGGTGCAGAAGTCCCAGTATCCGTCTGTTCTGCAAATGCCCTTGGGGCTGCTGGGGATGAAGTTGTTAACGACTCGGCAAATGTGAAATTAGAGAGTACTGCTCTCTACTAGAAACCTTAGAGGATACTTTGATCCATAATGACTGAGTGCAGGTGGGGCAAAGACTCATAGAAGAGAGGTTATTTTTCAAAACATATTTCTAATTATACATAGATTTTGCATATATAACTAGGAAGGCTCCTTTGATAATTGACTTGTGTATAGTTGTATGCAGAGTGCCTGCTCCTGCTTTAAGGAGAAGAATGTACTGCCACAGTGAAGCACATTGAGAGATGCTCTTCAAGAACACAGTATGGGCTGTCAAGTAATGAACTTGGTCTTTATTTGGATAATACAAATGTTTAAATACAGGCCTCCACTCTCTTAAGTGATTGTGAAGCACCAAAGAGTAAGAGCAAGCCAAAGTATTCACTCATCAGGAGTGATCAGGTCAGCAGAAAGCTAAAACTCTCACTTTCAGGGGCACATCAGAGAGAATGTGGTAAAACCTGAGACTGTGGCTTTTTCACATCACCTATATGCTAGTTTCACATTTTTGTATAAAAAGTGGGTTTAGCAGAAAACAGTGTCTCTCTTTTTTCTGAAAAGACTATTGTTATGGTAGAATTAATGTTAAATTGTTCTAGTTGAATTATTTCTCCTGTTCTACAGTTTAAAAAATTGCCAGACTGTTTTCAATCTTTTTTTTTCCCCCCAAGGTCCCTCCCTGGCAGGTGTACGTGATGAATGATAAAATTTCCTTTAGGATGAACCCATCTAGCCAGTCATTTCCAAGAACAGTTATTATGATGTTGTTTGTATTGAAAGCATATTAAAACTCAAATACTTCCAAAGCATAAACAGGCACAAAGCAAAACCTATTATGGAACTGTTTACCAACAGATTTATAATTACAAAATAAATTAAGCATGAAATGGGACACTTTTTTAATTTTCTGCCATAATAGTATGAAATATTTGATGTTTCTTTACAGATTATTCTGGAAAAGCTTTGAAAGTGAATAATTCTGAGGGTTGTCATGGTACTTTAGCAGAACCTAAACATATCTCCTTTAAAACACCCATGTCCTTTTTCCTACAGATAATCAGAACACGTAGGGAAGGGAGAAGGACTATTCCAGAATTCAGTCCTCGGATCAGAATAATTATGCATAAAATAATTTCATAAGAAATATGGAATGCCAGTCTTCTCTCTCTCGTAAATACCTGCATTTAAAAACCTGTAATACAAAATTATGGAATACCTTAAGCTGTGTAGGAGCAGCACACGCTGTGCATGTGACGGCCACAGCAGGGTGTCTCTGGTTGGAAGATCCTGCAGTTCTGATAAAGGGGGTCAGGTTGTTCCCAGTTCACCTGTCTGTTGTAGGCAATGCTCTGCATCCAGAATCTACCACTGCAGGGTCTTGTGTCATTCATCAGTGCTCTTAAATGACATTTTTTAGTGGGTATGAAAAAGTCAACAGATTTTGATGAAGGTTTGAAGGTGATGGTACTGAGTCTTTCCACAGAAACTATGAACAGACTCCAAAGGTGCTGTACCTTGAGAAAAACAGTCTACAGAGGCCACCCCTGGACACTGAAGCCTTGCTCACGAGCCAGAGTCACTCCTTGTGGTCTCGTTTCTCAGCATCCCCAATGGCACTGCACGCTGTGTTCCTTCCCTTCAACAATTTCGCTTTATTTCTGTCTTTTACACCTTTGTGTTTGAAAAGGAGATTTAATAAACATCCTTTCCAAGGTTGATCCTTGGCAGCTGATCCTTAAGAATTTGTTTTGTAGGATGTGTTTAAAAAAAACCCATCACACCAGTAGTTGGAGCTTTCTGTTGAAGGGAAGGTTTGACCTTTCCAGTCTCTCCGGCTACAGAACACCTTCAGCGAGCTGCCTCTTTAGCTAGAACAAACAATTTTCCTGTCTTTGTGGCTACTGTCTGTATTCATCCCCTTAAACACCAGATACCTTCATTAACACTTGTGCTGCCTGAAGAGCTGCTGTAGACATCCAGCAGTCCCCTCTCGCAGTAGCTGCCTGCAGGCAGAACCTTGCTGAAGGCCAGATTCCCCTCTCCCCAGCGGAGGATGATCTCTGCACCCCGTGTTCCGCGCACGGCGGGGAGCGGCAGGGTCATTTATGTAATTAATGCCTGAGCTCATCTCAAGAAATAGACTGCAGGAAAGGCAAAGATCTCGGTGTGAGTTTTGTATTTGTAAATAGCTTACCTAGGTGCTGTAATCTAAAGAACTTCCTTCTCCTCATTTTTCAACAAATCTAGCACATATGTTTCTCACAGAGGAAGTCTGGCTGCTTTCCCTCTTTCTGACATCTCCTGATTTTTCATTTTCCAACGCTCATTCCAATTCAGGAGGATAATGAATATTCAAGAATTCATCTCCTGCAAAACAGTAGGATTTAAAGAGCCTAAACGGAGGTTGGGTTTTTTTTTCAACAGAGCCAAATTTGCCTTAAATGTCCCCAGACTCCTTAAGGAGGAATCTTTTCTAAAAGTTAGGCTGCACACCTGCGGGTCCTGCTCAGCCTTCGCTCATTCTGTCCTCTGGCAAACGCAGTGCTTGTTCAGTAGCATTTTTGCCTGTGTAGAAGTGTAAGTGTTTGCCTTTGGAACTGGTGGAAAAGTTCAAGCAGGGGGTTTTGAACAGTGGTCAGTGATACTGGCATCCGCGAGCTCAGCACGAGGTGTGGAAGCAACTGTCTCTGCTGGACAAAGGCTCTTGTGGACACCCAGGAGATGCCTTCCTCTCGTCCTCCTCTGCTCTCCTCCAAGCCGTCCTTTGCTACAAGGAATTTCTTGTACTTTGATTGCAAGATCCCTGGCCTGGGAATCTGTGTTCTGTACTTGCACCTCTTTGCTCCATAACTTATTTTGGGGTTCCTCTTCTCCCCCCTTTCCATACTCAGTAGTTTTTGTTAAGCACATTTACTGTAGCTTTTCTGTTGAATGGCTGCTCAACAAATGAGTCTAAATAAGAGCAGATGGGCTGAAAGGGTGGATGGGTTTGTAGTTCAGGTACTGAGGCAGGAATAGGGAAATGACATTCAGTTCCCAATCTCACCACTTGTTCTGTGTGTGTGTGTGTCCTTGAACGAAGTCATTTAATCTCCCCATACCTTATTCGTGAGGCAGAATTAATTGTAGTGCTCTTTTCACATTTAATATCTGCTTTTTCTGTTTTTCCTATAAATGTTTCAAATGGAAGTAATATGTATGTGCAGCATTTAACACAATATGATCGTGGTAGTGGATGATGGTTCAAGTAAAAAAGGAACTAATCACAGTAATTTTATTATGCACTTTTGTATATAGACCAAATCTATCTGAATGTAAATAATTGTACTGATCCAGTCTGATGGAGATTTGCTGGTCTCCATGGTAGGAAGCACTGTCTCTGCTGTTGGAGTTGGGCTTTGGAAAGGCTATTCTATGCAGGTGTTTCCAGTGTCTCAGGAAGTTTATTCCCACCCTTTGATTTTACTAAAAGCCCTCTCTACTCCTGTGCATGGTTCAGCTCTACCTGGGTGACAGCGAGCATCCAGCCAGTCAGTTGGTCATTGACCTTTCCTTTCTGCTTCCTGGGAAAAGTAATGCATGTAGAATTTTAACTCAAAAATAGAAGTATGAATCAGTTAAGGAAGAGAAATTACAAAATGGGAATCTCTGACACGGTATGATTAAGCCCAATGAAAAGAGCTGCCTCTTAACCTGCAGCCTCATAAAATAAATCATTTGATTTCCTTCTCTGAGCACTTGCTGCTTTCTCAGACGAGAAGCGCACACGTTGTGCGGCAGCTCCTGCTCCTGCTTGCTTTTTCCTAACTGGTGACTCAAAGGGAGTGTATGGAACTGGATTATACCTTCAGCTTGTGTTTCCAGCGGGGAACTCACAGTCATCTTCTAGCAACTGGATTGGGACTGTCTGCCAGAAGGTGGGGGAAACACAGAAGTCCTGTGTTTGAAAAATGGAACCGAAATCTCTCGTTTAAAGACTGAGGAACAACAGGGAAGTGACACAGTCGTACTGAAAAGCACTTGATTGAGTTGGTTGCAAATGTTTTCAATAAACATTTATACCTTTAAATTATTTATTTCTTATTTTAGTACAGATGTATGCTTTTGGGGATAGAGTGTTGAGCTAAATCATTTTAAACCTGATTGCAAAGAGGGTAACTGAATGTTTCCTTAATGAATGCACGCACGGCACTATTGCAATGATTATAGGCATAGCGTGACTGGAATCTGAGTTGCTGCTCCTTCCCAGACTTGCATCCTCCACTTATTTCCTATTATATTCAAGACACCTGTTGTTTCCTGTTAAGAATGTAAAGTGTTAGCTGAAATCATGGCAGTAGCTGCGTGAATATATGAAAAGCAGCCACCTAGTATGATTTTAATAACTCTGTAGTGTTTCTTAAAGTCTCTGTAGAATCACTTCATGATATTGATGGCATAATTTAAAGTGACAGAAATTAAGGAACATGACCTTTAATGTCACGACATGAAATGTCACAAAAAGCGAAAGATGAGCTTAATTCAGCCAAACAGCTTCCAAGGAAGTCTGGAACGTGATAAACTGAGATTTACCTTTTCCTGGAATTACACAGCTCAAGCTGCGATTTTTCTTTTAGGGGAGACAAACTGAATAGAAGATGAAAATGCTGTTCCAATTCTGATGTTCATGTTACATTATAGCAAATTAGTACTGGTTTTTGAGAGGGGATGTATGGACTGTGGTAGCTTTCAACAGTGGAGAGCTAGATGCAGTGATCACTAGTGTTTCCCAGAACAGGATCCCAGGTTCCTAAACCCAGAAGCAGGTCTGTGTCTCCAAATGCTGTGCCATTAGACACAAACCCACACCAGCTGCCTGGAGGCACTGCTTTCTCTTCTGTTGGTAGAATCCTCTTGCATTGATGCACTTCCTCTAGATCTACAGAAGAAACGGTGTGTTCAGTGGTTGTTGCTGATGGCATCCAGTTGGTTTAGCAGCAAGACAAGTAGAACAAAGAGAGCAGGTCTCTTTAAATGACTCTGTTAATCACCTGCAACAGAAACTGGTTTCCTCTGCAGACATTGCAATAGGCAAGCAATGAGACGGATCAGGGAAGAACCTGGGAGTCCTGCCATCTCCAGTGGTTGCTGCTGGAGTGGCTGGGTCAGACGAAGGCCTTGGATGTCTGTGTGGGATGCAGTGGCTGGAACCAGCGTGGAAGGAATGGCTGGAGAGGCCACCAGGAGAAGTGCCTGAGCTGGGGGCAAATGGTGGTTCCATTCTTTGTTACCAGATCAAAACTAGTGTCGCACCTGAAAAGTGTCTCAAATGGAATTAGTTGGATGTGAGTGGTGTCTCTCTTCTGTGTGAAGAGATTCAAACAAGATTCTTGTGTCCTAGGTCTTTGTTATATTTAGTATATTCTGTTTTATTTCACTTGAATAATTTGCTGGTGTTAAACATTAAGCTTGATGCTTTTTTTTTTTTTTTTAATGAGGGAAAAGTCAAGGCATTAAAAAAAATTTACATTTTCATTTCAAAACTAATTTACTTTCCAATAAATCTTCTATTTTTAACCAACACTGCATAGAGCGTCAGCCAAAGAGGTTTGGAACAGAATGTGCATTCTCTTCCAGAAGAGATCACATGGCAGCATCGTAAAAACTTGTTGTCAAAATAAGCATGTATTGATTCAACTTTAAAATGTTATCCCACTTGATCCTCTTTTTTGGCTCAGTTAAAAACAGGCAGCTTCAGGACCCTGTTTGTACGTAGTTCAGAGAACAATAGGGAAAGTTATCAGCTCACCGTGGCACCACCCTTTTACCTGCTCGGGGGGAGTAATCTGTGTTGTGGTCAGGGCTAGTCAAATCCCAGCATTTTAGATTGTTTTCTAGATCTAAACTGCAGTGTGTTCTGCGTTAACTAACACTAAATCACAGTGGATCAGTTGTAATGTCTCCTCCTGTGTTCAAGTATTTGATTTTCTGTGTTATTGACTCTTCTGGAGTTAGCTAAGCATCAAGGATTTCTGGAATTATTTGTCAGCAGGTTTTTTGACACAGTCTGGAAGGCCAGGTTTTATTGTTAGGCTGTCTGTGCTTTAAGTAGAATGAGAACTACATGTTCCATGGTGTCAGTAGAGGTCACAAACACGGTACCAGGGGGCTCCCTCCATGCACTGATGGGCAGTGTGGCCACCCGCTCCTCAGCTGGCACTTGAAGCGAATTTATTAACCAGTGCTTTCCCACAGCCTGCGTGGGTCAGACGGGGTGTCCCTTTCTATTTGGGAAACTGTGACCAGACCAGGAGGTTAGTGATGTATCAAACCAGCAAATCCAGTAGCACTCTTTATGAAAGCAGTCGTTAATCTAGTGCATTTACTGGCAAAAATACATATACACGGGGGACATCCGTTATCTGGAGCGAGAGAATGGGAAACATGGGCTGAAGTGTCATTTTCTGTGGAACCTCATTTATGAAATAGTAGTATCTATTTTGCCATCCACTGTTCCCTAAAGAACAGTAACATGGGGAATACAGAAGCAGCCATCTAAGAAGAACTCTTTCCTAATTACTAGTTTTCTTTTCATGGAAAAACCCGTTAAGAATGAAATGTAACGTATCTTTATGGATGCACAGTTACTGAAAGGAAGTGCAAATTAAAAATCCCCAAAGTTCCTGAAAGGAAAGTACTGGTTTTGAGCATACATGGTATTTTATTTTTACAGGGAAAAAGTAATTGTTTGGGAGTTTTAAGAGAATCTATAAATCCCACATTGCAGGATATTAACAACAATTTTTTTTCAATAGATAACCTACCAAATAATAGAATTATAAATTAAAATGGGAATCTGCTAACTACACAAAAATAATAATGGAAAAGGCAAAAGATGGGGTGAGGCAAAGAGAAGTGTTTCTAAATGACTCTGTAAAGCTTCTGGATCACGGTCAAAGAGCCTGAACCCTGTTTGAAAGTATTTTTGCTGCGGTGAGTGTGACTCCTGTGACTCCCGTGGCTTCAAAGGGCTCTGTTGACTGAAAATAAGAAGCGCTAGAATAGCTGGTGCGTAGTGTCAGTTCTGCAGTGGCTTCAAAGGAGCTTTGGGGATGAGACAATTCCCGACGTTTGGAACTTGGTTCACAGCGGGGTCTTTTGGAGAAGGTGTCCCTTCCTCTTGCTTTGAGGTTACCAAGTCTACTCCCAACGGGCTCCTAAATAATACGCTGTCCTGTAGTTACCTGTAACTTTACCAGCATTGTATAAGACAGTATAAAGACAAAATAAGACAAGAAAGCAGATAAAAAAGTTCTTTCTCTCCTTCAGTAAGAAACTTGTTTTTTTCTGTTCTTGATTCTGTCGTTTAATGAGAATTATTATAAAAGCCATGCAGTTCAAATGGTGTGAGGGCCTTTGCCCACAGAAGCATGGCTTTACTGGTTCAGAAGCGAGGAAATAGCTAACTGTGACTGCAGAAGAGTTTTCAAGAGCAGGTTTGCATTTGTGAATCTACTTGTCTAACTGGGGAAGCTGATCCCTTTCAGTAACTCACATGCTGCATATGATATCTATACCTGTTATATATCACAGAATTAGAATTTTTTTTTTTAAAGGGAAAATAGGGTTTTATTGGAGAAGTTTGTTACCTGCTGTAGAAAATCACTCATCTTGATCTAGTCTCAGACTCAATTCATCCTTCGATAAAATTATCCCACAGCTCTTATTCCAGAATGATCCATCATTCTCTTAAGCAGGGCATTGCTTTTAGAGGAGTTTATCCTTATCAGATGGTGTTTTCTCTAATTATACCAGCACGCTGATGAGAAAAGTAAATTACCAACTGAAATACTGGCTGGTGTGAGTGTTACTGGACCACGGCTGGGTGCTGTTTGGATTTCTGTATCATCCTTTTAAGAACACTGCCAAGAGCTAATGCCCGTGATTTGATCCCACATTAGCAGGGCTCTTGTTATTGAAAGGATTCATCATGCATAGAAATTATTTGTGCTTTAGCTAGAGGCCATACTCTGTGCTCTGGGTGTTCGGCACGGAACGTGCTGTCTTCATTTCTACTCACTTACCCGTGAAACAAATGACAGAAGGGAAGGGACAAATGCGGTCTATTTGTCATTTTCCCTCTGAGCCTCCTCCCCCCAGATTGTGAGAAGAGCGGGAGGAATAAAGCACAATCCAACCAAATGCCAAACTAAGCAAGACCTGAGAAGCATGAAGTGACCTTTTTGATTGCCTGGTTTTAAAAAAGGCACACACAGCCCCAACCCCGCAGCCCGGCAATAGCAGACGTCAGGCTGTTTAACATGGCACTTCTCTCCATCGTGTATCTGTGAGCACTTTCATTAACAGGGGAACGGGAGCTCTGCTTCCTGACAGTAGAAATCCTCACAAAGTTCCAAGAACTTCCTAGTGTTTGAGGAGTAAAGTTCCCCAGGGGAGAGCAACTCCCATCGGTGCGTCCCTCGCGATCCCGCTGGGGTGGAAGGGAGGGCTCTGCCCGCAGCAGGCAGTGAGGGGGCCCAGAGCGTTTTGGCTGCAGCTGGAGAAATATTGTGCCACAGAACAGCCTCAGCCCACCAGGGGTGTAGGTCCCCAACAGCTGAAGGGTGCAAGGGGCGAGTGAAGGGCAGAGATTGATTGAAGCTGCAGTGAGCGACCTCGTAACCCCGAGTCTTCCTTTGGGAACCTGTACTAGAGGTGGTGGATTTTCTGTGATTCCCAGGAATTAGGAGAGATGAAATGTTACCATTTATTTCCTCCAGAGGAGATTAAAAGGGTGTTTTAGTCCAACTTCCAGATCAAATTCATAAGGAAATATTGCACATACAGCAACAGATAGCTTGCTTTAGTTGTAGCAGTATGGAATAAGCCAGGAGCCAGACTGAAACTGAGAATGCTTATATTTAAAAGTAACAAAGCTTCAGTACACTGAGTGAAAAGGCAATTGAAGTAAATAAGGTCACTAAAGAATCAGCAGGTTTTAAGTGTAGATGCAAACCCATTGCCTTATTAAGTTCCCTGTAATTTCTGATACCCTGGCAGATGTTCTCAGTGGTAACATTTGCTGCTGGAACAACAACAACAAAAAAACAATTTGGAAAAAATCTGTAGACCTTTGGGAGCTATCACTTTTCTCTTTCTTTAAATTAACCCCCAGCAGGGTAACAGAGGCTACACCTTTTACAGTAATCCATAACAGAATATATTCTTTTCCTGTGTAAGAATAGTTTTGGGTGTAGTAGCCTCTGGTAGTAATTGGTGATCTTTAATGTGTATTTCTGAATGTCAAGAAAGTTTCTGTTTGAATTTAATGGACAGGTGAGCTTATGTTTTAATTGAATCGTCATTCAGGACTGGAAAATAAATGTCTTTGGGATAAAGCAAGATTAATCAGAAGATAGGAGGTTTAGTGCATTGTGTATGTCATGGATAAAGAAAATCTACATTTTATTTTTTTTTTATACTGTGACTCCAAGTGACTTGTTGCCATTGTTCCCATTGGGACTTTCTCTCCAGTCTAATTACTTCTATATGTTGAATTCGGAAGATCTAAACAAGCACTTATTTGGGCTTATTACTCTTTCTTGCTTTCAGTAAGTGCACTTATTGCCAAAGCAAGCCCTTGCTCAAATCCCCCAATGTGACTGATTGGTTCTCTCCAACTGCATCTTGTTGCCACTTTATCACCATTATTTTCTCCCCTCTGAAACGTTTAGGCTAGTGTTTTTCTCCACAAACCACACTTCTCTGGAGAGCTCTCGCTTCCACTGCCACACGTTGTGTCTTTGGACCCTGCGACTTCTGGCCCGAGCCTCAAGACGGTACCTAAGAGATCCTTAACAGCAGCAGAGGATGAAAGGGAGCGTCTTTGAACGTTGCTGTTTGGCACTGGCTGCAGACTATGGGTGTTGTCTGAGTTTAGGCTGTCCTCTGTGTGCAGGAGAGCAACTCCTTATAACTTCTCAGATCTCACAGTGCAGTAAGAAACGAGAATTTTTGAGGCGTCGCTGCTGTTGTTTTCATGTTTCAGGTGCTTTGTACCTAAGAACTGTCATAAAAACATCCAGTCTCAAGCATTCTCAGGAGGAGAAAAAGACCACAGATGCTTATGAAGGAGGTTGAATAACCCAGGAGAGAAGGTTTCTTAAGCTGCAGTACAGCAGCGGGGGTGCTCAGCTGTCCAACTCAAGCTGTCGTTGTTTTTGTAGGTCCATTACAGCACTGGAGATTTGAAGGAGGGCTGTAAAGGGAGACAAGCAGTGCCTCTGCAGATGTTTGCTGATCAGTTTGTGTAGGTGAGCAGCACAGGAGAAAACAGAAAGGGTTTTGAAAGTTTACTATTTGAATCACAGAGGATTTGCTGTAGTTTCTATGGGACTGGCAAAGTCTGCAAGGCAGCTGGGTCTTCTCACTCCAGCCTACTTTTTGATGACAAGTCATGTCTTTTTTTCATTCTGGTAAAAAAAAAAACCACAACACTTTATGTACATATACCAAAATATTTTTAGGATATTTAGTTTGATATTAAAGCTTTTGGGTTTTATTTGCCTCCTGCTATTCAGGTACTGGGATTCATTTCCTGCTGCTTCTCTCCTTCCATTTCCCTTTCCTTGGATTTTCCATACTCTGCTCTGTACCTTTGCAAGAATTGGAGAATGGCTGAAAATTTCAGCATCACAAAAGCTAAAGAAAATAAAAGAGAAATTCGGGTATTGTTTACAATATGTATATAATATTTTAAAGAAGAGAGAATAGGGACATAAGTGGGGAAAAAGTCTAAAATTTGGAGGGTTGGTTTGGTTTTGGTTTGGGTTTTTGTGTGTGTGTGTGTAAAACTGTATTCTTTCAACTGAGTTGATTTCCTTGATTATGTGTAGAGCTGAACTTTGGGAGAAAAGAGTATTTATTTCTAAGTTGGCATCCGCGATTTCTTCAGGCTGGTGAACAGAAGCACTTGCTTGCCCCATTAAGGAAAGCCCCATGGAGTTTGCATTTATTCAGTTACTTGTTAAACAGGGACATATTTTGCTGGAGGGGCTTAACAGTTTCCTTTTCTAGAGGAGCAAAAGGACGTTCTCATCAGTAGGCTCTTTTTGCACCTTGTGAAAAATGAAACATGCTGCACAGCAGGGAAGGAGAGGGACTGATGTTTAAAGGATAAATTCTATATATGGAGACATTTTGCATGAGCCAGATCTGCAAGCCTTAGCACACAAACTCATCCTGGGTATAGCCTAGAAATATTTACAGGGACGTAGACATACAGAGCCAGAAGCAGTGCCAGATATTTGTTAAAACACACCTATTTCTGTTGCAGCTCCTGGGCTTCTCCTAAAAATTGTGATCAGAAATTGGAAGGCAAATGAGTGAATGCTTCAGTATTGTCCTTCTCCTGTGCACAAAGATTGAGTCAGAGATTGTTTGTGAATCCAGTAGGACAACGGGATAAAGAAACGTGAGGGAGGAAGAAAGAGGTAAGCAGGCACTGAGACACCACCCCATCCCTAAACCCCACCTTCTCCTCTCCCGTCTGTTCTCTCAGACTATTTTCCATACAGCTCTCCAGAGCAAGGGTGTCTCAGACTGTGGGTTTTTATAGCTCTAGGGAAAAGGGGCTTCAAGTTTTGGAAGGAATTTTAGGTGCTGTTTTGTTAAATATAGCAAAAATTGTGTTATTTTCCTGTTGATATTCTCTGTTAGAGCCTACTGCTGAATTTCAGGACATTTGAGAGTAATGTCATGAGGTTTCTCACTGCAAAAAAAGAAACACAAAATACATAAGTAGAGAGGAGCAACCCAGCTACTAACCAATAGTTTGGTGTGGGCATCTTATGGAAATGCAGAACGAGTGGAACTCTTTCCATCCCAGGTTTGCAGGATGGTGGCTAAGAATGTGCCGTAAATCATGACTTTCCAGATGTGAGGCTAGATAATAAAGATAGCCAAATGAAAGCACACCTCCTCCCCATGCAAAGCAGTGTCTGCCTGTAAGTCATTAAAAGGTTTGTGATTTATAACCAGCTTATACAAACATTTATTGGCTCTTTCACAAAGAGTTATAATGGTGATGCTTGGAGCAGATTGACTCGTGTGGGACCGCAAGGCTTACAACACCACAAGCTGTTCTTCACTTCTGTGTTATAACTCTTTGGAGACAGTTCACTTAAAGTTCTTGAAGCCAACTCTCGTGCTGCTGAGCCACAGAAGGGAGGGGAATATCGAGTGCAAATCCTGCCCCAGGATGGAGTCTGGAAACCCTGAAAATACGGTCACTCTAGGTTTAGTAACAGCTACAGTCTATTAGATGGTCCAGACTTTAAAGAACTATGTGTTAAATATTTTTTATTTACCCTTATAAATAAATTTTTAGTTACTCCTAGAAATAAATGTATATTATTCCTCCCAGATCTACTTGGGGACAGATTCACATTGTACCTGTTTTTAGGCAGTGGGAAGGACTTTTGCTGCAAGAAAGATACAGATGTAAATTAAAGGCCAACTAGCTTGAGACGGTGTCACAAATGTTCTCTATATTACCAGTACCGGTTGATTTTATCCTACCTGACAAGATTCTGTCTGTGGTGCAGTGAGAGGTGCAGGGAGACCTGGACTAGCTTTTATGCACTGGCAGCACGGATTTCAGAGTGGTTTGTCCAGGGGTGTTGCTGAGGGATCCTGAACATGAACTGAAAGAACAAGCCCTCAGTGAGGTCTGGGCTGATACAGTTTCATTTATTCTGGTACTCTACGTATATTAAAGATAATTCAGATAGGACTATCTGTGTGGCACTCTGCCTGTGTAGCAGCACACCATATCCTAAATAGAGTGGTAGCTTGTGGTATGGAGATAATGGTTATTATTCAGCATATCTTCTCTATAAAGATATGCAGGCAGTGTCTCTCTGCTTATGAGCCATTCATCTAATTCTTTCCTGAGGCTGTGAGTCATAGCACATCAGATTTGGGTTTAAAATTCAGAACCAACTGTGCTAATATCATATAGAGTCTTTCTGGCAAACACTGCAAATTCTCAGAACACACATCTGCAATTCTAAACACGCTAGAGACTTGGGTTACAGGGTTTAGTTTAGAACCGGGATGTCAACATGCACAAAAAAGTCACTGCATCAGAGAAGCCATCAGCCCGTTCCTGAGACCATGGCCGGTTCTGCTGAACGGAGGCTAACAGCCTTCATGCTTACAGGTTCCTTTCCAGGTAACTCTGGTTTTCACTTGCATTCCAGCATCACTCTCAAATTAAGCCTTCTCCCCCACACCCTGATCCCACCAGGGTATCACAGATTTTACTGATTCAACTGCAGGCGTTGAGCACACGTAAACCACTGTCAAACAGGAGGGAGGAGGTGCTACCGTGGGCAGCAAGATTACAGCAGTCGTGTGGATAGGAAAGGGTTGTGGCAGCTTTATTCAGCCTCTGCCCTGAAGTACCTCTGGAGGCCCCTGGGTAGTGGCCTTTGCATGGGCTGTCACTTCGTAAAAATAATTCAGCATTCATCAAGGGATGTGAAGGTGGGATCAGTAATATCTAGGGAAACCACCCAAAGTTTAAACAAAGTGTTTCTACCATGCTTGGTGCTGTTGTGGGTAACGATTCAAAGTCTCAACCCAACAACTGAGAATCAGGCCCCTAATAATCAGGAATTCAAATAAGTATATGCCATATTCTGAAAGGGAACCTCTTCCTGCCCTGGATCTAACGTGAAGTCCACGACCTGGCGCTGGAAGTGTTCAACAGTTTGGCTGATGGAACAGCCCTGGGTCCCCAGTGACCCATGGCCTCTTGCTGTCTGAAGCAGGTTAGAGTTATGGCAGACATAGGATGTGTCAAGCTTAGGTATATGCCCACGTGCCTGCATGTTGTACGGATGGTGGGTTTAAATTAGTGCTTTTTTTCAAGTGCCAATTCAAATGAGTGCCTTTTTCCAAGTTCTAATTCTATTGATGTGGAGAAAAGGAAGATACACATGCTCTGTCATAACAACAGGATAACCATATGCCACTCAATCACTTGATTTACGTTGTGAAAACAGCATCAGGGTTTTCTGAAAACTGTCAGTTTGGAATGCTGAAGCTAACAGCAAAGTCATTCTTAGCACACAGCGAAGCTCCGGAGCCTGGAGTATTTCATCAATGACACTTCAGTTGAAGACTTTTTAAAATATGCTTTTTTTTTTTTTAAAGGGAAAAATGGTTTAAAAATATCTACAAAACAAAGTTCTGAAGAAATTTTGAAATTCATATTTTGCCTTTTTTGAACACAAATTTGAACAGAAGTGTGAGTGCTTTTCCTGAGAACTTTTATAGGTGGGTGGTGGGTGTGTGTATTTAGAAACACGTATGTATAGATGTTTATGGAAGTACTTACAAAGATGGGACACTGTAGCACGTGTCCAAAGGAGGGTTTTTTAGTCTGGGGGGCATCAAGGTCCACTGGTGAATCTCTTGCTTTCTTGTGTCCAAACCAGCAGCAGGGTCCAGTCACTGTACAGGTGCCGTCCAGTGACTGCGTGGCCCTTTACCCCTGTCTTTGGCTTTGAGGGGCCATTAGTATGTGTGTAGCTGATGAAACGAGCAGCATTCTTTGTTCTGAAGTCCTTTACACTTTATGTGTCTCACAGATCCAGGGTTCCCCCCTGGATTTGTCGTCTCCCGGCTCCCTCCCTCTGCCAGGGGCTGTGGCAGGGGTTCCAGTTACCAGGGGCGAGGGCAGAAGGATGTGCTCCTGGTCTCCTTGTAGTCGTTAAAAGACTGTAATTGTTGGTTTGTCCCTTTATTCAACTTTACAGCAAGCCTTAGGCTTGTAACTGCCCTTTCTGCTAATGAAGATCTGCCCCTTGTCTGTTCTGGCAGAATATTTAGCTTATGGTCATGTTTGCAGGAGCCGGAATCATTTAGCCAGATAAAAGTCTTAAAACAGGGCTGTAGGGGATGCAGAAATATAGGTAAGTCTGTTAACTCCATAATGAGAAAGGAGAGGAGGAGTGAGTACAACAGTTCCTTTTAGATGGAGTGCTCACCTAGGAATCTGGAGACCTACATTTGAATCCCAGCTGTGTCTTTGCACCCCTCTGTAGTGTTAGCGAGTTGCTTAATTTCTGTGTCTCTCGATTCCTCCTCAGTAAAATGGAGGTAATATGCAATTTACAGTGAGGCACAGAGTAAATAAAGATTGAGGGATAGTCAGAAACAATGGGAGGAGGGGCCCATAAAGGAGCAGAAGGGGACATATATACCATCATTATGGATTTTTCCCTCACAGCTCAGCAAGGTGGCTCTTTACGTGTATAATCCCCATGGTAAAAATCATCCCGGGGAATTAGATGTTTGTGTGCTGTGCTGAGAAATGTTCCTTATGTGGGAAATCTCTACCTAAATAAGAATGCTCTGGAGACACTTAAGGTACAAATAAAAAATGGTCATGTCAACTGCTGTGCATCTTTTAAGTAAGAGAAATGTTACTTTTTTTTTTTACATTGCCTCAGTCCTTTTCCTGATTTAACTGCCAAAAAGTCCTCTGATCACAACAGTGCTGTTGTATAGCTTGACCTGCTGTGCTGATCCTAAGTACTGCAATATATTTTAAGGTGGAATGAGCTGTGAGCATTTCAAATTAGGTTATGTGCCTTAAGGTGGCAGTTGCTGCTCCCAGGCACAATTAGAGTAATGAAATGAAAGCTGATTTAATGGTTACAGTAAAAGAAATAAAATAGTAAGGTCTGGCCAGACCAGTTTTTATTCAAGTTTGTATTAAGAAAGAATGGAACTCATAAAAGTAATACCAGGCTGGAAATCATAATGTTTTTTCATATCATGATAAAGATTGGGTATGCTTTTGCTGAGATTTTTGTTTAAAATAAATTATCTTTAGTATTTCTAATCAGCAGCAGAACTATATTTCAGAGTGTGTTCTCCCATAGGAGCCCAGCCTACATTTATCTGAGCTATATTTGGTCAATAAAGCAGTAATAATAAATAGAGATGCCCACCTGAAAATGTGTCAGTGGGCTGTTTGTCTGTCCTGGCATCCTCGGTGTGTAGCAGGAGGGATTTTGGGATGCGGGCCTGGAGAAACAAGCACACGCAGACGCACTCCCAGTTTCCTCTCCCGTGGGCTAGGGGGGTTATTTTCATGCATCCCTCCTATCCCGGTAGAGGTGGAGCTGTGCCCCCATGCCCACCCAGTGCCATTTACCCTAAGCCCAGCCCAGTTGCCCTCTCGCCTGGGGCCATGCCCCACAGAACCCTAAGGTGCAGGAGTAGCCTTTGAAACAGCTGATTACGGAGGGGGTTCAGTGACGTGTGGGTCCCATCCCCAGTGCTGCTCGTGCTGCCGGGTTGGGCTGCGGTTCATCATCGTCCTGGGAATGTGTGGAGAGGCAGCAGGAGTAGAAAATGCCTGGAGCTTTAACTTCTAAGTCTATACTTTCTGAATATCAGATATCTTTAGGTGAAAGAAATCCAGGAGGTTTTTTTCCTGGTCTGCAATGTATCCTGTTCTTTCTAGAACATGATAAACCTTTAGTTACAATATTGTTTGGGAAAATACACAGACAAACAGCACCTGATAAACATGTACCTATCTAAAAAGGCAGAAAGATGTCATGGTTTTAGCCAAAATTACCAAAACCAGACTGACAGATGGCCCTTCCTCCCTAAAAAAAGAAAAGAGAGGAAGGGGATAAAGAGATTTACGAGCTTAGAATGAACTGAACTAATGAAGTATTAATATTAAAATTAAAGCAGAAACAAAAGGAAGAAAATAATGAAATTGATACAATGTATACAAAACCGTATGAAGCTCCCAGGATGGTGATCACATCACCAGCAGCATCAGGAAAAGTCCTGGACTGGGCTTGGTGACCGACAGGAGCTGAATTCCAGCTCTGGAGTCAGGAATGCTGGGATCGGGATCAGAGGCAGACGAGGAGGCAGGGTCCTCCTCAGACACTGGCCATTGAAGAAAGTAATTGACCCTTTGATCCTTCAGCTTTTCTACTGAGCGTGATGCAGATGGGATGGAATACCCCAGTTGGTCGATTTGGGGTCACCTCTCCTGTCTGCTCCTCCCCACAGCTGTGACCCCTCAACACTTTCCGCTTCCGACCCTCCAGTGGGGCAAATAACAAAACTACCTGACCTTGGGTGTTCCTGGCATAAGTATAGGCAAGGATCTCTCTGCACCATCCCTAGGGATAATCAGGTCTGATCAGTGTGAGAGAGAACAGTTTCTGCACAATGTGCTGTTAATGTCAGAGTTCAGTTAGAAGAGGTCTAGCTAAAAAAGTAAAACTGTAAACCAGAAATTTGCTTCTGTTTTACCTCAAACCAGGACACAAGAGAATGGTGTACTTTTCATAGAAAACTTTCCCTTAAAAAGCAGTGGTTTGTCATTTTTCTTTCAAGAACAGACAAAGTGACTATGTAGCTTTGGTAACTGAAGGAATCTTCCTATCTGTTACCAGTTTTGCTAGCTAATAAAAAGCAGTCTAGTCGGGCCCTGCGACTGCAGGAGGCTCCCAAACACTGTCCTGGCCTTCAGGTGGAGCTGGGTGGAAATGAGGATGGATAGGAAACAGATGGAAAGAAATAAAAGTTAGGAAGGGAGTTACTGAAAAATCCAAATAGGATCTAGATGTTGTACTATTGTGGAGCTCTAATGAGAGTGGCTGTCATAAATGAGAAACTTATTTAGTGGAATGTCTCACCGTCTTACTGAGATCAGAGGGGGAGAAAATCCTACTGGTTTCAAGCTACGTGAATTCAGGGTTGGGTTTTTTTGTTCTGTGTATTTGTCTGTCTTGGTAACATCTTTCTCGTTGTGTATTTAGGCCCAGATATTGCGCTAATAATGTACAGTCAGTCTGATGAATTAATCAATCTTGACAGAAGACAGATAAGTAACAGTATATTCCATTAATACGCTATAATTTCTGATCTGTCTCGCATTTGACTGGAATGATAACTAGCCATGAACAAACCTTAGGTTTCGAGGCCATGGAGAAATGAAGTACTAGCGTTGATGTGATTCCAGGAGGCAGCTGTCTCGTGTGACAGAAACGTCTCTTCATGTGGCAGCTCTGCCTGGAACCAGGTGACGGTACCAGCACTGGCAGCGTCCCCTGGAGAGCCATCACCAGAGACTCTCCTCTGGGCTTGGGAGCAAGCTCTGCCGTGCTGCTCAGCACAGCCATCCGGAGTTCATGCAGACGAGCCCTTTTCCGATCTGTCATGTGCAAAACAATGTCTTTCAAAGTGTTAATTAAAACTGGCATTTCTTACGGTGGCAGCGCTAGGAAGTACTGTCGTTTGCAATGGCAGTTCGCTGTGGGCCTCATTTACCGGCTCTCTGCCTATTTTACACTCATCAAAATGGCCATGAGGCATTTTAAGCAGCTCAAAACAGCCTGGACAACTAACTCTGATTTCCTGTGCAGAGCACCTCAGCCTTAAGCAGATTAGTAAAGCCTGAGCTGCAAATTACAACATTTTTTCCTAAGTCTACTCCTCTCCCCGTTCCGGAGGTTTCTAGAGCAGTGACGGTGCATCCGGGGCATGGAGCAGCAAAGAGGAGCCACGCTGTGGCCCAGGCACCCGAACAAAGCTTCTGAGGGGTTGTTGGGACAGAAAGGAGTAGGGAACTGGTTTAATGTGGAACCAGCCAACTGCTCGACTGGCAGCCAGACTGGTGGAAATGTGATTCTACGTGTTTATCCATAGACACGTTTAGAAAGCTGGCATTTTAATGTGTTGGAGAGGACTTGAAGTATATGGCATTTTTACCTTAACTTTTCTTTATTCTTACACACAGTTAGAAATATGCTCCTATTTTGCAAGTTCTTTAAGTAAGCATCCCTGCAGTATGGCTTCTCCTAGCAATCCAGCAGTATTGCATTGTGCAGAAAAGGCGTCATTTCACGTTTCGATTATTGGTGCAACCTTCTTCCCTCTGATACTGACCTGCATTAATGTTGCTGACTCCGTTACAAACTCATTTCTATTCTGCTGTTGCTGCTGCAATCATACCCTGGAGTGGGTGATTGTCTGATTGTCCCCTCCTACTTCACTGACTCTAATATTACCCATTTTCCCCGCGTTAAGTCACATCCCCCTTTTCCTGGCAGCTTCAGGGAAGCAGTAGTACCTTGACTTCTCTCCCCAGCCTGACAACCGCCCCCATGGACGACTTGCAGTGTTTTGGTGCCTTTTGCCTGTTGCCCTTGACACTGCATGACCCTCAGCGAAACAAACCCCTTCTCTTCTGTACAGCTCTGCTGACAGCGGTGAGGCTGCCGCCGTGCTGAGCCCCCGCACTGAATTGCTGACCAAAGCTGTCTCATGGTTTCCTTGAACTGTCCCTGGGTTGTTTGGCTGTTGTTTGACATCTTCTGTGAGAAACCTTTTCGGTCAAGGACTTTGATTTATTCTCTGTGCAGTGTGTTAAGGCCACAGACCAGAAGAGAGACGTTGTTTTTCCACAGCGGTGCAGATGGCAGTGTCTGAGGCTGGACTCTGAGCCGTGCCGATCGAAACCTTTCACATCAGTGTACTCGATGGCCATAACTCAAACTCCATAAATAAACCAGTTTCACCTTGTGAAATGCTTTCTGGTAGATAAAAGAACCCATCTTCTTGCACCTGGCACACTTAAAAAAGAATACCCCTGTCACTTTGTGCCCAGATATTGCCCAGTGAAGAGTGTGGTTTGAAATCCAGACGGGCCCTTGAACTTCAGCTCTGGCTTTCTTCAAGTCCAACAACATCATTCTGAATAACCCCTTGGGATAATTATTATTTTTTTTAATGTGCCAATCAAGGATGAATTTTGGCAGAGTTCCACTGGGACAATCACTGAAAATAAACCAAATGAATTTGTAATTATTTTATTCTGTGTACTATAATTTATTTAGCCCTGGTAGTTACAGAGCTTGCCGTTACTGTGGTCTCAGCTCCCCTGAGGGTAAGGGGAGTTTTTCCAGTCTCTTTGGTGAGTTTTTGAGCAGGCCCCCAGCAGAGGACACGTGCTGGTTTTGTCTGGTTTTGGCAACTAAGAGATGGTCTGATTTTGTCTATCACTGGGAGGCGAGGTTTGCAACTCGTCTGTTGCAAGCTTCTTCCTGAACTTTTGAACAACCGTTATTGAAAATGTGAGCCATGATGGCATATTAAATATTAAAACCAGTTTAAGATTTAATCCCAATTTATAGTGCAGCTTTGTCTAATTTACTGCATATTACACAATTTCCTTTACAGATAACTTTTAGTGTGCTATATAAATAATAAATCAGCCTCTCATGATTCTCAATTGTTCTAATATGGTTTTATATTAAACTTACATTTGCCATCATTTAAATGTTGCTAGACCAATTTATTTTATTTTTTCTCTATTACCTTTTCAGCCTGAACATCAGTTCTTTTATAATATTGCAGGTTCTATCCAGAAAATTATAGGTATTAAAGCCTTCAAGTTCTTTTTTATCAGTTCTTTTTAAAGAGGAGAGGAATAACATTAGCGTGCACAAATGACAAAGCAAGTGCGGAAGTTCAGTGGGTTACAGGAGTTCAGCCCTGATGGGTGTGGGTAATTCGGGTGTCACTCTGCTCTGTATTCTGCTGGTACAATCCACCCAGAGCATTAGATCCTCATCTCGCCACTACTTGTGCAGGTCTTTTGTGTTCAGCATTATGTGTTTGCCCCTGGGGAGGTTACTTTGCCTTAGTTTCAAAACTTCAGGGTTTTATAACGGCCCGGCTTTCCATTGGAACTGAAATGTGTTTACCTAATTCAGGCATTTAAAAATGTGATGTGGTGGCTATGACCCATGGAATATTAACAGCAATGTCTTTTTTTCTCTTATTTTCTCTGACCTTTGCCCTCCACGATGTGAAACGACTTTCTGATGTACCTGCGCTTTTGTCGGCAGCTGAAAGGAGTGCTGGCTGCTGAAAGCGAGAGTGGGAAAGCAAAGGGGAAGGTTGAGAAGCAGAGAGCTCCCCCCGCCCCCACAGGAGGAAAAAATAACGAAGGGATGAAGTCTAAGTGTTAAAGAAGCAGCATTATCTGGTTTGCTAATTGATGCGATCCCTGGGTGTGAGCCCCAATGAGAATGGCTTTATCTGTTGGCTCTCTTGCTCCTTCTCAATCTCCCCTCATTTATTTCCTGTTCACCACAAAGAATGAGATGTTCTGGGGGCTCCCTGGGGGGGTTCACCAGCAGCCTCAAGCCAGCTGCCCGTGCGTGGTGGCTGTCAGCACACGTGCAGCTGGGTGAGACCTGCCTCGTCTCCTACGGGGTGAGTGAGGCTTTTCTGGTGTTCGGGCTGTAGCCATTGACAGTGAGATTTCATGAGGTGGGGACTGCCAGAAGCTTTTGTTTCAAATACATAAAGGAATCTGTTTCTAAAGGCTATTTGATAGGGGTGGGGGACAGATTTTAATGTTGGGGGGGGTGTTTGTTTGTTTTTAATTCATATGTGTTGATGGAAGAGGAAGAAATTAAGAATTATTTAACTAATCTTCATTTCCACATGATATGAACAAGGAAGTAAGTATCAGGGAAATAAGCCCATTAAAGATCTTGAGCATGTTTAATTGAAGATTTAAATAAAAATAAATAAAAAAAAAAGGTTGCCTTTAGGGCAAAAAAAAGTAATCATTGAAAGTTGCTTTTCTCCCAAATCAATTGAAAACATTCTGACACCAGAAGAAAGAAGTAGTATATTATACAGAGGTTACAGCCTATGGGTATCCTAGAGAACAAAACCTGAGACATAAAAGAAGCCAACAAGAAATAATGATGTGTTTAAGGCTCAACATCTCAATATTTTTTATTTTCTATTCCCTTCCACTGAGCAGGTTGTTCTGACATTATGCACATAAATGTTTTATTTAAAGCTCTCTTTCAGCCAAAGTGTAAATTTGAAGGGGGGGGGGGAAGATGGTAAATGATAATACTGACTTTTCTGGTAAACTCCCATCTAAAAAAATGAGTACCTATAAGCTTTTACTCCAATCTTCAGACATTCATATGTCAAGTCTCCACCAGGAGTGTGACGTGGTCAGAGGATCAAGGCCATGTGCCGTCCTTCTGCTGTGTTTCTGCCTGGCATCCAGAGATGTGGACAGGCAGGGCCCAAAGCAGCCCAGTGGGAGGGAGTTGGGAAAAAAAGGTCAGATTTTGGGGCAGTAGAAGGGGTCTGGCATCCTTGATGTTTGTCTTAATTTCCAAAACATATCCCTGAAACTTTTAAGTAAATGAACACTGCATTTGAGTGCTGTTTTAGAGTAACTGGAAGAATAAAGTCCCTCAGAGTTTGTGACATTTTTGTCTTCCGGCAGTGGAAAATGACATGATCATTAGCAATTAGATCATCAGAACACTAGAACCCTTCCACAGGCTGTACCTCATGTGCAGAAGAGTCAGCATACAAAATCCAATGGGGACAGGAGTGAAAGAAGGGATTTGTATCAGCTGAAAATTAGCACCGGATTATTGACGGTTTAACCAACAAACACAACTTTTGGAATTTGAGATTTTTAGTTCTTGTGGAGTATCCTTCCTCCTTTCTAAATAATTTAAGGACAAAAGGGACTTGCTACAGCTATTATTCTTAAAGCAAAAAGATTTTTATAGCTGAATTAATACCATTTTGAGGGCAGCTCTCTCCCAGGAACACGCCCTTCCTTTTATAAAGAAGTTTCTCTGTACCAGAGACTTCTACCTTTATTATTTAAACCATTGGCTAATATTGCATACAGGTTATTTATCTTTCTGTGAACTTTTGTAGTATCTGTGGAATTGTCACGTTTCCTGTGGGTGTTCTGTGCTCAGCCCTTCAGGCTGTCTCTCCGAGGGTTCTGCATATCGGTCGGTCGTTTCCGTGGGCTGCGGTAGGAGCCGACTGCAGCGATAGCACCACGCTAAATTCTGCTTTGATATCGCTTATTTGAAGTCAGCTTAGTTTGGCAAACTTTAGTAGCAGGCTGCAGGACGAGCAGCCAGATTCCCTACTGAAAGCAGGCTTAGAGTGTGCGTTCCTGGGCAGACAGCAGGGCTGGGCTCTGCAGGAGGGGTGCGCTGCTCGCTTCACCCAGAAGGTGCTGTAGGGGTAGGGTGGAGGCTGGCGGGAGGAGCGCTGCACTGGTGTTTGTATTTGCATCTATAACCCCCTCTGTGATGGAAGGAAGAACAAGGGCATCAGACTGAGTGTGTGTCAACAGAAATCTGGAAAACTCTGCTTTTGCTGCCTGGGGGCTCAGCAAGTGTGGGTACAAGGTGTGTGTGGCTCACGTGGTACTGCTCTAATCAGGGGCTTGATCGTTTGCAGGTTTTGCTGTGTTGTCTGTGTAACACTTGGATCCGTATTCTTGGAATTTATAAATCTAGACCTTTAAATTTCTTTTACTAGATGTTGGATTTTCTTTTGTAATTGCTTAGCTTAGTCCCGCTGTTCCATTCCCAGATAATTTTTCAGGTGAGTGGCATTGTAGCCTCGGAGCGTGAAGCTGACCGGTTCTCTGCATCCCAGCCTCAGAGCTACCAAAATATCGATGGATGGATCCAGCCACAGCGCTATGGTTCTAAGATAACCATAGGAGGTGTTCAAGCCACATGAAACCTAGTGTGAACACACTTGTAAAAGCTTTTAAGCAGCAGCCTGCAGTGTGATTGCCTCTGATCGTTCTGAAAGAAACTTTGTTCAAGATTTTTCAAAGGCTGAAGATTGATCGAGAGCGTTATTTGCGATGCAGAACAAGCGTGGTTACACCACGGTGCCCAGAGGAAACCTGAACTTCACTTAGGTTTCCTTTAATGTATTTGCTATATTAGTTTTAGTTTTAAAAATTTGTTGGACTTGATGATCCCAAGG
Organism: Jacana jacana; assembly: GCA_013400555.1. NCBI lineage: Eukaryota > Metazoa > Chordata > Aves > Charadriiformes > Jacanidae > Jacana > Jacana jacana. The sequence continues at coordinate 700,357 of VZTM01034076.1, read as the reverse complement.
GTCTCTTCCAACCTAAATGATTCTATGATTCTTATGAAATGCATATGGGCATAGATTGTCTATAGGGACAAATCGTGGTCTTACTAAACACTGTTGGTTTACACTGGGTTTGTTTGTGCCCCTTCTGCAGTAAATCAACCATTAAAAACTGGGGACAATCAGGGTATAGATTCCCAGACTGTCCCAGTCACTCAGAAAGGCAGAGGGTGAATATTGTGGAACAGCTTTGTTATGGTTTCCCTCCAGCTTTATCTAAAACCTTGTTTCTTATACATTCTAGTGCATAGACTAATCAAGTTCACTCAGTTTCTTATCCTCCTCCTCTCACAAGTGTCTCTTGCTCAATGACTATAATTAAGGTATTCTGCCTGAAAGGAGAGGAACAGAGTTGAGTAACCGCCAACAGAGCGTTTCTAATGCATCCCCAGGCCCGTGATCCGTATACATTTGGAAGATGCTGGTGCCTCTCATTTTGGTTCATACTGTTGTCCACACTGAAGATGTTTATCACATGATGTATAGTTGTATGGATGATTTATCCTCTACAGCAGACACTGACCATTAAATGAGAAAATATCTGCCTCTGGAAAAAAACATTGGGAAAATAGTTTTCTATGTAAAAATGTTCTTTGGTTGCAATAGAAGAGAACACAATCTAAGATAACATGATAACTGGCTCTAGAAAAATGCTGGTGAGGAGTAAAGAATCATTTTAAGCAGTGAGATACAGTTCTGAGAGAGATGATGTAATACAGTTACTGTCCGTGGTTGGACATGATGGCCCAGAATTAGTTGATGACCGGATGATGCAGCAGCTTCCAAACTATCTGGAATTGCCACAGATTCTTCGTTATGTTGCGATGAAGCATGTGCAAATTGAACCAAGATGTGTGGACATGATGTGGGAATAATTCTGGACTTTGTGGACATAAAGCGTGGCCAGTCAACATGGTCCCTCTTGTAGCTGTAACCCCACGTCTCGGGTTTTATAACAGTATTTATTTTTACTTCATGTTTATAGTACAGAATTTGCCAATCATTTATGGAGAGGTGTTGACGTATCAGAGCTGCTCTGCCCACAAGATAGTCAAATCTAATCCTTTCCTGTTACCTTTTTATCAAATTGCGCTTAGAAATAGTTCAGCTTGTTTTGATTTTTAGGAAAATCCTTTTGAACACTCTTCAGACAACTCTAGAAGTGATGGGAAACGTATCGCTGGAAACCATCAAGGTAGGACAAGAGCCTACAGGGAGGAATGGGTCATCGTCACTCGGTGGAAGAAAGTAGATACGGTCAGAAAAGGCTGGGATTCCTTTTGTCTCTGCTGTTTGTTTCTAACATAGCCGAAGAAAAATGGGTTGATCTGAAAATAGCAAAGAGCAACTCTGTCAATCCTGTTGAGAAAACGTGTCCAAACCCCTGACGTGTTTTATCCCGTGTTCCTTGCTCCGGCGCCAGGCGTGGTGTTGACGTTTGTGGCCTGGGCACTGGGCTGTCACCCAGGAGCCAATCGTCCCCGAAGAGTGTGGCAGGAGGGTGGCACTGGAATGCTGGGGAAAAGACTGTTCACACGCCGTGCTATGCCAGTGTGTAAGTTTTTGCCTTAAAAGACACAATAGCTACTGCGTACGTTTTCAGACAAATGTGTCTGCTGTGAAGTCGTTTCTCAGGCAAACAGGAGGCTTTACCCAGCTATTTAGCAGTTCTTGCTTTGGCATGTGCTTGCTGAGAGACCCTGAGCAAAAATAGTTCCCAACATGAATATCAGTGGTCAAACAGATGCATCCAAGTTGTCCCACAGCGTATCCCATAGCGGAGTCACCTGTAGAGCAGGCAGTATAAAAATAGTCAAACCCCCAGCAACTCTAAACACCCTTTGTGACTCCCAGACCTTGGGACAGCTGGTGGCTGGTTTATCCCACAGTGTAACCTAAAACAGCCTTAAGGCATCTGCAGCAGCTAAACCCGGGGTATTCTGAGCTCAGCAGCGTGCCAGAGGATTCCCTGGGAGGTCCCTGGGCTGTAGACCAGGAGGGGTTTGGCACAGACCTGCTGTGGCAGACTCTCACTGCTCATGTTCCCAGATCAAACACTGGAGCAGACTGCCCAGAGCGGCTGAGGAGTCTTCGTGTCTGGAGATACTCAAACCCTGCCTGGATGCAGTCCTGGATCACCTACCACACCTAGCTGCCCTGGCTTGAGCAGGGAGTGGGACTCAGTGGTTTCCAGAGGTGCTTCCAACCTCAGCCGTTGTGTGTGTGATTGTGTAGTGCTCACCTGGTCGTCTCCCCACTAACGATAAACGAGGGTGGGCTGGTTGGTTTTAAATGAAAGCTCGTGGTTCAGGATTCTGCCTATGCCCATGTGGAACATCATATAGGACAAGATTCTTCTGCAGGCTCTTGTTTGTGCCGAGCGTGTGCTGGGATTGGGGTTCAGGGAGCAGCCTCTGCAGTGTGGAATGTATGGTCACATCTGCCCTTTGTTTGAGGGAGCCTCAGGCGGTGAAAATAGGGAGGTCTCTTAGCACATGGGCTTATTTCCTACCCGGGGAGCCAGTAATGAAGAGCAGCTCCTGCTGGCTGCTGGCTGGGGCAGGAGATGTGCAGACAGGGCTGGGCCAGCAAGGCACAAGGCAGGAAATCAGGTTTATTTGGTGGGTTGGTTTTTTTTCCATTCCAGTTCCCGGTCTTCTCTAGAGATTTCTCTTGAAACTCTTCTTGATTTATATTTGGCTAATAATTTGTGGAGCATGGCTTTGTTGTGAGCAGGAGGACAAAAAGCAAAGCAAAATTGTTTTACGTTAATCTTATTTTTCAACTTTATATATTTTGCTTATCAAGTATTCACACTTTGCTTCAAGTGAAGAACAGTATGATAAATTCATTTTTGTTTTGTTTTCTTTGTAACAGAGCACTTGCCCTGCAGTGAGAATCAGCATCTCGGGATCACTTGTTAGCTCCAAGTGCATTCATTTAAATTCTGCCATCGATCTCTTCTACCCTGCGACTCACTTTTGTGGTGCTTAATTTCTAACACAGTGCTTATATGCTCCAGAGTGTGGTGTCATTTCTTGTGGGTTGGTTTTGGTTTGGGTTTTGTTTTTCTGTTGCTCACCTTAGTCCTGTCCTACTGCACAAGTTCAAAGCACAACGCTGTCTGCGCGGATCAATATTCCGAGTGGTAATTTTGCAAGCAGAGAAAATGGTGTGTGCTTCCAAAGGGTGAACTGATGAAATGCTACTTACCAGGGACAGAACAGAATCCCTTTTACTGTGAGTTAGAGGGTATGGGCCAATACACCTGTTTGGCTCGAATAAAACAGGGATCCCTGGGAATAGATAAAAGCTTGAAGGTGTTTAAATGATGCCTTGTCTTATTGTACAGCTAGACATGGAATTGAGGCCCTTTACTATTTTTAAATGTTAAAATTATTCACATCTTGTCATTCTTGTCTTCTCTGTGAGATGTTGTGTCTCGGCTGCAGTGTGGAGGATGCACGGGGGCTGCACAGACACCCCAGTGCTGGGAGAGGGTACAACCAGTTACAGTGTAGGTACCCAAGGGATGGGGTTGAGTCCAGTGGTGAGTGCAGCCCTCGGCTGCGCAGCCTCCCCTTCTTCAGTTTGATTTCATTTGTGGAGCTCTCTCCAGAGCAGCCTGTCTCCTTCCTGTGAGGGAAGCACCAGCCATCGTGGCTCAGCGCCGCGGCACAGGAAGGTATCTGTGCTACTTCACAGCCAGTGAGTATTCACCCCAGTGCTCTGCTGAAGACAGCCTGCTCCCCTCTGCAGGCTGCGCCCTTTTCTCACTGCTGGAGATGGAGAGGAGTGACAGGGAGGTCATCTGCAACTCCCCACTGCCCGGCAGCTGCTGGGACAGGAGCAGTCCCCAAGAGTGACAGAGAATGGGCAATTCCCTTCTCCCAAGGGGAAAATCCCCCAAGCACTGCACTGCAGGAGCAGTAATTGCATGTGCTGGGGAGGCTTAGTGGTAACGCTGTCAGCTGTGTGGTGCTGGGGCTCCGCTGTGGAGAAAGGCTGGGTGGCTGAGGTGCAGCAGTGACAGAAGTAAGCATGTGCCTCGTGTGGATCTAGTGGCTGAGGGTTGGATGTTCTGTGTGACGGACATCAGGGCTGTTTGCAAGCTCTGGTGAGTCATGGGACACCTTGAAGAAGGCATCTTCCCTGTGCTCGCTGTTCCCAGTGTGCTGGGAAGCAGCCAAGGGTTTTCTTCCCGTGGCCGTAAGACTTTCCTTTGCCTCACCCGTGTCTGATGTGCAGCTTTTAGAGCAAACAAAGGTACCTCTTTTGAAGGAGCCATGCAGGTGAACTGCTAGCCCTAAAATCAAACCAGTTGTCTAGCCAGCTGGGGGAATACACAGTTCATGTCTGACCTAACTGCATTTCAGTTAAAGTTAATTTTCCTCTGTGGCTGTGGGGACTGTGTGCCCACTTTTAGCAGAGTTGTGGCTGCGAGCTCAGGAGCCTTCCCTTGGGCAATCAGGGACAGTCCCAGGGTAGAATACTTCACTATTTTACTTATCCAAAGGAGCTTGCAGAAAATCTGAACTTTTCTTTTGTTGTGGAAGTAAAATTACGAAAGATACCAGTGCTGAGAGGAATCCTCAAAGGAGGAAGCAGTGGAAGAGCAGAGCGGCTGCCCTCCCGCCGGCGGATGTTCTGCAAGAACCCTCGGTTCTTCTGCAGGGCACGGGCGGTGCTTTGCTGCCCCTGTCACGCTTAGAGGCTGAGCTCAGATGTGGAGGGGGTCTGAGAGCTGTTCTGAGACTGACTCATAAATGCAAATGAACAATAAGAACACAGTTAATCTTACAGAGAAACAAATATTGTACAAAGCCAGATCTGCGGCATTGGAGTGTATGCATCAGGCTATCAAGACATCACGTAGTTGTTTCATTTATTCTAACTTCTTTTCATCCTGTGAACAGCTGTCCCTTTATTTCTAAAAGCTATTTTAATGTAGCAAGGGTGTTTTTAGTTTAATCTGCTACAATACTCCTTTTGTCTCCTTGTCATACTTCCAGCTTTAAAATATTAATCCAAGCTAACAAAGAGAATTTTTGATGTATTGTAAAATCCTGAATGTGATGTATAATTTAAAAATAAAAACATTTTATTAGGTTATGCTCATATTCAGATTCAGATATGTTTGGCTTGAGTTAGGCTCCTACTTGGAGGTGTTTTTGAAGAAATAAATATTTATTGGGCATTAGTAGTCTTCCTAAACAGAGGTACTTCTGTGTGAAGTGCCCTTTCTGTAGCTGGTCTGCAGAGGTGCCGAGTCTCTGCGTTCCCGTGCCGGTGGGTTAAACTCAGCCCAGTTGGTGAGGGTTCGTGTGCTAAGCTGAAGAACTGACTTTTGGTTCCAGCCATGATGAAAATGCAGGTCCCCCAGCCTTATGTTCTGCTCCACAAGACTGAGATACTCTTCAAACCCAAATTCAGAAATTTTAGCACTGGTGGTATTTGTATAAAAATGCCAAATGGAAAGAAAAGCACTGATTGGTGACTATTTCTTAAATTTGGGCTTTTACTTTTGTGCCTTTTTATTGTATTAATCCGAGAGTCACTGAGTCATGGTAAGGCTGTTCATAGTTCTGGATAATTGCTGGAAAGGTGTGGAATAATTTGTGAATCCCAAAATTTCCGGATATCCCAGCTCTGGTAAGCAAGCGTTGTGTGCCTGTGTGGCTTCATAGGAAATGCTGTACATGAGAAGTAATATGTAGAGAAGCTATGCAGCTTATAAAAAGCAGCTGAAGTATCATTCAGACCATCTGATACGCACATTTGCAGAAATTGTGACTAGCTGGGAAGTGATTTACCAGCCAAAAAAGATGTCTGCAGCTTCAGAAATGTAGGGGAATCAATTCCCCTCCACATACACAAGCAACTTCTTCTGTTATTTGTAAATTCATCTCTTTGTATTTAGACAATAGTATTTCACAGTGAAAGGATTTCAGAAACAATTCCTAGTGCTATTTCCCAACATGATTGCAATTAAAAACCAGGAGGAAAGCAGTGCTGTGGGACTTTGTTGTGTTATGAGTCCAGCTCAACGGTCTGGTGCTTTTAGGGAAGAAAAGAAGCAAAGAGGGAGCTGTGCTGGGATTAGCTGTTTGTAGCATTTACCACTGTAATTGTTCTGCAAATGGCTAATGTAGGGTAGGTCACAGGAGACTTGTTACAGGGACGGTTCCAGAGGCAGAGCCGCATGATGTGATTAGCGGGGACTCGTGGGGTGATCCAGCTCCCGGCCCCGGTGGAAGGAGCCAGCGCGGGCGAGCGCTGCCGACACGGCTGGGCGCTGGCACTGCAGCCAAAGTGGTGCCGTCTGACCGTGGCCGGGGTGGTTGGAGACCTCTGCCAGGTCCCATCTGTAAACAGGCTCCTCTCCCCTCCCTGCCCTGGGTCTCATGCCACACACCTGGGATTTTCAGCCTGCCTCTCCGGGGCTGCTGTGGGACCCCAGTCCCGTGTTGAAAAGGTTAGACTGGAAAGCCCAGGAAAGACAGGTGACAAATTAAAACTCGGTGGTGGAGATCGGATTTCTCACCTGAGAGAACGTTGCACTCAGCAGCTGATAACTTGGTGGGATTTGTGCTTTGCTGAAGTGTAGTCAGTCTGCAAGTCAGGGACCGTGACACATTCGGAGGATACGTTTAGGATATGAATGATTTTCTGCTTAAGTGCAAATGCACAGTTGAAAGAGGTTTAATTCTGCTGTGGCCAAAGCGGTTCAGGGAACATCATCCCGATTTTCAGCGTTTGTGTCGGAGCGTGTGCCAGACTGCCTCTGCCTCAGAGGTTCCTCTGGCTTAGGTGGCCTTTCAGCCAGAACAGTTTGTACCAGGCAAAGGTTATCTCTTGTGTTTTCCACTGCTGTGATACTCTTCAGGAAAAGCCCATCCCTTTGAGCTATCTATGCCTTTCTTACAGAATGATGCAGGGAGCTGCAGGAACAGGCAAACTCAGTGCCCTCCTGGTCCCCGTAAACGTAGCGGGGTAGAGGTCAGGCAATCGGATGAGGCTTTGAGTGTTTTGGCCCTGATGGATATAGCTTAGAAGAATCCACTGCGATTCACGCTTAGTTAAAAATACTCTTATGGCTGTCCTTGGTGTCCTGAGCTCTGTGAGGCTGATGGAATTTGAATCTGGGCTTTGTTTCCCACCTGAGATCCTGCCAGGCTGTTTTACCAAGGCTTCATGCCAGCTGGCTGCTCTGTCTGGGGGGACCCAACAAGCCCATCCCCAGGGGGGTGAGAACTCACTGAACCAAATGGTCCGTTTGCAGAGGCTCTCTGCTTTCTGTGAGGTGTGTGGATGCTCTCTGATGAGAAGCTTGCCTTTCGGCTCAGGAGCTGTGTATGGGCTGGAGATGGCACACACGGTTAGGCCACTTCCCCCACAGTTGCTGTGCAGAAGCGTGGAGAAACACAGAGTGATGTGGAAGGAGGAGAAAGGGGTGAGAACTCGGTAAAGCGTCATCTAAAGCAGGACTTTCCAGCTCATTGGAGCTCTATTTGCTGCGTGCTCAAGGGAGTGCTGGAACAACAGCAAGCTCTGCTTGAGTGTGTAGGAAAGAAAAAGACAGCTGTTGTGCTGTCTTCAGCTAAATGAGACCCGATGGCTGGGGTGGTTGCCCTTCTCCAGTTATTAGAATGACCATCTGGGAAGTCAGTAACAATTAGTCATTGTTTGGCCGGGAAGTGCCAGGAATCGGCTGCCTACATGGACTTGAAAACAAGCTGGGGCTTAGTGTAAAATAAAAGGGGAATTTATTTCCAGGGCAGAATGTGGATCTCTGACCATGAGGGAATAATGTTATCCTCCAAGATAAGAATATGTCAAGAACTGTAGCTTTTAAATATTAGCCCTGACTCTTCCTCCTGTGATTCTTTTCCCCCTTTTCTTGCCCAAATAAACATTCTCATCCGCTACCCTCCTGTAATGGCCAAAGGCCCCTGACTTCTGCTGGACCCAGATCTGCTGCTGCTACATGAAGAAGGGGCAGAACAGGGTTGTTGTCTTACACAGTTCATGCATTGTGCATTTCTCTTACACACCAGTACACATCCCAGCTTGAGGAGTAGCCAGAGGCAGTGGAAGAGCAACAATGAGAAAACCCAAGAAACCTGTGGCAACCTGCATCGACTACCTTTAGCTCTTCCCTGCTCAGTAAGGAAAGGCAATTGCATTTGCCAGAGTTCCCTCGTTTCTGGATACGATTCCCAAGGACTCTTTCCCCTGTGAATATGCCTGTTCCTGCTCCCTGCAGGAATTTTGGTCCTTTCTCCGTGTGGTGGGGCAGTTCTCTGCTGGCACCCCCGGCCCCGCGGGGGGCTGCGCCCGAGCCACCCAGCACCAGGGCGTGCTGGGCAGGGGCAGAATGTCAAAGGCTCTTGTGCTCATCTCCAACAACAGTGTTTGTTTCTCTAATGAGATTAATTAAAAGAGCTGAAAGCCTTCCCTATGGGCTGTGCAGCAACCTGCAGCAGTGGCCTGTGTTTGCTTTAGATGTTAATTTATAAACAAAAGGGAAACGTGTTATGGGCAGGGCCTATTATTTTTAATCCTTTTAATAATACGCTTTCTATTTTATTCCTTCTCATTTCTTTTAGGACTTAAAGTGGCTCTGCATTGACTTGGCTTGATACCTTGTTTCAAGTACCCTGTTTTAATGTTGATGTGTGTGGAATTTTGGTTGCTTACCCTTTGGCTGGGTGTGCACACAAATCATACAGATACGTGTTGAGCTTCAGTTCTGCTGCATTTCTTCCTGCCTTTCTTTTGTCCATCCTATCTTCATTTTAATACCTCTCTCCTGTGCCCTGTAAATCAGAAGCTTTTGGTAATATCTTGTGAGTTGTTTCCTGGTGTGTTGGTTTTTTTCCCCCCTTATTTCTCTTTGTTTCTAATAAAAAAGCAGGTTTTGCTGAAATGGAAATTTCTCATTTTAGACTGTTGTCACAATTAGCACAATATTCTATGCCTATAATACCTTAATTTTAATACTTTAAATTATAACTTTTTTAACTTGGAGGCCAGCATTAAGATTAGGGATAAATGTGTGAGTAGTACATTTCTTAGATAAAGATTTAAACTGTGCCACCTGAATAAATTTTACAAATTTCTCAATGCCTACATGAGCACGGATTGTGTATGTTCCCTGGTGAAGCTTTGAGAACCTCGGTGCAAATAGGAGCCCATTGTTGATGACCTAAAAGTAGGAAAATGAGGGATCAGGTGTACATTGAGGGCTTTCAAAGTGATTTGGCTTCTTTGAATAGAATCAAGTGTTTGAGGAGAAAGTAGGAAATACAATTCAGATACGAAGAATATAAGAAAAGTGAAGTGACTGAAGTGTTCATGGCAAAAAAAGCATTTTTAGTGTATAAAGCAGGTTTCAAGGTTAGTCAAGTGTGCCAGTTCATTTATCCCAAAGCTCCTACTGCGTAGATTCTACAAATCATTATGCAGTATGATAGATTATTGTTAATAAGAAATGTATTGGATAAAATGAATAGCTAATGGTATCACTTTTTAAGTGCTGTTGAATGCATTCTTCAGAATGGAATCAAGCAGTTTAAACCTTATATAATTTTTCTGAGTAGGTTGAGTGGAAACAAGGAAAGAAGAAGTGTAGAAATGGGAATGTTTGTTGCCTCCCCCTAAAAATCAAGTACCTCGCTATTAGAGCCTTATTAATTAGAACCATAAGTGAGATGCTGAGCCTTGTTCTCGTTGATAAGAACAGGAGAGGCCTGAGTGAAATAGAGGGAGATGCTTCGGGACAAAGAGAAGGCGTGGGCTTCATTGTGGGGAACTTGCACCTTTACTGTCCCTGTCTGCTACGAGCAAAAGTCATGGACTGCCAAAACCAGCACACCCAAGATCAGTGATTGATAGTACTGCAGTTCTGTTGTCCCAAACTGCTTCATTTTCCAGAAAAAGCAGTAATGGAGAACTGTAAAAATAACAGATAAAATATCCAAATAGATTATCCCTTCAAAACCAGTCTCAATGGAATCTCAACTCTTCTGGCAACTTTAAGAAACTTCCTTTCATCCACAGTTCAATTCCTAAATAAACCAACCTTTAAATAACCTTTCTTTTTCCGCCCCTGGGAGATATATACATATACTCCTATATAATGTTTATAAGAGAATACTCTTATAGTGCCTTAAGAACCGCCAGTAACCTCCTGTTCTCCTGCAAACGGGTGTCTGTCACAGCCCCACCAGCACTGCCAGGAGGGAACCAGCTCATGACTTGGGTTCCTGGCTGACAGAACCTCTGAGGCCCTGTAAGTGCAGAGTCAGCAAAGAGATTGGAGGATAGCAGGGGAAAAGTGCTAGGAAATAGCCAGAACGGGAAGGGCTGTCCCAGAGCAGCTGCTCACTGGGTTCCCTCCAGCATCCCCTCCCTGAATTTCCCAGGATAGGCATCAGGGGGTGGGGGGCATTTTTCTTGCCCTGCCACCTGGAAACAAATTAAACATTAAAAATTAAGTTTGTGTGTGTCCTCTTGATCAGGAGTGTATCTTGGCTCCCTCTGACAGACACAGCATGGTCACCTCTGTGTGCTCAGTTTTCTCAAAGGAAACCTATTCCAGTCATGGCAAGCAGCATTTAAAATGAGGGTGATTTTCTGTTCAGGTGAGCCCCAAGGTCCTGCAGTGGGTGGTGGCTGTGGGTAGCTGTCCCTGTTCCCCACCTTATGCCTCCCTAATAGAGATGATGTGGTGAGCAGAAGGTGGCTCTGTGGGACCTGGCTGTGGAAGAGGTGGGGAAACCTCTGAGCGGTAGAGAATGCAGCTCTCTGGGTTTGGTATCTGATATTCTCTCCACAGTTCACAACTTGATCTTGAGGCAGCTTATGCTGCTGTCCCAACACAATACCTGTCTCTTCTTGGCAAAATTAAATGATTCATTGAGGGAGTGGGACTTGTGTTTTGATTATTTTTTTTCTTTTGTGTGTTACAGTGCTATTTTTACAGGGATTTAACAGCTCCCTGAAAGCTTTACTTAAACCACCGGCAATCCTCTGTGTTATAAAGTGAGATAATTCCTTCAAAACTAAGCCCCAGTGGCAAAGGGTAAAGAAGTTAAAGGTGTTACATGATGTGCAAACACGTGTGCTGTGTCACTGCAAGTATCTACAAAGGGCTCCTCTATCTCTTCTCTTGCTCAGCAATCCCCTTGGGCTGCAGAATTGCTGCAATCAAGTCACCCGTCTGGGGCAGACTCCCTGTTTGTTGGCTTGGGTTTTTCTGCAATTCTGTGGTGTACAAACCCCTCTGTGGCTCAAAACAGGGTCAGAACTCTGCTTTGGGAGTGTGTCTTTTAGAGTCAGTAATCTCCCCAAAGCGCAGAAGGAAGCGGTTCCCTTTTTTCTGGCTGCTTGTTGGCCGCTCCTGCTGCCCCGGGGTGAGCCTGGAAGTGAGTCCATCCTGGGGTGAGCACAGGGTCCATCCTGGGGTGAGCCCGGGAGTGAGTCCATCCCGGGGTGAGCACAGGGAGTGAGTCCATCCCGGGGTGAGCCTGGGAGCGAGTCCACCCCGGGGTGAGCCTGGGAGCGAGTCCACCCCGGGGTGGGAGGCGCAGTGGGAGGCAGAGCCTGGCAAAGCAGGAGTCTGCTTTGCATGGTCAGATCCAGTTCTGGCTATTGATGTGCTTGCTGGCCAAGGTAGATAAATTGCACAGAGCAAAGTGCTGGGAACAGATTTTTCTAAACATTTTTTTTAGCATTTAGTCATTCTGAAATGACTAAGTTTTAAAAAGCATCGAACTTACAGTCTTTTGCCCAGGTTAAAAAAAAATCAGGAAAAATGACCAGGTTGCTCTCCTGACCACTAATTCAGCTGCCAGAACAGCAAATAGTAGGTGTTAAACAATTTGAAAGCCTGACCCAGACTTCTGAAGAGTAATTTAATAGACTGTTGAGGTGGTTCTTAGCTGTCAAAGGAGAAGATTTTTCTTGTGCAACTTAGATGTCTCTGTGAATCACATTTCAATGATGTCCTATGAAGGAGCTCTCCAATGCAGTGTTCCTGCAGGAACAATAAAGAAAGATACCATTTTTTGGCACAAAATCGCACAGAAAACTTTTTTTATTTGTTTTAGTCCCTATTATATCTGGCTCTTATTTTCCAGAGTGTTCTTGATGTTTCTTTCTTTGTTCTGTTCTCTCCTTAGCAATGCCTCCGGACAAAGAAAATAAGGTGCACAACACCTCCAATCATACCATGAAATAGAAATTAACCTCATTTATCTGTCAACCTTTCCCCCTTAAATTTAATTTGGGGGATCCAGAGAAGCAGCTCTTGTGGAAGCAGGCTGTGTGAACGTTTTCAGTGAGCGAAGAGGGAGCGCCGTACGGCGGTTCAGCCTGACCTTCTTGGCTTGAGACCGCTCTTCCCCCATAATGTTTCTTTTTGCCATCCGTCTTCAAAGAGCCAAGGGGAAATCTGGTCTTGTTTGAAGTCAGTGGCAAAACCCCCATTGACTCGAATAACATCAAGATTTCACCCCAGGAACATTCCAGCCCTTGGAGAGCATTTGAAGCAGCTACAGACGTAGAGATGCAGCTTCCTGAAATACAGAACCAGAAGCCATCCAGGCGCCAGCCCGAGCCAGAGAGATCCTTACAGCTTCTCCTGAAGTTTATCTGAAAATTATACCATGCCTGCTGTAAGGCTCAATTCTTCTGCATCTGTTAAATTGCTTTGCATGGAAGTGTAGTTCTCAGGTGCCATGGCAACCATGTTTTCTAATCTGATTTTAAATTTTTACAGTGCAGTGCATAAAATATTGGTACATTTTCTAGTTTTTGATTTATGGGTGGGAGTGAAGTTAGGGATAGGAATTTAAAAGGCATATAATTGTGTAGAATTAAATGCTTTCTTTTTTAGCTGATGTATGGAAAATAGTTTATGTCTTATTTTCTTATGAAAAGTACGTATTGATTGGCTAATTACAGCCGTGTGGCTCGTGGCTGGCATTGCATGTAGAATATCTAGATGCAGTGTAGGACATTTTCCACAGAGTCCAGATACCTTGTGGAAAATCCAGTTGTGTCTTGTATTTCCACATACAGAGTACGACTCTGTAAATATCGGGCAAATTCTGCCTGTTACTGAATACATTTAGTGTCTCAGCAGTGTGGAGGTGACTTTATTGTTTTAAGAATGATTCTGAAAGCCCTGCTAGAATGCATAAAAAATTGCTCTTCTCCCAAGAAATCTAAAGGCAGCACTTGGATTTTACCCTTGTATTGTATCAGTATCGTACTCGGAATGTAATCTCTAAGTCATTGTGTTTCCAGAAATGTTCTATGAAGAAAATCCCATTGTGCTTAAATGATTGCACATGTGAAACGTGTCGTGGTCAGTGTGAAGCCTCTATTCTCAATTGAATGAAGTTGGCACAGAGCACATTCTGCAATTCAGATGTGTGAGAATGTCCCTGAAAGATGTCAAGCACAATTCAGCTCAGCATTTGACCTGGTGCCCATCGCACCCCCCTGCACTGGAGTCACAGGCTGCACTAATGCACAGACGTGGAATTTTGCTTCAGTTGGGTTTTATAATTGGAGAAATTGTGGGTTTAGGTGGAGGGAGGACACAAAGGAACTCTTTGCATGAGGAGAAATAAAAGAACAGGAATATTTAGGTAGTGCTATAATACATCAATTAGCTTTTTAGCTGGGTATGCCTGACTTGCTGCTTTGACCGAATAGCCCTCCCGTGAGCCTTGTTCTTGCCTCTGCGTTAGGGCTGCTGCCTTCATAAAAGTACAGGCGCTGTCACAAGGGGCTGAGAGGAGGGTAAGGCTCCTGTTCCAGAAATCAGTGTGGCACGAGAAATCAGAGCAAACTCCAGTGTGGAAATTCCAAGTATGTGGTGTGTAGGAGCTCCATTACCAGGAAGGGTTTGAGGTGATAATTGGTCTCGGTCCCATCCAGAGAAACGCCGTTTGCTCAGTGTAGAGAAGTCAGGGTGCACGTGTGTGTTGGCAATGACCGCTTGTGTTGCTGCTGAATTAGGTTTCCATTGGCTTCGTGTGTACAAAGGCTGTTGTCAGATGACAGATAGGGGTGAGTTTTGCACTGGAACGTGTAGGGGACATGGAGAAGTAATAGAATCCCCACAGTCGCTGGTGTGTGTAGTGTTACTGTCTGGTTTGTAAACATCAGCAGTATCCTTTTCTCTTTGTTTTGATTGTGCTTTTTGAAGGTAGAGACTTCTTGTTCTTAGAAGTGCCTTTGTCTACACTATTGTGGTGATAAAAGTAACTTCCTTCAGTGTTTTTAGCTGACACGTTGTATTGTGCAAAGTCACTTTGGATTGTGTCACTTCTGGTGGATTGTATCCTAGAATAAAGCAGGACTGATGCAGCCTGACTTCACATGCCACAGTGTGATTTTTCAGCTAAAATTCTGAGCTAATTTGTTTTTCTCAAAGCTGTAAATTCCTGAAACTCGGGCTTTCTCTAACAAGGGAAGCAGCTTTGAATGAATTGCATTTATCAAAAGTCAGTACTACTAAGGGAGAAAACAAAGCTGCTGTTTCCATTGGTTTTCCTCGTCTGAAACTTCTTTTTGAGAATCTCAACTTCATCTTAGTTACACATCTGCAAACCAAGAGTAAATACACCCAAACCAATGGCTCACAGCTGTAAAAGCAGAGCGACTGCTATTGAGTGCAGCTCCTCGGAAGGAAGCCGTAAAATCCACATTTTGCAACTAGGAATTACTGCAATTTAATTTTGCAAAAATCTTAAAGCGTTTTCTTAAAGTAAATGGAAGCTTAAGTTTTTCACAGAATACTGAGAAAGTAGGTGCATGCTAATTTTCTTTGTACTTTAAAATAGGTCTTAAAATGGTTGTTGGAACAAGTGGATGGCTGTATTTCTCAACTCTTAAATGTGTAGCAAAATGAAATTACTCGCCAAATTAAATTTAGTCCTCCGTTCTAAAAATGAATCCTGACCACTGCTGAAAATATTAGTTCAGGGAACAAGTACAAGAATAGAATCTGCGTCCTTGCCACAGAGTGTTTTATTGACAACTGTTTCATCAACTTAGTCCATATGTGTTTGTCCAGAAATTAGAATCTACATCAACAGAAATTCCTGCAATAGTGTGTGGTGGGATTGCTGGAGTAAAAATTTGAGACCTTTTCAATTATCTAAAGAACTAGGTCATAAATAGAGCAATGTAGGATAATGGAGCTTCTGATAAAGTAATGAGAAAGAAGGCAAACTCTGTACCAATGTGCATTAAGTTATGGTTTTGGTCAGTGTTGGACAAGGTTGCATGGCTTTGGCTTTCTATCTTGGTTTTTTTTTCATCCTGATATCAGCAAGAAAAAATTGTGTCTGAAATCATGGCATATCAGATAATTGAATAAAAACATTCAGGTGAATATTTCTTTTACAGTTTTTCCCATTGTCTAATTTGTGGTGTATTTAGAAACCAACATGTTTCCTCTTAGTCACGGCAGCTTTCCTCCAGAGCTCGGTGTTAATTCATCGATGTGACCTGCAGTGCTTGCTTTTGCCTCATCTTTTGTCTGCAAGAGAGAGGAACTTCTATGAAACTTTGAAACCTGAAGAAATAACAAAGCATTGCCAAGTAATGGGAGACAAGTATTTTTAATACCAGCCAAATGTAAGCATTGTGATTATGTGGAGCGTTGGCAAACGCAAACAGCAGCAGCAATCTGCATTATTCCCCCTTCTGCTGGGGAAGGATTAAACTCCAGAGTAGGATGTGCTTTAAAAGCTACTTTCATGCATTTTAATCAAAGAAAATGGGTTATGGCGTTGGAAATGGCCTGACACAGGCTCACAAGGACAAACCTATCTCCTCTCCGCTGTGCTCTCTTGGCAGCGGCTGCTGGAGCTGCCACGGGCAAACGCCTTGAGAGCCGGGAGGAGCCTGTGCAGTGACTTGTTCATGGGGTTACGGTTCTTCCAGGTTCGCTCTTTTTCATTTCAGATGATTGCAAAGTGGGCATTACTGTACATCAGACGTGGTTGGCTTAATGATTACAAAAGCACGGGAAACTTAGAATAACGGCCATCTAAAATTCCCATGCCGGTATGGAATTAGATGCTCATGGAGCAGGTGTCACTTTTCTTTTTTAAATAGATAAAAAATAAAAACAAAAGTATTTTTAAAACCCCAAACAACCATGTTTGTCTATGTACAGATTCTCATGGTATGTAAAATCATCACATTTGATACTGCTACCCTTGTACTTTAATTCTGTTATCAAAAGGTTGAGGTTGGTCAAGAAAATATAGTGGTTTGAATAAGCAGTCTAGCAACAGAAGTTAAATTGTGGTATAAAACTCTGTGTGTAAGGGCTTTCCTAGGAAAATTCCTTGATTTCAGTGAACTTTATGGTGGTCCTCTTAGTGTAAGCCTGTGCTTGCAGGTCATTACAGAGACAAAGCTTTTTCCTTTAATATATTCAGATTCAAAATAATTTGTGTGCAGCCATAATAAAGATTATGGGTTTGCATATATAAAAGGCTCTGTGGGTGAAACCTTTAAAAGGGCAGATCTTTTTGGGTGTGTGGTGAAGGATCCTTTCTCGTGTCTCTTTCTCTGCCTCTCCTCCATTGGCAGCTTGTGCTGTGTTCAAAATGTGTGACATTTTGATTACTCTCCGTGCCGTGGGTTCTTCTGGAGGCAGATTGAAAGACTCTGCTCCATCTTAAGCCACAGTTTACACAGCAACCACCTCTGTTATTAATACCTTCTAACACTCCACAAGTGCGAGCACATTGACTTTTTCCATTCAAGTTACTTGAATGTTAACATTTTATTCTGCTGTAGAAGATGTCATAATGCCGTGTCTGCGATTAACAGCCAGACGGGGGCCTTGCTGTATGGCGTACCTAGAAAGGCTCTCTGGCAGCCCAATCTGGGATTATTAGCTCAGGCTCTATCAGCCTTCAGTTTTTTGCTTCAGCAGCTCCACAGTTCAATCTCTGGTATGTCAGCAAATATGACAGCTGTCACAAATACGCTGGGTTTAAGATAAGATACCTATTTTCAGATCTGCTAACAGGTGTTGGAATTTGAAGTAGTTCAGATTTCTCATAAAGCAGGTAATGTGTTGGAAACTATTTGCATTTTCCCCAAGTCGTAGATTTTCTGCATAGATTTTCTTGCCTCAGTTGGAAAAACCTCCTGAATTCAGTTTATTAGAGTGTGACCACTTGAGTCCCTCTTTATAAACAAAGCTTTTTCATCGCCCTGCGTTTCCACGCTGAAGATCTATCCCTAAAATTGCTGCTTCAAATATACCCTCTGGGAAATCAATAACAAATCAAGCAGCTATTGAGTGAGATTGGTTGCTGTGACCAGGTGAGGCTGCCAAAATCCCCCAGAATGAGCTGCTGATTACGGGGATGGCAGCAGAGATCAGGCGGTGGTGGCGGCATTCGGGCTGATTTCCCGCACTCACCCGCATCCCTCAGTGGTTGGAGTGTCCCTCAGCGGGTCCCTGGGACAATGCCTGGCTGTGTCTTCTCACCCTTAATGAGTCAGGTCAAGCGTGTGAAGTGCCATGAGAAGATTTTCATCTCATGCTTATTATAGTTTTAAATATATTTGCGGAATGATTTCATACTTGGGTTGGGTGAGAGAGATCAGATTAAATAAGATCTACTTCCTTTCTACTAGATCATCTTCATGGGTTTTGGTGGCCTGCAGTGAAGGAGTTGGTAGAAGCTGGGGCAGTAATAAGTGCATGCACCAGAGAACCTCAGTGGCATGATTCCCAATGTTTGCCCGCTGAGTTGCTGTCCTCAGCAGAGAAACCAAGAACCAAACCTACAGGGGAAAGAAAGGTGCTTTCAGTAGTCAGTTCAGAACAAAGGAATCATCTGCCAGCCTGTGGCAGCGGTCCCTAAGGTCAGCAGAGAACTGCATCAGCAGCTTGGTGGAGGAGAGCTTTCCTTGGCGTGCCAGAGCTGGGCCTTGCTGTGCCACTGCTGGATTCCGGGGGGAGTGTTCCTTTCATTCTGCTCTACTTCCCTTAACAGAGGGGTTTTTGGTTTGGTTTTTTTTTTACTGTAAAGCTGTCAGTTGTCAGTGTAAATGAGCATATTTTCTTATAAATATGAGGAAATGTATTAATTTGCCTTTCTAAGATTTCAGTCTACTCTGTCTTAATGCACTTGTTCAGATAATAGAAGCAAGGATGAACACTTCCCTGTAATGAGTCAATCTGTACATAAGGATTGTAAAATACCTGAGATATAATTAGTATGTATTTTCCAAAATTTGTTTAGTTCAGAACTTTGAAATACTATCAGTTCTGATCAGTGGGATATGATAACACGCCTTTGCATTTAGCTAATACGCCTCTTGGGCGTTGGTTGTGGAAGCAGCCCGTGCTCTCTGGAGAACACATCTCTGAACTGCAGAACCTGCTGTGATCCTTCCATTGACAGCTCAGCTCAGAAATGCAACACCCCGAGAGCACGAACTTTGGACTGGGACACAGTCATAGTACCTGACGGATCGGTGCCCTTGGAGCGAGTGAGGTCTGTCTGGCAGCATCTCCTGATTCAGCCCAGTCAGGTGTCCCACCCCTCAGGCACCAAGAAAGATGTATTTAGAATCGTATTAACATAAATAATACCTCCCCCCAGTGCAACTAAAGACACTGGTGAGGAAGGGATGAGAAAACCCTACTTGTCTGCTAATGCCTAGATCAAATCTGAAGGCGCCTTTTCCCATGTATGTGACTGGTTCAACAGGAGGGACACTTCTCTTCTTCCCTCGGTGATCCTCTGAGCGTGTTCCCGCATGAAGGATCCTCATCCCTGGAATTTTATGTTGTAGGTCTGTCTGTATGAGCAGGATGGTGATCGTTCTTTGTAGGGTTACATTGGGCTGGGGTGAATGTGTTCCTCCTAAGGACTAACAACGATAAGCATCAGGCAGTCTCAAAAAATTGAACTGATGAATACTGGAAGGAATCATCATTCCTTGCTGAAGTTCCTCGCAGCAAAGTAATGCTCTCTCTCAGCCTTTGTGTTCTCGCTGTGCTCTGCCAAGGTTAAATAGTTTGTCAAAAAAGAAAAGAAGCTCCCAAATACACTGGGAATATCAAACCAGTGGAAAAGAGATGTGCATCCCTTTTTTGTTGCTCTGAGTCAGGACAGTTTGACTGTTCAATAATAGCCTTTATTCTCTTCTAAAAGGTGTTCAGGCGCTATGGAAACTATTTCTGGTAACCTTCTCTTTTGTTTCCCTTTGCTTGTTTTTATTGGCAGGCTTCTAATTTCTTAATTGGAAAACTGTCAACATTTGTTAATGTAGTATTTAAAACATATACACATGATCTTGATAAGTTTGGTTAAATGGGCTTAGTAATTACTATTTCTTCTTTGGAAGTTTAATTAGAGAGAGGTTTATAGGGGAGATTATACTCAGTATCTGCCCAGAATAGTAAATTTCTGAATAAGGGTTGTGTTCTCGAGAGCTCACCGGTACCCTGATGAGAGCTTCCTTTCCCCAACTTCAGGGAAAATATATTTTTTTCAATTGTAGGAGCAATTATTTTGCATATTTAAAATTTATTAATCCAAAATAAGGCAGCAGACTGGAAAATGAAAATGGAAATACTGCAACGTACCCGTAGAAGCCCTACAGGGAATTTCCTTACCCACACTGAACCTTAGCTTTTCATTTATATGTAGTGTGACTGTTCCACAGAAAGAGTCTGATTCTCTACTGGTGAAGTTCCCTGAACTTTTGAGATGAAGGACTTGATGTAAATCCAAAGTGTGAGCTGTAGAAGGAGGAGTTGTAAATGGTAGGTTAGAGATGAGGAGGAGGCGGTTGCAATGGAACTGCATTGCAGTAAGAGGGCAGTCTCTGTGCTTTTTTTGGAATGGAAAATGCCTGTATTTCTCAGCCTGCCTTCTTAATCTGATTTTATTTCTTACTAGAAATAAAAAAGTAAAACCAGTGCCAAAATACTGCTTATAACATACCTGTGCACCATGCCTCTATTTCTCCTTTAGAATAAGCCATCTCTGGCCTTTTGGAATCATGCCTCCCATCAGTGCTACTCATATTTAAGGGACGTGTTTCTGTCCTGGCTGAGATACAGCTTCAGTGAATTTGCTTACCCTTGGAATTAGGGATATGGATTTAGCACTTGCATAGCTAGCAACCTGGCACATAGTCATAAATCAGGTCATTTTCCATTCAAATGTTAATATTTGCACCAGGAATTCATGTGCAGATGGAGGTATAAATTGTCCCCCCAAAATAAAGCCTAGCATTTGAAAATGTGCATTTTAAATGCAAGCAATTATTCTTTACTGTCTCTCAACTATCACGGGTCATACACAGGGAAAGGGAGGGAAAAAGGGGAAGGGCACTGCAAATTTGATAGATCACTTCTGAATACTGCTGCAGATAGGTTCAGGTGAAGGAGGCCAGAACCTGTAGTTCTGCAGGGAATTAATGTGGTTAGATGCTGTTCATGCTCAAATTCCAGATGAAGTTTAGAACAATTCCTTACAAAATAATCCTTTTCTGCCTTTTAGTGCTGTCTGTTCTGGGCTATACAATTAGTCCATCTTCTTGGCTGCTTTGTTCAGCTTTTGGGAAGGTATCCAGCACAGCGTTAGGCATCTGTGTGGTTTTATACAGCGAGTGTTCCCATCGGAGCCAAAGGGAAATACTGGCATTTTATAAAATAAGGCACGTGCATAAATCTCTGCAAGTTTGTGGTCTTGATCCCTGGGATGAATTCTGGCTTTGGCTGCAGTGTTAGGTTAGATGGGCGTTAGTAGAGAATGGTAATTATCTACGTGTGAACAAAACCAGGCGTGTCCGTACGTGTGTGCGCACACGGGGTTCCTTTGTGTACAGCTCAGAACACCTGAGACCTGGCGGTACCAGTGACTCCTTTCAAACAAGTATGCCCTCCACATCCTGGGGGGGAGCAGCAGGGTTCTGGGTACAGCTGACAGATACATAAAGGCTGTTTGAACTCTCTGGGACCGTTGTATTTCCATGAATAACGCTTGAGCCCTGTGTTTCTCAAATGTTTGAAGTCCAAGGACCAGCTACGCTTTTTAGTGTATTACCAAAAAGATGTCAGAGCTGCAGATGATGCTGGCACTGTACTTCCTATTCATAGGCTAAAATTCATAGTATGTCCATTTATTGCTTGGATTTTCTCCCATTATTTTTCCTTCCTTGATAGTGGGATTTATAAAGAAAAGAGAAAAAAAGGAAAAGAAAAAAAAAAAAAAGAGTTTGGCAGATCAATACTTGTTTCTTACAGGGTGTCATGGAGCTCCAGAGAAGGAATGCTGGCTTGTCTTGCTTTTTCTCTGTGGTTTTAAAGTTCTGAAGAAAATCATTAATTGCTGTTTTTTTGCCTAAAATACAGGCTGAGGCCATACAAGCCAGGCAAGGGATTTGTTCCCACCGGTTCTGGGATGAACACTAATGTGTTTTCGGTCTGAGACGCAGGTTCAATGATGTACCAAGTGCCCTCAAATTCTGTTGACACCAAAGAGAGTCTGGATTTCTCAGCACCGTCCTGTACCCAGCCCTAGACTTTTAAGACTCTTGACAGACCCCAGTATATCCCTCTGTTTGATGCCCGCTCCTAATAACTTACAGCATCTGCTAGGAGATTTTAGCAAGTGAGTGAAAGCACTAGAGACAGAAAAAGGATGCTTAAAATCCCCGTCTTACAGGAAGCGTCTCCTTTCAGGTGTAAGATAAATGGCAGTTGCCGTGAAACCGTCACAAAAGCTGCAGCTTAATGAGAATCCATCAGGCAGAGCTGCTGACGGAGGTACAGCCGGAGCCTCTCGAGGAGAAAGGGGAATAGGCCGAGTAACAACGCGGCATCGGCCTGCCTCTGGCAGTAGATAAGAAAAAGAAAGCCTGAGCACGAGCTTTCTCAGACTCCACCAGTGAGAAGGCCAACGTGCTGGCAGGAAAAATACAGCTTTTTATACTGATTTTGTTCACAAAACCCATTTGGTTCATTTAAAACTGCAAAGAACATGGAGCAGCAAGAAAAACAACCCCAGCACGCTTTGGGAGTTGTTATTTTGCTGAGGCATTAAGGTTGGGTCGTGGTCTTGCTAGGAAAAAATAGGGCAATGTGGCATGATCCATTTGATATTATCCATGTACTTCAAAGGCATTAAATGCTGTTTTCTTAACAGGAAAAAACCATAACAAGAGAAAAAGACAGTTTTATCTAGTGACAATAGCTCAAGACTAAGGATACAAGTCGGTAGGCAAATTTCCGCTTTGAATCAATCTTTGTGAAAATGTGTTCCTCGTTGATATGAGAAATCTGCCTCAGTGAAGGCTTTTACTGCACGGCTCTTCCACCGACTAAGTCATAATCATGAGATGCCTCATATCGGAAGGTTATAATTGAAAATGTCTTGGGATCATCACTGGTGGCAAAACGTGTTGGAGAGCTATCAGATTAACCTAATAATGCCTGTAAGGAGAGCATGAAACTGCATCAAAGACAATGCTGTGATTACATCCCTTCTTCCCCTTCCCCACAAAAAAGATAAATATAAACATTTTCTGAGTTTCTTTCATGGTAGATTAGGAAATAAACCATCATGCATGTTAAACATTTAAGAATGAGACTAAATTAAATTTCTGAAATAGAGGAGGCAAAATACTGTGTGGCCAATAGCAGCTATTTGAAAAATCTAATTTCTTGAAACAAGATAAATGCAGAAACAAGTGTGCTTCTTAAGCTTATTAAGCATCTTACTACATTCCCTCTCTGGTATTCTTGGGCTATGATTTTTGAGAGCAGTAGTAAATTGGGCTGTGTCCATTGCTTACATTTTCAAGCTGAGAGATCTCAAGAAATTGATGGCTTTAAAAATAAGAGACTGGACTGTGTGTGACGACTGTGGGCTTGTCCTCAGCTACTTTTCTCTTCTACTTCATCTTCCTAGAGAATCCATTCAAAGTCAGCAGAAGCTCTTAAACTGCTTTTTCCTAAGATAGATATCTATTTGTCTCTCATTGAAGGTACTAGAAGGAGCAGATCATCTGGTCAGACTGAGGAAGGATTTTATCTTATATTATAACATGTTTAAGACATGTCTGTGATCCCTGGTAGGCAATCACCTGGAGCTTACAGGGATACCAGCCGTTTGAGGGTCCAGAGGTCCTTTTCCAGCCTCCTGGCTGCTGTTCTGTTGCTGAAAATTAATACAGCACAAAAGCAACTCTAGGTATTGTTCAGTGGGTATCAACAACCTTTCCAAGCTATTCCTTCCTCTGAGCTGAGCCATAAAAACTCCATCTCCACTTTAACCTTTTCCTTTGCAAGAATACAATAGGCTAAATTGTATTATTTTGCCCCTGTGCACTGTAGAGCTGGTACCTTTGGTCAAAGGGCACCCACAAAAATGTTCCTCTTTAGCTTGTAATAAATCCTTTGTCCCCAGGATGCGTGTATTTGCAGACAAGGCAGCAGAAGAGGAAAGACTTTATGGTATCTGTCTTATCCTTTCTGTTCACCTTTAAACAGAAATTTTCCTTGATATTATGATGCAGCCCTGGAGACAAAATCTGTAGATGTGCTTGGAGGGGAGGTGTTTGTACATGGTTTTGAAAAGTGTGCAGACAGAAACTGAGATGGTCATAGAATCACAGAATGGTTTGGGTTGGAACGGGCCTTAAAGCCCCCCTAGTGCCACCCCCTGCCCTGGGCAGGGACACCTCCCACCAGCCCAGGTGGCTCCAAGCCCCCTCCAGCCTGGCCTTGAACCCCTCCAGGGATGGGGCAGCCACAGCTTCTTGGGGGAACCTGGGCCAGGCTCTCACCACTCTCACAGCAAAGAAGTTCTTTCCCACATCTCATGTTCATCTCCCCTCTTTTGGTTTAAAACATGCTTCAGCAGACAAGGGATGCATTAGTTGTGGCCAGTTTTGCCCAGAGGCCCTTTTGCTCGGCAGTGTAGCTGGTCCAAGAGAACGTGCCTCCTGTATTCTCTTTCAGTTCTGATTGATGGGAGGAAGATGCAAGGACTGCTCGCCAGCCACTTTTTCAGGAGCGCACATAGAGATTTAAAGCCTTCCTTAATGCTTCTATTTTTGAATATCATGGCCCTTGGAGTGGTTTTTTTTTGGATTCACATCACGGAACCAAGAATAGAACCCATGTCTGCTGAACCATAGAATAAGATTTATGTCCATTTTCAGGGCTAATATAGCAAGGTCATGAGAGTCCCCTGAGATATTCTGAGTGTATCCTCCAGTCATACTGAAATTAATAGAAGACTGTTGAACAACTTGGACAAAGTGACTGGGCTTGCTGGAGCCATAGTTGTGGCTTGAAGGATGGGGGAACTCACAGTTGGTATAAGTTTATCTAGCCAAGGAGAAAAGATGACAGTTGAAAGATTTGTCTTTATAAGCGTGACATGTCACTTTAATAAAAAAAAAGGTGTCTCAGTTGGGTGTTATGAAAGGATTGGAATAATTCATCCAGCGCCCTTCGTTTGCCTCCAGTTACCACAGCGCTATTGAGCATGCAAACTTAAGGTTATAATATTATTTACTGGTAAGTCATCATGCATCCCTGATGCTTTAAAATAAAATCAAGAGCATTCCTGTCCGCTAGAACTTGTAAAGCAATTGAATTCTATCCTTCTGTAACAGATGAAGGGAATCTTGGTGGAAAGGTTAGCAGAGTGTAGGGTCATTTTGTATGCAGGCAGATGTGCTAGGTGTTGGGGAGCAGAGAAGTTATAGAAGAGTACGTGAAGAATGCCCAATTTGGGATTCTGATCAGCCTGAAATTCATCAGATAAAATTTTCTATGAAACAGCTGTGTGTTTGAGTGAGTTTCTTCTTACATGTGACATTTTCTGAAGAGCTCCAAGGTTCCTTCTCAGTAGATTACCAAGGAACGTTTTAAGGAGCCATCAATTTATTTGAAAAGATATACAGCTGAAATACTAAAATATTGGAGAAATACTAAAACATTGGAGAAATACTGCTTCTTGAACTACTTTGGCAGCCCGCTTAACGTACAGGGGACTCTGTCTCGGCATACTCCTCTATGGGATGCAGTCATTCTGCTTTCCAAGTGTTCTGGCCTGCTTCTCTGCAGGTATGTTTATGTAGAGGAACAAGGCAGTGGAAAAGCTGCTCTAAAGCAAAAGACCTGGATGGAACGACTCTTGCTTTTCTCCTGAGCTCAGGCCTGTGGTGAATGCAGGGAGACTGTTGTACAACGGCTAAATGATCTCAAGCAATCGTTACCGTGAATTATGGTGTGCAATTTTGGTAATGGCCATGCTCATACTTTTTGTATTTGTTTGGCCTTTACTCTATATTTTTTGTGGACTTTGCCCTTTTTAAATATTTAGACATTTGAAGCAGAAATAGTATTTCAAGCTAATTGATAGTTTGGACTTAATAGATAAACTGGAGCTGGCGGGCAGTTTTCAGCTTTCTTGTACCCACTATTTCATCTCAGATCTCTTAATTACAGAAGATCTCCTCACAGAATCATAGAATGGCCTTACCACAGTCAGTCAATTAATTTTGTACAGTAGCATAAAAATTACACAGTGTGTTGAATTAGGGTATTTGTCGCTGCTAAAGACATGCCCATGAATCTGGCCTCTTGGTCTCGGTAAACCTGAGGCCTCCAGTATCTCCACAGTAGTCTGAGTTATTTCTTTTCCCTTAAAAAGCTGTAAATGACTTGTCATTCAGCAAAGAAGCAAATGTAAAAAATCAAAACAACTAAAATGTACTTATCTCAGAATACTTGTACTTCCAATAATGATTTTGACAAGGTCTATTATCTGTTACAATAACTAGACCAGTTGAACAGGAAATTGTCACTGAAAGAACCAGAAGAGACAATACCTGAAATTTCACGGCAATCTTCTTAAAATTTCAGGGTGAATATCAGCAATAATCCCAAATAGATAAGTATTTCCAATATGAAAATGAGAGACAGGACTGGAAAACAACACTCAATTCAACTTTTTACTATGATAGTAATCTGGGAAAGTTCAGATCTAGGTCTCGACACAAATTTCTCAGCTTTGACCCTTTCTAATGAAAGTGTCACGTCACGTAAGTGAGGCTGACAATGGAGTATGTCTGCCTTGAACTCTCTGAGCTCTGGTCCCTCCTCTCACCGACCGCTCTAAGTGGATTCCACCTAATTGTTCAGCAAACAGCTCTGCGCTGTGGAGTGCGTAACCCTCCCTGCGGCTCCTCGGCTTTGGTGGAGGGAATGAGGGAACCTGCAGAGACGAGCTCAGAGCCCTCCCAGTATCGAGGAGCTGCTGCTCCATAGGGACCCACCGGTCCGGCAGTTGGGGGTGGGTGGGGATGGGTGGTGGCTCCACAGTCAGAGTGGACCATCCCCTGCAGAATGAGACCATGGAATCTGTTCAGAAGTGCTGCCTGACTCTGTCACCGCCCAAAATTACCCGTCCTGGCCCCAGAGTCCTGGTGTAGGTGCTGCTCCAAAGCGTCTGCTGATCTAGTGACTAGTGTGGTAGCAAACAGTGATGACAGGGAGGAGGCTCCTTTCCCCCGTGTCTGTGCTAGAGGGTCTTTGTTACTGTTTCTGTAATAAACACAAATATATGTCTATGCTGCCTCATACACATATATTTTAATTAATTTCTGAGTTTAATTACATACTATCCTATCAGCAGATAGTGCTGTATCACGCAGAGATAAACTGAGGCTTTGTCTGGGTACCCAAACACCTCCAGGAACCGGGACGTGAAGGGCGCTCACTGCGGGGCTGTGTGACTCAGCCCTTCCTTCCAAACTGTACAGGGAACAGTACGTGTCCCTCTCTCCAGACTTGAGTATGCTAATGACTAACTGGCAAGGTTTCCTGAGTGATTTGTTACATTCAGAAGCACTAAAATTACTTATGCCAATAAGTAAGTTATAGTTAAACTCTATATATTATTTAAACAGTTTGGTTACTGCTAGCATGATTTATAAATTCAATATAAAAATACTCAGATTTTTCACTGGTTATATTATTAGTCTCTTGATAAAAATTCCTTGCTTTTCTTCCATCTCAAGGGAACTTAATTTAAATATGAATAATGGAGAAAAGCCCACTTCCAGAAATTTAAACTAATCATGCCTTTTAAGGCAGAGAAACCTTGGTTGAATTTTGGAGTTAGTATGAAAGAATAAAATGGTAACAAACTGTCTTATAACTCGTGATGAAATGCTGTAGGTGTTTGATGCAGCATGTGTGTCTCGAAAGTTAGACGTGTATCTCAGTAAAATATATTTATAAAGATGCTGGTGGTTCGTAATTAGTAAGAAAGGTATAAATTACAAACCTTGGAGGGAAAAAAGGCTTTAAGTGATTTGCAGTATTTTCTAGTCACAGATTCCAGTAATACTGCATTGGAAGTACCTGCAAATGCACGTTTGTCAGAAAGTGGTAGAATTTTTGAATTCTGAAGGTTTGGGGACACTATCGTGGGAGAATGGTTCCAACCCGTCATCGTAAAGGAAAGGGAGGCATTATGCTAACTTAGGTACTCTCTTACTGGAACTGGTGCACCTCAAATTTCAGGTAGTTAGTCATGAAAATCAACTGCTAAGGCTTTTCTTAGGCAGAGTTTCCTTGTCCTCAGAAGTTCTGCCTGATGTTTGGGAGATCTTGGGAAATAGGTGGCAAGCCGTCAGCAATACAAGTTGTCTTCTGTGTCCTGTAAGTCTGAGTCTTTCTACCATCCACTCCCCTGAGTGACAGCACCTTCCACGGGTCATCAAGGTAGCTAAAAACCAGCTGGGCTCAAGGAAGGAGGGGTATCAGTACAGACTGGCTTCCGTGCTTGAGTCTATACCAGGGTGTGTCAAAACCAGCAGTACCAAGCATACCCTACAACTGCCCTTGCTTTCCCTGTGAGGTGTATAGATCTTTACAGCTAATACCACTTAACTAAGGTCAGAGCATCTTTAGTTTTACATGTCCTGATGTCTTTGCATCTATAGCATCTCCATTTCCATAGCTTTAACGTAGTAAATTCCGGGGATTTTGAGTACGTCAACTTGAGATACATCCCTCTCAAGGGGAAAAAATGTTTTGCTGAAATCATATTTATTTGGTTGTTTTGCTGTTGCTTAAATCTGGCATCTTATACAAGGAAAGAAGGGTCTGAGTGGTGCTCCCATGTGTGGATGCGCTAAAGCAAACGTCAATAGTGGTTTAAAGAAAGTGGAAGAAAATACCCAATGGGTTAATTAGGAAAGTTCCAAAGCAGGCTTCAAATTAGGCTCAATGGATCATGGAGAAATAGGTCTTATTTATCCAAAATGAAAAGCGGGATTCAAATCTTGATTGTGCATTTCAATAAGTTTTCAGGCTGCAAACAAATGACACATTTTGAATAATTTAGGAAGGTCAGTGACTGTTCCGACTGTGGCCTTGGATTTCCTCTGCAGTCCTGCTGTCTCCTACACCCGCCTTGCTTTACAAACATAACTGGCACTTTGGCAGCATACGTTTCTTTTTCTCTTCCTCCCCAGGATGTCTCCTGCTTTTGTGCAGGGTTGGCACGTGTCCACGGCCCAGCATTCGCAGGTGTTACCCCTCTATTTCCACTGCTGGGTAACACAATCCCCCACGGGGCAGCCTGGTGTTGCTGAAGATGTAGCTGTTCCTGCAGAAGCTGCCAGTGCAAGTTCCCTGCTCAGGGTTGGAAATTCAATATCCTCTCTCTCCTTTCTTTTGCCTTCATTTCCTTATTTCCAAAAGCCGTGGAATTTGTTTAAGGGAACGCCTGATAAATAAAAATTAGTAATCACTATTAATAAGCCTCCTGTATATGCAAATTCTAAAATGACAGGATATCTTCTAGTATAATTAATTGTATTATTTGTGCTATGGTGGATAAGGTTGTGTCAGCTCTCTTCTCCGGGAAACTTATTTTGTGAAGCTTAAACCCCAGGAAATAGATCAATTTATGAAGAAGCTCTGGCTCTATACACCCAGGCAAGGACTGAATGCCTCATGGAATTTTAGTTAAAAGACATCAGTTATTCTTCTCTAGATGAGAGTAAACAAATATTTTGCCTACCAATTTATCTTGATGATATTTTGTTCTTGTTTCCCTAACAGAAAATTATCTGTCCCTATTAAAAATAAAGTGTTTGGCCATTATCTTTTAACAGCTATTAGTGTATTGTAAAGACCAAAGAGTAAATAACTGTGACATTGCAGGTCATATAGTTATTATATATACAGAGAAAACACTCTGTAACCTATTCCCAGTGTTTTTCCTTAAACGTTGAGCCTCACTGGATGCCAAATCCAAACATTAGTCTGTTGCTGTTGCTTCGTTCTGGCAGCCTGAGAATCCGTAATCTCTAGCTGCGTTTTCTGATTGTAAATCATGTCATTTAATCTTGAGTAACTGAGCAGTGAAGTCAGTGCTCTCCATTAGCATACACCAGAGCTTGTGGTGAGGATGATTTGTGCAGTACTGGTTTCAGATGAGCTGCTGAAGATCCCTTGTGAGATCCCATCAGAGGGAATTACTCTTATTTAAGACCATAATTCAACACCCGCTCCTCTGACCTAAGATTTGTCAGTTTAAAACAAATGAAAATGTGCCTTAGTTGTCCAGAAGAGGCTTCCCATCAGAGGGTCAAGTTCCGTCCCTCCCATCTTTGATTACACAATTATCTTTGGAAAATTGTGCTATAAACCGTGTTGAATTTCATGGGGTTTGCCTCTAGAAGTTATTGGAATATGTGACAATATATTATTGCAGCCCTCCAGGGGCTCCAGGAAAGCTGGGGGGGACTCCTGATCAGGGAGGGGAGCCACAGGATGAGGGGGAAGAGTTTGGAACTGAAAAAAGGGAGATGGAGCTGAGATGTGGGGAAGAACTTTTTGGTGTGAGGGTGGTGAGAGCCTGGTCCAGGTTGCCCAGAGAAGCTGTGGCTGCCCCATCCCTGGAGGGGTTCAAGGCCAGGCTGGAGGGGGCTTGGAGCCACCTGGGCTGGTGGGAGGTGTCCCTGCAGGGACCAAAACCAAACAGGCTTGGCTTTGCTAACAATAAGGAAAAGATCTAGCTGGATCCATCTCAAAGCTCCGGCTGGGCAGTTGGAGTGCCAGGAAAGCTTTGGGAACTGTAAACAAAGGCCGTGTGATTTGGGCAATCAGGAAGAACCATACTCAGATTCTTAAAAAATAATCTTCTGCTCTTAAACTTTTCATTCAGAAATTATTATTTTGCTTGGCTTCAAATGTTCCATGGGCCACTAAGGATTTATTTTGTGGCCCTTGGCAAAAAGTAAAGAATCTGAATCTGTGGAAAGAGTAGGAACTATGAAATATATTTTTAAGTTAATTTATTTCTTAACCAAAATAAATGTACCCAGTTCCTCTTACCGCTTACGTGGACTTCACTCCCTCACCTTTTCACAGAAAGACACCTCTTACAGCCTTTATAACAAGGCATAGTAGATGCTGGTTTGGGAACAGCAGTTAAAGTTCTGCAGCCACAGTGTCACTCTAGAAGACACCGTTTCAGAGGTGATTAAATGGAGGAGTCAAAGAGGCTGCAGTAGAGATTCAGCTTGAGCCAGTCTTTGGGGATTTGGTGAGTGATAGTGAAACAGAATTTAGCAAACCCCTTGGGATTGGGGATGCTACCGATTCTCCGTGCTGTTTTGGGCTGTTTTCATTAATTGCTTTGTGCACTTGTGGTCCTCCTTCTTCTTGAAGCTTGTTATATTTATAAAGGAATGTAGGCAAGAGGCTGTATTAGTGCCTGATTAGTGGAAATAAATAACCATATGCCTGTGAGTAGTCCTTTGGCTACGTGCCATGTCTGAATCAGGGGAACAACCAGCGCAAGGTACTACATGGTCCCTGCTCTAAATGCCTCAGATTAATTTGATCATGTAGTGCATGATTTTTGATAAAATAGAGTCTTTTATATTTTATGGGCATTAAAAATATAGTAATAGTAAAATTTTCTTGCTTTAATTATTGACTTCAGAGCCTTAAGTATTAATATGGTTTGGGAGAAATCCTCTTTTGACAGTTACTTTAAATTGCTAGACATTTCCTCTATTCAAACAGTGAAAATATTGACTATAATGTAAAGTTAAATGTTAGTGGGAATAGTTGTTAGAAGAGAGAGGGATGGGGGCAGGGAGAAATCAATAAATAATTTCCATTTTTTCTCTTTGATTCATCAAAGCTGGAAAAATGACCATTAAGTTAATGGACAAAACAAAGGAGAAGGATTTGGTGCAGGACTACTTCATTGTCTTCTGGATTTGCCATGGATGTATCTTCCTAGTTAATCCAAATCTCATAGGAAGTAGTCTGCTTTAGTGACAGAGCAATAATGTTATTTTTAATTAAAGCCAAATTGAGCCTCAGAGCATTAATTTTGGGTGTGACTTGGGGACAGGAGTCATCATGTAAGAGTTCAACAAGTTTAGTAGTTGAAAGCAGAGTAAGCCAACTTGTAAACAGTGTGTAGATATAAATAATATATATATTATATATATAAAATATTTATTATAATTTAGTTTCTGGTTGGTAAAACAACCTGAAATCAAGAAGATCCGTGGTTTATTTCTCTGTGGAAGAAGATAGGCCAGGCTGTGAATGCACAGAGAGAAACATGGATCTGGTTTTGAAGATTTCATGAAGTCCACAAGTTATACAGACAATTCCTTGGGCTCAACAATGTGATGTTATAGGGAATTAGTGATTGTTCACTTTTCTTCTTGATTTGGAGGGGCTGGTCTTTCTGTTTGCATTTAGTAAGTCCTTATAGCTGGCATACTTCTTCAGCTAATATATGAATAATATATTTTATATATAAATAAATATATGTGGTCTGCATTGACAACATTTACGAGCAGATCCAGTCTGTGTCACCTTATCTTCTAAAGGCATTAATGCATGAATGACGCTTAAAGGAAGCAGTACCAGCAGCAGGTTCTGCTCTGTTCGCCTTGAGCTGCTTTTACTCCGATTCTCAGGCTGGAGCTGCCCTTGGAGCTGCAGCCCTGATTTCTGGAGGTGACGTTCTTAGGGATGTCAGCGCTATTTATGCCTGCAGGTCCCACGTGGAGCTGTGCTGGCGCAGAGCAAACGGGCTCTTGCACTCCCATTTGCACCTTTCTCCAAACACTGGGAGGGAAAGGCAATTTCTGTTCTACAAATGGACAAAAAAGTATGACATATTACTTTGCCAAGGCCACACGTTGACAGACCTAAGAACCAAATCCATATCTCCTGAGCCCTGTTCCTTCACCAAGTGGCCATCCGTTTTTTTTCCAAGAACTTGCTGCAAACATGGACTATTTTGAGCCAATAGCCCAGGCAGCGCTTTACAACCCCTGCATGTTACATTGCTCTGCCCTTAGTGCTAACCAGCCCTGTGTCTCATCTCCCTCAATTGGCCTTCCCCAGGGTGTGCTGCATGATCTGCGTGCGGCGGTAATTGCACTAATTATGATACCGTGATGTATCGGGGCAACAGGCAATAGCTGTAATCAGTGGGTACTAAGAGGTGCTTCCTCTCTGCTGGGGAGGCTCAGTCTTCGGAATGACAGGATAGAGTTTTCTATGTGGATTTCATGGATCATTTTTTGTCAAATCTCCAGTGAGAGGCAGGAGTTACACCTGGCTCTCAAACCCACATCTTCAGTCCAGCTTTTCCTGACACTCTTTGAAATTTTCTATTTGGTGCAGTGTCTTTAATTTTTTAGCTGAATCCCAAGCCATTAATGATAAAATCTGCTTCAGAAGACTAGCCATTTTTCGTGTACTCTTCTCTGATTAATACCCAAGGTTCTGTTCTAGCAAGTGTTACTGCGTTCTCCCGTCTTTGAAAGACCTGGAAGAGAGCAATGTGCATCTCTGTCCTCCACACTGGACTTTATCCCAATTTCAGTCCCTGCTGATGCCAGTTCTGTGCTGAGTCTGAAGGCTGCAGCACCCTGAAATAAGCATTTTGTTGTAGATGCCTGCTCCAGTGCTATGGGTAAGAGTGCTTCAGCTTCAGTGGAAAACAGCTGAAAACAGCTCACTGGAAAACCATGGTCACAGAATCACAGAATCTCAGGGATTGGAAGGGACCTTGAAAGCTCCTCCAGTCCAATCCCCTGCTGGAGCAGGAACACCTAGATCAGATCACTCAGGAATGCCTCCAGGTGAGTTTTGAATGTCTCCAGAGAAGGAGACTCCACAACCTCCCTGGGCAGCCCCTGCCAGTGTTCAGTCACTCTCACTGTGAAGAAATTTTTCCTCATATTTATTTGGAATCTCCTATGTTCCAGCTTGCATCCATTACCCCTTGTCCTATCATTGGCTGTCACTGAGAAGAGCCTGGCTCCATCCTCCTGACACTCACCCTTTACATATTTATAAACATTAATGAGGTCACACCTCAGCCTCCTCTTCTCCGGGCTCAAGAGACCCAACTCTTATGAATCCTAGTCATTCCACAAGCCAGTAAACCCGGACGCTGGTCTTTGACTGCTGGCTGGTTTGTGGAGCTCCCTAAGATGTGTTGTGTGCCACAGAATGAAGCATCACCAGTTCCCCTGTGCTGAACACCAGTGGGAGGCGTCTTCATGCTCCTGGTAGTGATGATGCCCGAGTCAGAATATTTCCGCTCAGAAAATCACTGAAAACTGGCATGATTCATTTTTAAGTTGTTCTACAAAGTGTTTCTCGTGCATGGCTTTTCCCTGCCATTATGCTTTAAAAATGTCCAGTACAATATTCTTTATAGATATATATTTCCCCCTGAAATATTGCCTCTAGAACATTGTTGGGATTAGACCTCCGGTAATTGCAGATTTCAGCCTGGCTGTAAGTATTTACTGAACATGGAAAATGATTTAAAAATGAGACCTCTAGAATGATGCCTGACTTCATTCCACTGCTACTAAGCAAAGGTTCATTTTTATAGAATGGTTTGTTCAATTTTACTCCATATTAGAGGAGATCAATGAAATAATATGATATTTGACTAAAAGTGACACCTGGAGTGGTACAGTAATGTTTGCTTTCCTTAGCAAACCGGCTTTCCCAAAAAGACTCTGATCCTTTTCTTGTATCCACAGACTTTGAGGAGTCAGTGTCTCTGAGGTACTTCAAAGTATAACCTGGTGACATTATGGTTTAATAAATACATAGCTTTCCGCTTTCACAGCCACTGACAGAATACTCTTTTCAGATTTCCTTTCCCTAAGTTATAGCATGCCTATCAGCGCTGAGCTGGCCTGTAGCTGCTCCCATAACGAGAAAATTTGTTCTCCTAATTCTAGCCACACTGTCTCTCAGGCATCAATTCATCACTTAAATTTGTCGTAAGTGCATTAAATAGAACACTGAAATTGTTCTTGTCAAATAATCTCCAAGAAGTATAGAGTATGGCTCTGCTACATCCCGGGATTCTGCTCTGACATTTTACACTGTCAAAATAAAGCAGACGTTACCCTCCTCCCCAGTAAAAATACTTTAAGCCATTAAATTACATTATCATTTATACATATTTTTATCTGCTGTATTTGCATGGCTATAGTTATGGATCTGTCAGTATTTTCACTATAAACCCCTATTTCCAGGGATTTAGACAGTAACTCTGCCTTAATAATTTGCTCCAGGCTAAAGCTTAAAATGCAAAGTCTCAGGCTGAGAGTAGTGTGTGTATATATATATATATATATATTATCTTTTTTTTTTTCCCCTCCATTTTGAAAAGCAAATCATTTTGCCTGGTTTAAGGGTGGGAGCTGCAGTTGTGCCTGCAGGGAGGACTTCCCTGGAGGGCGCTGGGGGTCTCCTCCCGGGCAGAGCACGAGCCTGCTCGCCTGTACCCTGACCGTCGGGGCATTGAGAGGGTCAACCTTTCCCAACCCTCATGAAAAATGAAGGGGTGATGGCACTAGTCCAGAGATTGACTGCAGCTTGCAAAGATGTATGCCAAAGAGATTTAAATGCGGGAGTTGGATGGCAGTAGCAGTAGAGCTCTGGCAGTGTAGAGCTCAGCACAGGTTTTTGGGTAGGTTTGGGGTTTTTTTCAGCGTTCCCAGATAGCAGTTGCAGCAAAAGCTAAAACTTGGCTGTGCTTGGGTGTTTAAGTGGAAGCAATCCCCATCTCCTGCCAGCTGCCATGGTAACAGTCTTGCCCTACTATTGGAAAATCGGTATAATCACCCCAAAATTATGAGAGTACCTTTGAAATGATGGGATTTGGGGTCTCTCTTTAAAGATTTTTGGGGGATGCCGTTATTTGTCTGGAGTTTTCCAGCCTTTCAGTCATTTCAAGCTTATTTTGAAAACATGCCTTCCCTCTTTTTGCTATGTGACAAGCTGGTTTTATTTATTGTTAGAATTAATAACTGAAGTCTGCACTAATCAGATGATACTAGGAGCTGTGGTTTTAACAAAAATGTAAAAAAATATTGCAGGGCTCAAAGTAAAATGAGAAGTTGGCACAGATGATTTAAATGCTTTCTGAGACTTTACACATACTCACTGCTTAATTTCTCTCCCTTTCCCTCACCCCATTTCCTCTCTCTCTTATAAAGTGCCGTAGACACGAGAGCCTAAATTTCAGTTCATCACCAAAGAAATCAGATGGAGGGTGAATAAATTGATCACAATAAGAGAAAGCAGCCATTATTTGCCTGATAATTTCTGGTAATCAGCAATAATGAGAACAGAAATAGAGAAAGTTCTTGCTAATTACATCATTTTTTGTGTGCAAAATGTTAATGTTTTCCTGAGAGGCAGGAACCATTCCGAAGAAGAAAAGGGTGCCTTTTCTTAGAGTATTTGTTGCAGGTGGCTGTTGTTTGAAGAGGTTTCTTTGTACATTTCACGTTAATTATTTAAAATGAGCCACTGTCGTATCTAACTGATCCTGAATTGCTGCAATTGCTGGAAAAAATATTTTTGCTGTGAAGTTTAAAAAATGGGAATGGAGGTAATGAAATAATGGTGAGAAATAAGGAAATAAGATTAGAATTGACCTTGCTGCTGTGAAGACTCCTCTCAGCTCTTGTGCAGGGGAGGGGAAAAATCAAAGATGTTAACCTTATTCTCTTTTTTTCCCTTGCCTGCAGAAGGCCTCTTGGCACATACATCACTTCTAATCTTATTTCTCTTTCCTGTATATATTGCATTAACCTCAGTTTGC
This sequence comes from Jacana jacana, assembly GCA_013400555.1. NCBI lineage: Eukaryota > Metazoa > Chordata > Aves > Charadriiformes > Jacanidae > Jacana > Jacana jacana. Next base: position 664,088 of record VZTM01034076.1, on the reverse strand, counting down.
ATTTGGCTAGTTTTCTGCCTTTAAAAAATGTATGGGGAGCTGTACCTTCCATTTGGCAGTCTCTAGTGATTTGGATCTTAATTTTCACCAACAAATAATTTGGTTGGAGGGCAGGTCAGGCGGCCTCCAGGCTAACTTAAAATTGGTTTTGAAAATACACCATATGCATCTGCTGACAAAAGGGTCTGTCAGTGCCCTGGCTGCGGCAGCAGAGAGGACTTCTCCAGGTACCAGGAGGGCACCTGCAGCACCCATGCAGACTGGCTTCCAGATTACCTGAGCTGTAGCATCATCTGCTGTGTCCTGCCGTGTTTTATGGCTCTGTGGAGCACAAAAATGTTGTGGTTCAGAGAGGTACCCCAATCTCAGAGCCGCACTGTGGCTGGCACTTCCCTGGAGGTAGGTGCCACGGCAGTTGTTTGGGAAGTGGCTCGTTGTGCAAGCCCTTCAGAGCTTTCTTCCCGTTTCTGTAGTTGCTGCTGCTGTTGGATAATTTGTTGGTTCTCCAGGTTCTTGTTATTAATTCTGTCTAAAGATAGGAAGAAGAACTATGGGAAAAGTACTAACTGTGGTGTGTGTCGCCCACTCTCTGCCTGCTGGCCCTGACCCCTGACTGCTGGCACAGAGCACATGCCTGTGCTTGCCCTTGGGGATCGGCCAGGAAGGGTGCAAAGCACATTTTTTGATGAGTGACTGTGCAAATGCTTAGAAAAGCACCAAAATCCAGGCGCTATTAAGCTATTAGATGCCATCTGACTGCAGACTGGAGGGTTACTCCAAGGGGCGATGCTTGCTCCATCCCACTAAAGTAAGAACCTGCAGAGAGTAGCAGATGAGCCCAGAGTTTAGCCCTGGAAACAGCCATTGGCAATGCTGAATTTTACTGGAAATCTCATGGCAGTTGGGAATGTCGTTCCTTAGAGGTCTGTGCTCAAGTCAATACAGCTCTCCGGTAACTGGGAAGACGTGGATGATCTCAGTCTTCTCCGTGCCTCCCTGGTCTCTGTGTGTCCCCACACGGGGAGGTTTGGCAGTAGGAACAGATTTTGTCTTACTATTTGCAGTTTTGCTGCTTCTTGGCAAGGGCTCAGATACTGAGAAAAACATGCTTGATTGAGGAAAAATGTTTGTGTGTGAATACACACACATATATATACGTCCAAGATAAAAGCATTCTAAAAGCAGAACTGAACAGAGGAGTCAACAAAGTACTTGTCATGGAAATGCTTGTGGTTTGGTCTAAGAAATGGGAATATACTGCATTTGTGGTGGAGAAGAACGTGATGTTTATATCATGGTATGTGCAGTTAAAAATAGAAAGCAATGAAAAATGACATCTCTGTTTCCTTCTGCATTGTTTAAATGACATTGAATGCAAATTTGTAGCTTGTAAAGTATCATAAACAAATCAATAGTTTTTCCCATATTTGTAGCATGTTTACAACGGTTCTAAACATTCCCAAACCATGAAAATACTGAGGCACTTTCTTTTCTCTATACAAATAAGGGAGTGGGGGCGGGTTAAACTGGGAAAGGGAGGACTTGCTAAGTCAGATTTTAGAAGTTTAACTGTTTGGCGTGATTTCCTCAATGTTACGTGCACAAGGGCTTCTGCTGAGGCCAGTTATGATTGTGATAGTCTTTTTCCTGAAAAGAGAAACTAAAGCTGCCGCCCCCTGGCACTGCAGAGCCTGCATGGTTTTCATGCTGCTGAGCTAAGGGTATTTTAGAGTGCCTCTCCTGCCTCTAGCGTTGCATATTGATTGAGCTACTCAATATTTGACAACAAGAAGCTTCTTTTCCCAAGGTATTTGTTAGAGAAAATCTATGCTCTTCCATTTTCAATGGAAAGCATTAAGCACACCCTCACTGTTCACTGTTCATCTGCCTCGTGATAAGGTGTGCACCCAGCAGCGGGTGACGGAGACGGACGGGATCTTGGTTCTTGACTCTCAATTGCTGCCAGGCAAAGAATCCAGCATTTGAATAACCAATCACTTAATTCATGCTTCCCTAAAATTATAGTCAGAATTCTCTTTAAAAATCAGTTTCAACTTAGATAAAAGGATGATTTCATGCATTTATATTAGATTTGTGTATAGAAAAGCGTTTGCTTTTATTTCTTGCTTCTCCTCTTTTCAATCTGAACAGGTTCTTTGCTTTCCCAGCACCACATACAGTTGTACAAGAGTTCAGTGCTCTTGAAGTGGTTCTGTCAGTCAGTGCTGCTTAAAAAAACCTGTCCTGGATTTCTGTGTTTCATGCAAGAATTTCCAGCCATACAACTAATGATCATGATGACTTTGTGAAGGATAGAAAGCCTTCTGTAAGAGATAGTCTGGCTACTGAGGTGAGAACTATATGATCTAACCATATAGAACAGTTGCAGCAACTTGTGAATTATAGATGAGTGCTGTGATTCCCCAATCTGCAGCAGGCAGGGGCTGCATGGGAGCCTTTCTTCCATCCTTGCCTTTTCTCTGGCAAACACAAGGCTGGGTTTCAGTATAACCGCTCTCTTTTAGCTCTCTTTTATAAATATACCTAGAAGATATCAACTATTTCAAATTCCCTTATTTATGATCAGCTCCTAAGGGAAGAGCAGATTTCTGGTTTTGTTTCCTTGCATAACTGTCTTGAATATTCTTCTGGCAGACAGAACTGTCTCCAGTTGAAGCTGGCACTGTACGTACCTGCTATGGCTTTTTAGGTTTCAGCCAGTCCCTTCCTTTCAAAGTGGTGTGAGAAACCATTGGGCCTTCTTCTGCAAAGCCTTCCCACAGAGACAGAAGGCTTGTTTTGTATTGGAGAGATGGTAATGGCTGCAGATATCTTACAGGGCAGGAGGGGAAGCTCGTTTGCAGTTTCTCAAGAAGGGGAAAACACTCTATGAATTAAATTGAGGAGCTGTACGTTTTTGCATGTGTGTGCATGAAAGCTTACATAGTGGTGACTTCATTAGCCAGTCATCAGAGAGCTGTGACTCATGCTCTGATAGTATTTAGCTGCATTGCAGATAGAGATACTAAGTAAGACTTAATTCATATTTAATTGGCAATTAGGCAGGAAAGTTTTGAAGAAGTTGATTTCCCCCCTTTTTTTACCTTCCGAGCAATACTAGACCGTTAGCCTCTCGTGATGGTTATTGCAAAGTAGGAGGAAATAGGAGAACAGGAAATATGCAGAGAATGAACGTGGAATGGTTTGAAACAACATTTTGCTTCTTCCTCCTCCATCTCAGACTCCTCTTTGAAAAAACAACAAACCACCCAAACCAGGCCAGCACTGTGTATTGTTTACCACCATAAAAGCAAAGACTGAAGTTTGATCATAAAAGGTACTTCTGCATCGAGACACCTGGCAGAAGAAATCAATAAAAAAGAATTGCTTGTCTTGTTTTTTCCAAAATAATACTCAGAGAAAATACGATAACCCATCTTGAAGGCAGGTCAGGAAGGGCAGGTTTAACCGAACAGAGGCATGGCATGAACAAGGCCTGGGGCTAATCCATATATTCCTCTGTTGTCTGGGCACTCTCTCTCCTCTGTTGGACCGAATTCAAGCAGAACGTCTTTGAGCATCTCCAACGTTTACCCAGCCTTTTCTACAGACAGAGTTCACCGTTGAATTAGGACGATTTCAGTGCCAAGCAGAAATGCAGAAAGTTGAAGACTGCTTATTTCCACTGTCCCCTGTCTGCGCTCCTGCCTGCCTCTTGGTGAGATTAGCTCTAACCTCACAGCAAATTCCTCAATTCTGACCACATTTGGCGTCTGTTCCAATGGTACTGGCTGCGGGTGCTCAAGGAAAGGAGGGATGGCTGGTTGTTAGTCATTCTTACTGCCCCTCTTCATCTGAGCACAGGCAGGGTGGTGGGGTGGCTGGGTGCTGCTGTGTCTCGTAGCCCCATCACGTCACTGCTTTCCCAGCCAGCTTGTGCATCGTCCATCCTCTGCTGTGTCATCTGGGTTCTCACCTCCGGTGCTGCCAGCGGTCCTGCCCCTGAGCTCGCTACGGTCAGTCTGCAGACAGTCATCAGAGATGAATCCCAAATGGGTATCCGAACCTTTGTGGGCAGTTAGAGGCAGTGATGTGTGCTGTTAATGAGCGTCCTCTGTTGGAACATGGGAGCTGGTGATAAGGTTGGGTGCCAGCAGTGAGGGAGCAGTGGGTTTGTGAGCACCCCTGGGGTGGGTGGGTTTGACTGCTCTGCTGGAAATGATCATGGGTGACACGGTGCCCAAAGGCAGGTTTGTGTTAAGTTTTGTTCATCCTGGGTTTTGCTAAGACCTACTCTCCCTGGGAGAAGCAAGGGGCTGTATTATTTCTTTTCCTTTTGTCATAGTTGTATATTTTTGGCAACATTTGTGGATGATGAAGATGTATATAACACGGGAATGCAAAGCAGGATCCAGCATGCGAAAATGGCTGAGTTCCACTTTGGCCTTTCTCTCCAAACTCATCACTGCTCTCTTTCTGGTGCTTTCACAATCATTTATTGAGAAACAACCGCTTCTTCCTGTGGAAACAGGTATATTAGCAGAGGCTCCAGGCTCTATGCAGCATATGATGTTGGAAGTTTCATTTAGACTCAGAGAAATGAAAAACCGTGAAAGAAAATTTGTGGGTTTTTTTCATATATAGCAAGACACTAAACTATATTAACTTTATGCAATGACTTTTGCTCAGCCTACAGATTCATTTTGTGGAACTGGCAACACCAAAGCTATAGAAAGCCATAAAAGATGCTTTATAATAAACACAGTCACCTCACCACAGCCAGTTAAAGATTAACTATTGGTATTCTTTGCTGTTTCTTTATTTTGACAGAACTCAGTTCCTCTAGGTGCTAACTCCTTTTAACAAATATACAGCTATGTCTAGATATACCATAAATACTCCATATAACCATATGTAGTCCATATAAATATAAATTGTCCATATAAATATACCATAAGTAGCCACGGTGTGGGGTTTTTTTTCCTTTCTGGGGAGGATGCAGGCCTTTCGGCACTCTGTACCTCCTGTGCCTTAGCAATATGTTACTGCTCTCGTTTGACAACTGGGAGCTGGGGTCTAGAGAGGGCAAGGTCAACCCCGACGTGCGCGGCCGCCCCTTGCAGCAGAGTGTTCTCTCCTGGTGACAGGAGCCTCTGCCCCCGTTGCAGAGCGATGTGTGGGTTTCTAATGACTTCTGGGGAACAGGGTCAGGAACACAAAGCTAGTGAAGATTTCTGAAAGGGCAGTAAACAGATGTTGATTTTTTTCCCCTTGTAAATTTCGTTGAGGATTAAGCTCTGCACAGAGCCATGGAAGCCTGCAGAGCTTCAATTACTCAGCACTGGGAAAGCTTAACTTTGCTGAAGAGAGCCTTCCACGACTGAGTATGTTTCTGATGTGCCCTTGAAACATCACTCACAGAAAGCAAATAGACAGAAATAAAATTGCAAAGTTTTAATGCACCTGCAGTAAGTTTTAATGAAATTCCATAAAAGCACTGCAAACACGTCCTAAAATTAGTTAAAATATTCTGTGTGTGATCCTGATATTTTAATTAAAACTCTGGTGGAAGGAGGCAGTTAGTTTGGGATTTTGTGGAACTACTGAAAAGTGACTGCAGACACTAATTCTTTAGAGGGATGAAAAAAATATTGGGAGGTTTTTGTCATTATTTCAGCAAAAATGTGTGATTGTAACACATTCCTGCAGCTATTTTGAATGCAACAGAATGGGTTCTGCATTGCATTTGTGACTCTTTTTCCAATTATTATTCAGCCTATTGTGTCACTTGATAGAACAGCCCATAGGGACTGGTCATTAACGCTGTTAAGATTAATCTCCTTTTGCTGGCAAAGAGAACAGAAACACAGAAATACTGTAAAAGCCCAACGTACCGCTTTCCTTTGGGCTGAAAAGTAGGTTTACGATTTATTTTGCTCTTGATTGTCATTTTCATACTTTTTATAGATTCATATCATTTGTTCCTTGGAATTTAAATTTCATCACATATCAGTGAATGATCAGTTGATGAAATTATTGGGGGGAAAATTAATGAACCGGCTTTTCAAAACTGTGTGTCTGCAAATGTGAAAAGCTTCAAGTGCAGCTCTAAGACGCTGAACAAAAGCCAAACTGAAGGGGAGGGCCCTTCCTGAAAGACAATTAAATGACGTTATAGATACTATTATTTTCTAAGAAATAATCTTCCACACTGGCAAGAAAAGCTTATAGGACATACTACTTACTGCAAAAGATAGGCAGGCAGTTTAAAATTTCCCCAAAGGCTTCCTCCAGGATATTCTGGACCTCTGAAAACTGGGATGGCGCTGTGGGGCGCTTAATTATAGACCAAAGTTTTATCAGCCTACAAGAAATAGGAAGTACTAGACTTTGTATAAAGCTGCAAAGAACGTTCAGTGGTTTAATACTCAAAGCCAAGTACATTTTTTTGTTTCTTTTTTTTCTGGAGACCAGCTGCAGGCCCACTGATAAGGAGTGCAGGGGAAAGACAGCCTTTGGGCTGCTTCTTCCATTATCTCTGGTTGAAGATGCCCTCGATTGTGGATGGATGTTATATCCACCTCTATCTGACCACAGGGAAAATACTTTTTAGAAATAGTTTAGACTGAATAATGTGTATTTTCAAAGGACTTTTTTTTTCTTCTATCAAAGAAGTAATGTCTTTGAGGGAGTACTGATGTTTACCCCCGTAACGAGGTGTAGGAACACCCATCTCAAAAATCTCTTCCAGCTTCCCCATCCATAGGAACTCTTCTAAGGAGTGTGAAACTGCTACAGGTCATTCTCCAGTGGCTGGAAATTAGCTCTGCTGTTCATCACAGCCCCAGAAAGTGTGCCAGGCCTCCTTGCTAAGGTGAGCAAGGTGGTGGGCTCAGGTGAGGTCTGCGACACCTTGCCATGGTCAGTGCATTATGTGTCTCAGCATCAATCACGTGTCCCTTCCATTGGTCATTTCATGCAAGCAAAGAACACAGCAGTGCAGAGGGTTTGTTATTTAACTGCACTTTCATCCCTGTGCTCAGAGCATTTTCTTTCTGGTCAGCAGTTCAGGATCACACTATCCAACAGGAGGAACATCCAGAAACCGGATTTTTCATTTGTTACCAAAGCTCTACAAGTGAATCTGAACCTAAAATTCCTGTCTGTTGGTGTTATTGTGTACGTTAATGAGCCCAGGACACCTATGTGTGTTCATTTTTAAGGTTTAATTCACCTTGAGATGCGTGTACTTCAGGTCAAAGGAGATAATGTTTCTCACCCAAGAGATAAGTGTCTCTCGCTGACACTCTCTCTGCTCTTCTCTCTCAGCCTTCCACCAGCTTCAGCTTTGTGCTTCTTGAGAGCCGCATGGCGGAGAGGCACAGACGATGACATCAGGTGGAGCCCATCATGCATGCCTTGATGGCATTACTCTCGGGGGGAATCTTTTCAGAGGGACGTGGCAGCCTGCCGAGAGCCATCTAGATTTACCTTAAAAGAACCTGCACGCTGAGGACATTTAAAAATAAATGTGTATCAACTTCCTCTTCTCTCCAAAAATCGAATATCCCTAAGGGACATCCAGGGGCTTTTTACTTCTTTATCCTGTTCCCTTTCCATTCCCGTCCAGGCTTTTGCTTTCTGCATTCCTGCCTTCTCTTAACACTTTTGTCATTCCTAATTTGCTTGTCCCCTTCTCCCCATTCCCTCCTCCCGACCCAGCCAACTCCTCTCCTCCTCCTCCTCTCCCTGGGGTCCTCGTGAACGTGCTTGCAGACACCAGTCCCTCTGCTGCAGGTGATGCTGTGGGGGGCGATGGGGGGCAGAGCTGGGGTCTGTCTGTCAGGGCCAGAGATTAGTGTTGCTGCTGCAGCAGCGCAGCCAGATAGAAAATACGACCACAGTCTTTTCCTGAAATATGCCCTGTATAAATTCCAGTCCCTGGGTGAGAGAAAAGTTGGCTGTATTTGTTACCATCTTTTATTCTCATGAACATACACAATCTCTCTCTATATATACTTTTTATGTCTAAGCCTCCTTCCACCTTCACAGTGTAAGTAGCAGTTCATAGGCCCAAGGGAATTACTCATATTTATTTTTTAAAACCTGGATGAAGTTCTGTGTTAATTGACAAATAATGGCAGGAGTTCCTGTGTCAGTCTTTAGCAAAACCAGGCAGTAGGTATCCATGTTATCACTGATAAAGAAAATGAGCTCAATTTATCGTTACAGCAGAAATGTTTCATATGTCACTCTATAAAAATGCTGAATGAGCTACAACATTAAAAGTAAAGATGACCTGGTTTTTATTTGGCACTGACTTATTTTGGGGAATCTTATTTAACCCCTGCGTGTCTTTGTCTGCACAAACTCAAGTTGGAAAAAGTAACGGCTGGAAAGTAACTGCTTGGAAACTTCCAAATAAAAAGACCCATGGAGATGTGGTCACAGGTGTAACAGACAGCTTTCAAAACCAGGGATAGCTGTGGGCATGGTGACAATACCCCATGTCCAGGTCCACTCGATGAATTTAAAACTGCAAGGACTATTGACCCTCCCACTTAAAACAAGTAGTTTTCTTTCCCTTTGAGAAAGGAGCGTTTGGGATTCCCAAACATGGTAAAAAGCTTCGGCACTTTCTGCTGTGGCACCGACTGTTGCCTGGTGCTCACAGCAGCATATTCTAGCCTGTACTGGGCAGTCTTCTGTTGTTTGGTGTGACACTTCTCATGTTCCCATGCCAGAAGGCAGGGCTTGGTTATTCTCTCTCGAAGCACTGGTATTCTCCACTCTGAAGTAGTGGCTTTATTTTACTTTTATTTTACTTTATTTTACTTACTCTGTGGAATTCTGTGACACGGTAAAATTGGAATGTGCTGCCTCCAAACGGGGGTTGGAGATCTGGACGTAAATCTCAGACCCAACAGGTGGAAGTTTTCACTTGAGATCCCAAATGTTTTTCACCATTATTTTGGATTAATTTTGTGGTTTTCCTGTACCCATTTTAAATTTCCTGGGACTGTCATGACTGATCTAAATTAATAACTAAAATACTAAAGCTTTATTGCCATAAAAGGATTTCTGTTTGCCAAATGATAAGAAAGTTATGACATATATTGATCTACTGAGGAGGTATTTGTCACTGAAAGATGGATCTCCCCATTTATCTTTTGTCCTTTCACTATTATTATATTTATTGAGAACATGTCAGAGCAATTGGCATAAAACCTCGAGATGTTGATAAACTGATAAGCTGTGCATATATCTGAAGCAGAAGTTGATCAATGTATATTAACTAAGGTTATTTGGACAGGGAAATGTAATACTTTCCACATCTCCTCTTGGAAATAAATGTAATAGTCTATCTCACCTCCCATGTGTTTCCTAGTAATCGCCTTCAGTTATTTTTTTTCCAATTAATTACAGCCATTTAGATGATGAACGGCGTCTCTCTCATGGGGACGTGCACTCCGAGTGCTGCCTGGGAAAATTACTCGCTGAACGACGCAGCCTTACATGCAGATTATTTCTAAGCAGATTTTTTTCCCTATGTCATACGCATTTTAATGTGGTTTTGGAGAATCTGGAATATATTCCAGGCTGGTTCGTGGCTAAATTAAAGGAGAGGAAGGAAGCAGAAATGCTGTGCGTTTGTCGGTGTCAACTCCGAGCTGCTCAGGATTTCTCCCTTGTTTTCGTGGGAGTTTCATGATCTTTATTGTGATTTAAGGAGGAAAGTGCTTCAGATTCCTTCTGAGTTACTTTCTCCTCTGTATGTTTCTGTGTGTGTGTGTGTGTGCTTCCTTCCTCACTGCTGCTTTACAAAGCTGGGCTAGGGAATGCACAACAGGCGCAACGTTTAGCAGCAGCAGAAGATTTTAACTGTAGTTGTTTGTGAGGATGAGGAACACAAACCATTCCATGTGAATTATGTTACAGCAGAGAATATAACTGAAGAATAATGAGGAAGCAAAGAGAAAATATTTACTGGAGGGGAGAATTGGAGGCAGGCCAGATTGCAGATTTCTATAGTAGTCTTCTCCTTAAACCGTGTAGCAGCCGTGCTACAGACATATCCAAGAGCTGGAATTAAGTGCTTAGGAAGGTCGTGCTAATGGGGATCAGTTTGAAGCAGCAGCAGCTTTGCTGTTTGTGCTTCACCACCAGTAAAAGAGGTGCGACGGTATGTCCACTGAAATAAATCTTCATGCAGACATCTGAGAGGCATGAATGTGTGCTGTGCCTAAGTAAATAAACAGTGTGTAACGGTATTCTTATGGAAATGACCATATTGTGGAGAATATCTTTAAAAAACTGTTCAAGCTATCAAAAGCACCTCGCCTGCTGTGTGGCTTCCTTTCTTCTGGGGTGTTGGGGCACACTTGAGATCTCAGTATTTGTACTGCTCTCAGGGGGGCAGACTCCTGGTATCTGAGTGACTGAGGCCATCTATCAGCTTTTGACTATCATGGGTAATTTTTCACTTCACTCTCAAGCTACAGGCCCGAATTTAATCTAGAATACTCGTGTGGTCAAGTTTGTTCAGTGTGGGCTTCCGTTAATAGATGGACCAGGATTACAGAATTGATTTGCATAGAAATTAGAATTGATCAAAATGGAATTATTGATTACTTCAAGCTGAAAAACACTCTCTTCAACCTTGCATTTTCACAGGGCAGCTCCTGACTGGTTACCTTTTATCATTATATAAATGATAACATAATAACTGATGTAGGTAGGGTGGAATTTGCTGATCTGTTCGACCATTGTAGAATGGATAATGAATTTGAATTAGAAAAACTCTCCTTTAAATGCTATGAAGACCTTATGATACATTGCAATATCACTTCCAACTTTATTTGGGAATGAATAATGGTTGATTTTCTGTTTCATATTAAAATGTAATCTGCTTTTCCATTTAAATGTAGAATTTAAACTATTTCTCCCGCTTAGATTTTTTGTGGTCAGATTAATTTATTAAATTTGTTAAATATCCCTCATAGTGCTTTCTGCATTAAATTGCATTGAGTTTTGTTCCTTCTAACACTTCCAGTGCTTTATCTCTAATGACAAAATACTCCTCTTCCCTTGTCTCCTCTTTTTTCCTGGTAAATGCTATTTATTTAAAGGACTCACGAACAATGGCATTTATTTGAGAGCCAGGAGAACAAAGTTTAAATCCTGGCTCTACAACGTGATCCCTTTATGACACTGAACAAGTCAGTCTCTCTGTATACTGTTCCCTATCTATAATAGGCTGATAATAGCACTTTCTTGGCTGGCAAATCTTAACAATGAAGGTATTAAAGGTTATGTACTTGTGCTGAGGTATAGCCAGAACTTTTAAATAGATACAATTTTTGAGGGAGGTTGAGAGCCATTTCCTTCCTTTTATTTCACTGCCAACCTCTGAAGAAGTTTTCTTCTTGTTTCCTCAAAAACGTGTGTATTTCAGAATTTGCTGCAAGTGTCACAGCTGGGCACAGGTGTCAGAGACCCAATTATGAAATTGTCTGATTTTAGAAACTTCAGAAGCAGAATTCCAGAATCACTTTTTAGCTGTTTAGTCTTCATCTAAGGGAAGCTTGGACGGATGGTTATCCTGTTGGAATTGAGTAACGCAAATATTACTTGGATGTACTATTCACTTTGGTGAGTGAAGACAATAGGCAGAAGATTACAAATTCTTCAGTATTTATTTTCCTACAAACCTCTCTTGCAGAGCCTTTCCTTTGGTTGTTCAGGGAGGTGATTTCTTTTTTTTGCCTTTTGAGCTAGATTCAGGTCATCTAGCTTGCCAGCAATTTGAATACCAACAAACTGGGTCTTTCTGACAGCCGGAGCTTGACGGGCCGCTCCCCGTCCTCCACTGAATTGTTGGTCTGTCATGTTATTTCTCCCAGTAATGGTATAAGAGCTGATAGCAACCTGAATACCTAAAAATAGATGGAGAGAATAGGCCTTAGAATTTGTAGCTGGTATTTTATCATCTTGGCTCCCTCTGCCATTGCATGGTGGAATGTGATAGCTTAAAATAACTAAATGCCATTTTTGTGCCAAAAAATATAAAATGTCATTCAGTATTGCCGTATCTACTGCAGCTATGGACACCCCGAACACTTCCTACACAACTTCCCTGGCACAGCCAATTCCAAATGCTGTCAGAAATAAAACTCTTGCAGGTGACCAGATTTAGCCATTGGGGAGGGATAAATTTGTTCCGTTCTTCTAGACCGTATGCACGGCGTAGGGTCCCGGGGTGGTCCTCATGACGGCCGCTTCGGCTTTCCTCCACCAGTCGGGTACCGAGCAAAGGATAAAATCTGCCTTGCCATCTTAGACTTTCTTCATCGCCAAGGGCTAATTTTTGCTGTTAGGGGGGGTATTCATGCAGATAATGAATATACAGTAGATTTGATGAGCCTTCTGTTTCAGATGGTGTTTCAGCAAGTTGTTTCCTTGCTGTAATGCAAGCAAAACGTTTCCTTGTTTTGACAGAACGTGTGTCTCTCCCGTCAGTTTAACCTGCCTCCTGAAAAATACATCATGGGGGGGGGTTACTCAGAGGAAGCCAAGCAGCAGTTTTTAACAAACTCAAAGATATGGAAAGGTGTCATCATTGACTGACCAGTTCATCTGAGCGACACTGCGGCGCCTCTCCAGGCGAAGTCCAGATGAGTGCTTCTCCTCGGCTTTATGCCCTGGTACTGATCAGAGAGGAGAGCTGGGGGTGTAAAACCAAACGGCTGTGTTACAAGCCTCATTTTAAATCAGACAGAGGAACTATTTTAGCTGTTAAAATATTTCACCCTCATCCTGATTCTGCTTTATTGTTCCCGGAATTTCCAGGAGAGCCCTTGGTGCTGCTGGGTCTCTGCCGTCCACACGCAGGTCTTGGGCATGGAAACTTTTGCTGCTGTGGTGGGAACTGGGTTTTGGACACTTTTACACAGTTCCCTGGCAATTGAGAGGCTTGGCTGAGCTCTTGATAGGTTGAGTTTACAGCAGTTACTAGTGGCAAAGGCTTTGTAGTTTGTCTGAACTTCTCTTTTTCCTCTCGGGAGCTCATGGAGGTCTCGTGTCACTGTCACCCGTTCCAGTTTTGCTGGAGTGAGGATGGGAAGGGGTGAACCAAGAACTGCACAGAGTGTATTTTATCATGAGAAATAATTAGTGGGTAAGAGGATTGGGCTGTCACAATTTTTTATGCCTACGTTAAAGCAAGATGAATTGCCAGACAATTGAGGAAACCCAACATTTCAAGGGCCCCGTGGCCTGTGTGCTTTTGCCACCTTTGCCTCAGATGGTTTCACTAGGCCCAAGTGCCTCACTCCATCCTTTCTCCTCTCGTTTCAATTGCTTTGGAAGTGCCAAGAGCATCGTTTGATTTAATGACTGTTTTGCCAGTCATGGGCAGATTGTTTGCAGAGCTGCCCTTCTCTTAGGTATGTGTTCAGGAAGTATATAAGCCCGTTAGTGATGATTTTTCCTTCGTATTCTCTCGTGTTTGGTGTTTTTGTAGAGCAGAACAGTGTGTTGTGATCGAGTTGGGCAGTGCCTGACTCGCTTCCCTTTTCATCCTCCAGAGCTGCAGTCTTGTGTGTTTGCATTTCTTGTTCAACTTTGGCAAAGACCCTGCGATTACACACTTCACACTTTGTACTCCTGAGGCAATGTCATGGATCTTCATTCTGCCCTGAATTTGGATTCAGCGCTTCCCTGGGCTGGATATTTGGGCTGTCAGAAGTGTTTGAAGGGTGGCAGGATGGTCGTTTCATCTCATAAAACTCTATGTAAAAAGCAATGAAATAAAACACGGGACAGAGGCAAGAAGTGATTCATTAAGGGTGGACAAATTGGCTTTCAAAAGACAAACTAACTGCTCTCCAGAGGGGTAATAGAGCAAGTTGCTGAGCAGGCTGGCTCAAATCCAGAAAAGCATTTAATTGTCTGCTTAATTTTAAGTATTCAAGTAGTGCTTTAGCTTTACAGGGGAAATCCATGTGTGTAAAGTAAAACAGAATAGAGTTTTCACACAATTAAGCTCTAAATCTTGCTCCATTCCCTTGAATGTTGCTCCACGGCCTCCAAGTCGTGATTCCACCTTGTAGGGATCTCGTATTCTGTAGCACACCTCAGCTCTGCCTGACCCTCCCTTTCAGGTGGCTCCTGACTCGGAGGTTTCGGGACACTCATGCGAGGCATCCTCAGAATTAGGTTTACAAACATGAACATGAACATAGCAATAGAACAGAGCTCTGTCTGACAGCAAATCCCTTGTCTGTCCTCAGTGCTATGGGTTTCGACTTGTCATTGGAGGAAAAGAGGGGGGTAGGAGAGGGCTGCTCACCTCGGAGAAAGCGTCTATTGATAAGTGAATATATGCATTAGTAATTAGCTGCTACGTGATGGCTAGGAAAACACACAGAAAAGTTTTGGATAATAAGATGAGTTCAGGAAAATGTTTCTAAAAGACCTTAAGGCCAGATTCTAATTAGCGAATGACAAAATTCTTCAGAAAATAAGGCTAGTGCTGTAAGAATCTTGCCATAGTCAAAGACTACCATCAGCAAAGATGCTTAATTATCCACTGCATATAATAACTCCCTTGTGGAGTTATATGATAAGTATAAAGGGCATTGAAGTCAGAATTACCCTGAAAATCTTTGGCTTGAAAAGCAGGAACAGTGAAAGGGAATATAACAATGAAAACAGTTTGAAACAAGTTGCATCTTTTCAGCAACAACTTTTTCAGACACTCTGTAAATAAAGGAGAAAAACAATGAAAGATTGTGTGGGCTGGAGTTTCTTTTTTACACAAGCTTAATTGTGTTTTACTGTTCTATGCCTGATTTTCATTAATACTAGCAAGAATGAAGTCAAGGCTTACTGCTTTTTAAGCTGCTCAGCACAGCTGATTTTTTGCAATTCTTTGAAAACAAGGGGAGCAAAGCAATCTTTCAGTAACATAGTACAACCCCTGAACTTTGATCTCAATCAAGGCAATCCAGAAAGAAACAATAATGTCAGAACTCTTTTAAAGCTTGCAACACCGAAAAATAGAAGCACTATCAGAAACCTACCCACAGAACGCTGAGAAACAGCTCTCCTGACCTATAGTACTGCTCCATATGTTGTATATACTAAAGAGAAAAACTGTTTTTATTTGTACCTACAGCTCCCACCAATTATAGCTGGAGTTGTTGGCTCCCTGCGTGTTTGCATTGACACAGATGGATAAAAACAGATACAGCATGTAAGAGGGAGAATGTTGTAACTCCAGCACAGACACAATATAAATTCCCTTACACCTTTTCAGCTTGAAAGGTTCTCTGAGACATAGCCTCACTGATTTGGGTCTGTGTAAACTAATACTTAGCACCTTTGTGTTACCACTCAGGCTTGAGGACATAGCAGAAGACGACAAGTGGTCCTCTGGGGGTGAGAGATGTTTTAGTACCGGTCCCAAGCCATAGAGGTGGGCATAGCCCCTGATCATCCTAGGGCAGTGGATCAGGACTACAAGAAAGACATTGAGGGGCTGGAGCGAGTCCAGAGAAGGGCAACAGAGCTGGTGAGGGGTCTGGAGCCCAAGTCTTGTGAGGAGCGGCTGAGGGAGCTGAGGTGTTCGGCCTGGAGAAGAGGAGGCTGAGGGGAGGCCTCACTCTCTCCAACTCCCTGACAGGAGGGTGTAGCCAGCGGGGTTGGTCTCTTCTCCCAAGGAACAGGCAATGGCACAAGAGGAAGTTGTACTAGGGGAGGTTTAGAATGGGTTTTAGGAAAGATTTCTTCACTGAAAGGGCTATCAAAAGTTGGAACAGGCTGCCTGGGGAGATGGTGGAATCCCCATCCCTGGAGGTGTTTAGAAGACCGGCAGATGTGGTGCTGAGCGACGTGGGCTAGTGGTGGTTTGGGCAGTATTAAGCTGATGGTTGGACTCAATGATCTCAAAGGTCCCTTCCAGCCAAGACAATTCTATTATTCTAAGATGTTATGTCTCATTGAGATGACAAATAAGAGATGAGGCACTGATGTACCTGCCGTGCAGAGGTCTGGTTTGTGATGGAGCTGTACTGGCTTAAGTGGCAAAACTGTGCTTTCTTCATCTGCTGCTTCTGGCCTGCTCAGTGCTCCTCCTCAGTCCTTGTGTCACATATGGGCATGGGTCTGCTGGAGAACAAACACTTGGCCTGTAGCGCTGACACCCACAGCCATCAGTGTTGGGGACGCTTGTTGAGGCAGCGATGGCAGCAGGTTCCAGCTGGAAACCTTCTCCACAGTCCCGGGCAAAAGCTCGGCTCCAGGAACGGGCTGTTGCTTGGTTACAGTTGGAAAGGGCTGTACGGGAAGGTGCTCTGGAAGGAGGGTACCCTCAACCTGACAGCGACAGCAGGAGAGGCAGTTCCCAGCTCTCATTTTAGAAACCAAATATATGAATGGTCCTTCCTTTCCTTTAGCATTTCTTATGGTTTGAGTGGGCTTCTCACGGCACAGGAGCTGAGTTGTAAGGTGACAGAACCGAGAAGCTGGGATCTGTGCCAACAGCAGTCCCCTTCACCTCCAAACTGTGAGCTAGCTTAAAAACAAAAAATAATTAAAAACCAGGAGATTCTGGAAGTAGCTGAGGAACAGGTTTGGATCCGTGTGACCAGTGGCTCTTCTAAGAGCAGGTTTTAGTCAGCCCAGCTTCTGTCTCGTACCTCTAGATGTTTCGTGAATGAGAACCTTGTGTCCTGGACCTTTCTCCCTGCTTTGTTTCTGGTAGGGTTTCACACGGTAATTTCCTTGAGTTGAAAAGCTCAGGGAAGCAAAACAGGACTTACATCAGTAACATTGTGTGCAGCACCAAAAAGTCACATTTCCCGAGAGACAAACCTACAATAATAACTGATTTTTAAAATTACAAGAGTGATCACCGTGTATCAGCAACCACAGGGGATTTTTCTAATTTTACAACCAGCTTTAAGGTTTTTGTTAGTTTTGGTCTCTCTTAGATTTTCTATTCACCGCAACAGAAGAATGGTGTTCAATGGCCTTTTTGAACCTTGCTAATGAAGTCTTTAAACTATGTAATAACCATCCAAAATATAAGTGAAATTATTGCTTTAAACGTGCAAACACAATGAACCTGATAGGTATGAAGGCAGGTACTCTTACATGCATGTGATGCAAATCTTTGTAGCTGGGAGAAGTTGTGCCTTTGAATCACAGGATGTGGGAGATGAAGGATGTAAAGCTCTGGAAAGCAATTTTCCAAAGCATGTGCTTTCAGTTTAAAAACACTGTATTAAGTGTTATCTAGAGAAAATGTCAGGAGAGCATAAAAGAATGAGTGAGGACAAAAAGCTTATGAAAATTAGGTAAAATTGTGACAACTTTTCGGTGTGGAGTAATTGCTCAGTCCTGAAATTTCTGTTCAGTGCAAATCTGCAGATCCAGAGGAGGGACACAGAAACTGCAGATGTGTAAGAGAAAATAGGAAATGGCAACTGGAGAAATAGTGTGCTTTGGGGAGGGCTCAGGTGACACCCAGTGCCTTTTGCCATGTTGGAAGAGATAATGTGAGTACTGTTGTAGTATTAATAATAAAATGTACAGCTGGGATATCTGAAGTGATTGGCTCATAAATACGCCAGAAACTACACTCCAGTGTTTCAATTTAAAACTATGTTCTTAGGAGATCAGAACTAATTCTTAATGATGTAGAAAACAGGAGTAAACCAACCCAGCCTTCGTGACACATGTAATTTGCTGTGCAGGGTTTGATGGACTCCCACTAACTGCTGCCCGCTCTCCGCAGAGCCAGCGCCAGCTCTGGTGGCACTGAACCTGCAGTCTCCCTTCTCTTTGTAAGGGGCCTTGGAGGGATCATTGCAAAGCTGCTGCTCGGGCCGTGGTGCTGCTGGGCTCTCCCTGCTCCCATGGCCTTCAGCTGGAGCCGAGGTCACCCGAGCTGTGCCACAGCAGGAGCTTTGTCCCTGCAGCGCAGGAGGGGTGTGTGTGGCATCCAGCAGTGTCCAACGGGGTTTCTCAAGGCACGGGTTCTGCCCAGGGCAGGAGGGCAACTGCATTTCCTGTGCATATTGACATACATTTGCTGATGTTTGTTGGAAATTACAGACCCATGGTAATCTCTGTGATGACACGCACCTACATTTTAAATGTATTCATTAAGACTGTAGCAGGCAAAATGGCAAAGTGAGTGCGACCCACAAGACTTTTTTGACATAACTGAGGACACTGGGATCTTTATAAAATTAGATTATACATTCTGCCAATTCCTCTGTCCTCTGTGTAGTTTTGAGTGATAATAGCACGTCCCTGCCATTGACGGCAGTCTCATTACCCTTAAATCGCAGTCTCTGGATTATTGACTGAAATAGTTAGGTTAAAAATGAATCTTGAGGCTTAACTGGGTTGCCATGACTGTTTATCAGTGCTCTTTGCATTTGAACCGACCCAGGGAAGATGGCAAGAGGCAGTAACTGCTGATCCTGCTCAATGCAACGTAATTGCGGGGTCAGACTTAACAAGTTTTCTATCAGTTTTTCCATAACGCTGAAAATGCTTTTAGGAGTCCGCAGGAGCACTGCAGTGAGGCAGATGACCTGCCCACCAGTGGAGATGAAAAGGCCATCCCAGCCCATACTCTTCAAGAGCACTTAACGAAAAATCCATTTTTTGTATGTGCATGAATGTAGGGATATTTTTGTGCACTGAAAAAACAGTTTCCATGAAGAGCTCCCAGAAAGTACCTTATCTAATAAAGTTTCAAGCATTAGAACATACACATGGAGACCGACCCTCCAGTGTTCTGACTTCTCTGAGGGTCTCTCTTTGATTCTGTCTGCTGACAATGCCATGCTGTTAGGAGAAAAACAAGGGGGGGGAGAAAAAAACCCAAGGGCATTTAATGATGAATTCTAAAATCAATTTCTTCCCTATCCCATCCTCCCCCCATCAGACAATGAGTTGTTTAATTAAAAGATCTGAGGGCAGATGAAGCATGTTACAAAGGAAGATGTCTGCTGGGGTCTCTGTTACCACATTCTTGTTTTTTAAAAGCAGGCTGAAACCCAAACCAGCCATATTACTTGATGGAGTCTATAGAAGAAATTTGCAGCGGCAGGAAAATCCATCCTTGTAATAAAAGAATAACTAACTTTGAGTTCTTGAGCTGCGAGAGAGGGGGAAGGAGGTAACACAACGTGAGCAGGTGGGCCAGCAAGTGTGTGCTAAAGGAATGGGCAGATGTAGAGCTCTCCTACGTCTTCCTCCACAGCCATGCAGAGGGGCACATGTGCCCTTGGCGCTGTACAGGTGGGCAGATACAGATCCATACCATCCTGCCCGCGTTCCCAGCACGAGCGAGCTTTGCTTTTGCAGCACTGTCCGTGTTGTGGAGGACCTCCCGTTCCCGTGGGGATGTGTTTGACGAAGCAGAGGGCTCTGTCTGTCCGTGACGCTGGTTCTCCTCTGGGAGCCAGGCAAAGTGTCGCGCTCGGGGTTGCTGATGGTCAGCCTTTGCTGGGTAAAGTCCGTGATGCCAAACTGGGGGTAACGATAATGTAAGGGGAGGAGGGAGGTCCCATTGCTGTGCCAGAATCTCACTGGGCCGATGTCTGTTGTAGGTGGAGACCGCAGACCGGCAAGCGATGGAGGATGCGCTGTGCGTTGGGAAGGCTGAAAGGGTCACATTTCTATGGTGGAGCTTCTTCCTAAAGGTCAGTTGGGAAGGAAGGGAGTTGTGCCTCTCTGCATCCTTTTAGAAAAAGCAATTAATTGTGGATTATTAGTCATTGCCTCTATTGGCTATACATTATTAATCACCAGGTATTGCTTTTGTGCAGCCCTTTTTCTTTGTGAAGAATATGCAAAGTCCTTTTTCACACTGAGCTGTCAGTCCTTCCTAGTGTCTCTTTGCTTTGTAGCAAAGCAATAATCTCCTCTTTTCCTGTGGCTACATAATATTTCAGCTATGCATCTCTCTATCTAGTATTGCTTTCTCTGTTTTAGAGAAATAATTATTTGAGATTGCCAGAGATGAGCACAAATCAAACAGCATTTACCCCTTCCATTAGATTGAAAGTGGTTGCAATCACCTCCTGAATTTTGAGCTAAGAGGTCAAAAGTAACAAATGCAATAAAAAGCCATTTGGTTTGGGGCTATTAGCAGATTTTGGAGATAATTGTATAATTTTTCAAATATTCCAATGAATTTACTCTGGTAGCACAATCATGCATTTGAACTTCAGCAATGGAAAATTACAGGCAGTTTCTGTTTGCTTTGCTTGGTTCTATAGTAATAAGGGTGGTTATTAATAAACAGAACACTTTGTTCTGGTAAGTCATATTAGGAGAGCCTCTGAAATAAAAAGCAGTGCTGAAAGAGTATATTCACTTCCCAACTTGCCCAGTTCAGTTTCTATATGGTGACTTGTGCTGGAGTCTGCTGTACAGCCCTCACCTTCCTTCAGAATCATTGCCGTCAGCTGGTTGGCACCACTTAAAGTTACCACTGGCATGTTTCAAATACATTGGGAAATTATTTGACCTAGATAATTCTGCCTGCTTTTACTGTATATTGATATTAGAGGTCTATTCTTAGAAGACTGGAGGTATTCGAGCCTGAAGGTGCCTAGAGGTAGATCCCATTTTCTAGGAATGAGAAAGATGTAAAAACGTACTTGACTTTTTTCCAGAGTTTGCTTTATTTGACATAAATTGTTCTCCTTATTCTTATTACTGAGAAGGTAGAAACTTGCTAATTAGCTGTCTGTCTGAAAAGAAATGCTTATAAAAAGCGTGTGTCTGTGTAAGACACCCGAGGTTTGCGCACATCCTGCTCAAGAGCTAGAACCAGAGAGATGTACAGGATTTGCCCAGAGCTGCAGTCGAAGCCACAGCTCCTTCAGGGATCTCGAGCTGTCTCTTGTTCTCCATCAATTTACTCATTTTGGTGGCCAGGCTGCTTTATCCATTGTTCAGCAGATCTAAACACGGGAACACGGGCTTCCTTTACTTTTCAGAAGGCTGTGTCCCACAGTGTAGTCCCTTTGTCTTCTCTCCCCCAGCTTTAGCACCACTATTTGTGTTGTCATGGCTGCCCCCTAGAAGAGCTATGTTTTATTTGCTGTCTTCCCTGGAGGACACCCATAAATACTGTGGGAGGTCTGCAGGACAGAAAGAAATGCTTCTTTAAGTCCAGAGAAATTAGGGGTAAAAGCTCAAGAAGTACGGTCCCGCTCTGGAGCAGAGTCCATGGGGTTAGAGAGAAATGTTCTGGTGTGCCAGTGTCAGTCGCTGCCTGAATCCCCTGTTGGGTTTGCGGGGTTTGCTCTGCAAGAGGAGGTCCTGCAGAGGGGAGTCTGCCCTAAGCCTGGCTCTTACAGGGGCAATAGACTTGGTAATTGTGTTCTGATCGCAGTCACTTGCGGCTGCTTACACAGTATCACAGACACCGACACTAAATGTACGGTTTGTTTATCAGGCTGGGAAGCAGGAAAACTTTTTCCTTGGAAACAATTGAGGTTTTAGGAGAATTCATTGGTATAAAGCTTTTATGTCAAATTCTCAGCTGCAGACTCTAGTTCTGCTGCAGAGAATGAATCTGTGCCAGTTTACAGTGTCTGAGACTTTGGTCCCATGAGTCCATTTTTAGAATCACATTTTGACTGTAATTGTATTTTAAAGTGTAAAACAGAATAAGGAAGAATGTATTATGTAGCATTTTCTTTCGCTCTGTTAAAATGATCCCAGTATAATGGAAACAGGGAAGAAAAAATCACTCAGGCAGTTTCCAAAATTGCAGTTCTGCGGGAAGGAGGGAAGCGAGTAGTTTGTATATAAAAACATTGGTAAATTGTCAGGCAGAGCAGCATACATGGAGGAAGAAATGAAAGTGGGCATATCTGCACATCTTTACCAATTATTCTGTATTTGTGGGCAATATGCAGGCCTAACTCCTTCGGTAGTGTGTGCCAAGGCTTCTGTCTGCAGAGTCAGCCAGGTGGGGTTTGGCTGTGGCTTTGCGTTGTGCTCGCTCGCCCGTACCTGCCTCTGCACGCACCAGCAACCTTCCTCTTCCATGGGGTAGAAAAATGACATTGAAAGATAGTAGTGTTCATTCTTGGGTATATATGAAGATGAAGATAACGTCAAGCAGTTTGTTACATTACTTATGAATAATTCATTCAGCTGCACACAGTTATTTTTTATTAGTAGTATTATTATTATTAATTATGTGTGTGCAGAAAAGACAGGAAGGCTGTAACTGCTGCCTCATGAGAGATGCTTAATGTTAAGGATTTGGTTAGACCGAGATGTGTGATATGAGAAAGGGAAGACAGGCAGTGATAAATAGATCAGAGGACACAAAGGCCTTAGTAATGCTGATGGGGAGAACTATCAGTTCGAGATGATAGCCTTGGGAGTGCGGGCTACTGCTGGTTCCCTTGCCAGGAGTTTAGCTCCTTGCTGCTGTCTGAGAGTTGTGGCTGTTCAGAGCAGGGGTGTCTGCGTTAGGGCACATCTGGCTTTGATCCCCCCAAAAATCCTGATGTGGCCTTGGTAGCTGCCTGACACAAACAGATTGGGGAAAAGGGCCAGAAGTGGTGTGCAGTTTAGACCAGGCATCCAGAAGAATGTGCAGGGGCCCAGAAGCAGCCCTGTTGGAAAAGCTGAGCTGCAGTGTTCTTGATATCACAGTATTTAACTCTCAGGGAAAAAAAAAAAGAAAAGAAAAGAAAAAATGTTTGGAAGCAGAAAACAAAGGTGCAAAGAGGAGCTTCCCAAGAATAAACTGCTCTCAGACAACATCTCACTTTCCCATCCCCCTGCAATTCAGAGGTGTCACAGAGACCTGATTGAAATTACATCAAGTGTATTGCTTGTGATTTATTTCTGGTTTAGCACAAAGAAAATCTTTACATTTCATGACAGAACTGAGTAAAGCCTGAGCAACGATCTCCACAGAGATACTTCTAATCCCCATTTGCTGTGTTTAGACTCTAGGACCGCGTTGTTCCTTCCTCTGCCAGGGCACTTGGAGCCTGTGTTTGGGACAGAGGTTCCTCTCTGGCTGTGCCTGGATTAAACGAGCTTTTTGAGAAGTGAATTTCAGTTGTGATTGAACAGACCCCATACTATGGTTTTCAAACTTATGGACAAACTGCTATTTAATGCTATCTATCCCCCGTCATTATAAAGGTGTGTTAACTTGGGTTAAAATCATTTGTGGTTCTTTAGGTTCTCTATTTGAAACTAATTCTGCATTCCAAGTGCAGTAATTCACTGCTCTGGTTGGTTTCTGCCTTTTCTTCAACACCCACCCCCTTTTTTAAATATTTTTTTTTTAAATTAGCCAGACTTGAGAAATCAAAATTTAGCACCGTGTGTATAAAAAATGTCTTTAATTCTCCCTTTTACTTAAAGATAGGCTTTTTAAAATAGCTTTGTGTCTAAAAGTGTTGCAGCTACTAAATGGATGAAAGCTTACAGGTTGCCTCAATCTATCCATAGGAGAAATTATAGTTTTGCATCTCAACAATCTCGGTGTTGAAACCATCTCGGATTCATTAGAGTGTTCCGAGGAAATAATTTTCTAGTGGGAGACATAATGAATGTGCGAGGCCTTTCTGCAACATGCAGGAAACTGTGCATTTTTAGAGAGCTTTTATTATTATTTCTGTGCT
Source organism: Jacana jacana (assembly GCA_013400555.1). Classification (NCBI taxonomy): domain Eukaryota; kingdom Metazoa; phylum Chordata; class Aves; order Charadriiformes; family Jacanidae; genus Jacana; species Jacana jacana. The sequence continues at coordinate 640,395 of VZTM01034076.1, read as the reverse complement.
GTAAGTCATATTTTCTGTATGTCAGAAAGGTTTGAAAACTTATAATGTGTTTTGTAATTACTCGGAAAAAAATGGACTCATTACACCTGAAATTCAGATAAAAAAGGAAATGCAGTGTTTGTGCTGGATGTTTACTGGGTCTGCTTGTTCCGATGGGCCTGGGCCAAGGGCAAACAGTTACAAAACTGCAGCTGTGTAAAACCTCCTTCGCTGTTTGAGTGCACAAAAACAATAACAGGATTCGCCTGAAAGTGATGGCTGATGGGATTCAAGGTGAAAATGTCCTCAGTAAGGATGTATTTACATAGTAAGACATCCATCTTTTGTTTTGTTATAAAAGCTCTGCATATGTTTTTGCTTTACCCACATGGTCACTGCCTTTTTTCCTGCAGGAATGTTTACAGATAGGTGTGGTGGAACATTGCATAAAACCCACGTCCTCTGAAAAAATAACCATTAATTGCAGTATCTGCAACACTTCTTGGAATTAATTTTCTAGCCAAAGAAAAATAACAGTAGAGTAACTCCTGTGCTAAATATATAGAATAAGAAGAGTTTGTGAAGATCATCATGGGGAGCTGTACCCTCCTTGGCCAGCACCAAGTGATAGGATGTGCACCTCTGGGCTGTGTGCTCTGGCCCTCAGCTTGACTTCGGAGAAGTACGTCTGAAATAGAGGGGACACTGTTTCATACAAGTGAGAGACGACAGCCCCTACCAAATATGCCGAAAGCGCTGTGGGGGTTAATCCCAAGCGCGATGGGTGGAAGGCTCCAAGGTTGGGTAACTCCTGGGATTGTCCCCTCCTGGCAGTGGTGGCAATGTGAGACAACTGACTCTGTCTCCCAGGTGTCTCAGGGGTTGGTTGCTGCGTCTGCCTGGACGTGCTCTCGATCCGTTTGGGCCTAGCCCGCGGTGTGTTAACTGGCGAGGGTGTAGAGCTCTTTGTGGCCAGAAGAGCTGAGCAGGCTGTTCCCTGGTAAGAGCCGAATGTCTGAGGAGTTTCCATGCGGGTGAGGAGGCGCAGTACACAGGGCCAACAGGCCTGTGTGAGCAGTGGGAGGCTGGAGGGGGCAGCACACACTGTGCTTCACTTAAATCTCATTTTCCTCGGAACACATTGCTGTGAATTGTATGTACTGATTTTGCCGAGTCTCTGAGCTGTTTGTTTATACCCCTGCACGGATGTCGGAGTATGTTGGCTTTTGTTTTCAACGTGCTGTTATCTTTTTTGGAAGCTTTAGTCTTGCTGAGAAGTGTGACTTGAAAATCAAAGTGAAATTTCAGAGCCGGAGCGAAGCCTTCCTTATAAACATGTTTGGAAAACAGGACCCAAAGGAGTTGTTTGTTAAAGGCAGTTTACTGTATCACGTGCATGACCCCTTGTAATTCACCATCTGCGGTAAACACCGTTTGCAAACTCTCATTTCTTTAAAACAGACCTAAAATCATTGTAATAATATTTTTGGAGGAGTCAGTGCCTGTCACAGCAGCGTTAATTCCCACTGATGGGGAGGGCTGGGTGCTGCCACGTTTTCCATCTCAGCGTCGTTGGAGCTGGGGAGCCGGTCTGTTCCGCGGTGGCAGAGCTTGGGAACAGCAGGAAGCTCCTTCTCTGAAAAATTACAGCATTAGCTCTTGGAGTGCAGAAAGGTGAAAATGAGCCCATCCTTAACCGCTTTGTTAATGTGTGTTGGTACAAATGAGCCACAGAGAACTCCTTCCACCTTCGCATCTGAAGCTTTAAATTAGTTTCAATTAGTTTTTTTTCTCTGCTTTACACCCAAAAGAAAGAGAGGAAAGTCTTTGCGTTGCAACAGGTAGATTCCAGTCAAGGATGAGACAGTCTCATCAGCCACGGACATTTGCCCATATGTGGGTGGATCTTGCTGTATCTGCTGAGGAATAAAGCAGTTGATGGCACAGGAAGAAGTAGCAAGAGAAATTTTAACAATTTTAAAAAATACATATGTTTTTAAAAACATTACCAAAACTACACTCTATTTCCTTTTCTGATAAAACAAACCATCTAGAAGATTTTCTACCAATGAAGTACAAGTTTTCCGGGAAACAAGAGAGAATTCCAGGATCAGCAACTTTGGATGGGTCCTAGAATGTGACAGGGTGTGGCTCTGCTCATCCCGCAGTCCTCATTCCATATTTGTAATGAACTCTTGCCATTGCTTTAATAACTTCTCTTTGCATTGCAGCGTATGGGAAACCACAGCATTCTGAAAATGGCAGGTGTTTTGGATGGTGAAGGTACATTGGGAATATTTCAACTATAAATCAAAGAAAGCGAGGATAGAATGATGGGTTTTTCTAATGGCCCTGCTGAGGACTTTTTGGCAATAATAATGTGTCTGCACACATCTGTACAGCTGTCTGCTTACGGCACAAAAAGCTATCATTATAGGCGATGGAACATCAAACAACTGTTTCATTAATGGTCCTATTATGAGAAAGTACAGTGACATTAAAATGCCAGCATCTTGTTACTATAGATACCTGATTTCTCCGTTTCTCATAAACTTACATGTATCTGTGTGTGTTTTATATGTACATGTCTATAAATGTCTAAGTATGGACACGTCTCTCTCTTCAGGAAGGAAGATCTTGGCCTTTTCAAGCATGTAGTGGGCTTTGGTAGACATTGTTATCCAAAGGACAGTAGACAAGCTGCATTCGAATGGCTTCAATTACATAAAAGTGTTGTAAATGCAAATGCTCAAGAAAATAACTCCGTAATTCATCTTATCTAACAGCCAACATATTTACTAAAGGCTCTCGGGCTTGTCTGGTCTGTTGTACACATTTGCACTATAATGTTTGCATGTTGAGAGCAGGGGGTTGAGGGGATCAGGTTTGGGTGTGATCACTTTAGCTGAGGCACGGAAAATTGTCTTAAATGTGCTGGAAAATGAAAGCTATGAATAATTACCATTCTTTTCCTTCCTGGTGCTCAGATAATATGTATTCAAAGCATTTCACAAACAGTAATTGGCTCTCACAATTTGTATGAGCTAGAGAAACGTGGGAATAGTATTTTCCTGACTGTGTGGTAAAAAAAAGCAGGGACAGGAACTACATAATTTGCTTGAAAGGAGGTGAGGGGGGTCACCCGGTAAATCCGGGTGGAGATGAGACGAGATGAGATGTTTAGCCCGATTTGTGTGCTTTAATCATGGGACCTTCTGCCTCTGGAAGATAAGACTGATGGGGTCAGATGTGCATCACCACGACACTGGTTTGGGTTTTTCACGTGGGTTGGTTGGTTTGTTGGTTTATGAATATTTTTAAGATGCCGTTGTGATAGAAGCACGCCGCTAAGTATCAGCATGCTACATATTGATATAAAAAAATGCTGGCTTCAGTGAGGCAGTTGCACCAGACCTTACTCATTAGCTTTGCAGCAGCTGTATCAGCATAAGAGAGGGGAGTTTGTCCTCCAGCTAATGAGAAAGCCATATAGTCCAAAATGTCTGTGATTCACTCTATGTTTACTGGAATCTTGAGTTTCTTGTCTCTAAAGCTTATTTGCTTTGTACTTTTGCTGGTCTATTTCTCTATATTTTCCAAAAATGGTTATAAAAATGATGTGGTGACTTCTATTGTGAACCATGGGCACTGGCTGGAGATGTAAGTTCTCTGCACTTCTCTGACCTTGAAGTCATTTTGTTCTTCGCTGTCAGTCGGAGTCGGGGCTGTGAGACGCTGAGTGTCTCTGGCAAGCTCTCTCCGCTCCACTAGAGCTACTGCTTTGCAGCATTAGCCTCCTCAGTGACTTCTTCTTGTGAAAAATGCTATCAATAACAGAATGCACAAATGTGGGATCTTTGTCGGAAAACTTCTCCTCCTCCTCCTCCGCTTAAGCCATGGAGAGGGGGCGAAAGGAGGAGCTCCGAGCACATCAGAGCAGTGTGTTCTTGTGAACCCAGGTTGATTGTGATGAGTTGTGTAGGAGCTGTGGGATGTAGGCAAACGCCTGTTAGTGGCACAACTGCTGTCAAGTTCCCGGGGAGGGGACGGGGGGCAGAACTGGAAGCCTGTTTCTCATTCAGCACGTACCTGGCAGAACAGAGAGAAAAACGAGGCGTGGTGTTAAATTCAAACACAGATATTCTTGCTAGTTAAAAATGCTGGCATTAAAGCAGCCGTGTCACCTTGCTCTGATTTAAACCCATTTCCTTTCAGAAGAAATACAAGGCCTTCAAAATTACCTGTAAAAGCTATTCTTGATAGCCTGTACTTTATCCCAAAGTTAGACAAGAAAGGGAGGGTAAAATATTCCAAAGTACTTATGTTTACAAAAAAATGTAAATAGTTTGTTTATGGTTAGTTACACTTTCATGTTCTGCATAATTGATGAAGTTTGGAGAATTGAAAAATGAGAGACAATATCATTTTAGTTTAAAAATTTGGATGCTAGTTAAGATTAAAGTCAAGGCTCTTTCTTTCTGAGGTTATCTGACACTTATTTCTAAATGCTACCATTTCACACAAAATTGGGCTCTCTTTGGATTAATAAATTTGAAAATTAAGTTGATTTATAACCAATTTTCTCCTCATTTAAACAGCGACCTGCAAGTCTTTCTCCAGGGATCAAGCAGGATCAGAGAAACGATGTTGTTCGAGTTGCTCACTGGAGCAGAATCCTCACAAACACGTGCATGTGCTGCTGGGCACTAGGGATCAGACATTCACCTTGTTGTACATTTGTCTCCTCATCTTGGACCCGTGTCTTTAATTCCTGACTAGGAATAAAAAAAAAACCCAAACCAAAACCCACCAATAAACCAAACACTGGAAGCGTACGATGCGCTAACGCTGACTGCATCCGCCCGGATCCCCAGTCAGCTGCAGCAGGACAGTTGGCAATTCCCCACCTCCAAACCGGGGGAAACTGGGCAGCAAAATTACCCTCCCTAAAGCTTTGAAATAATGGGAGTGTGTGCTCTTTCTGCAGTCAGGGTATAAATGCAGGCTATATTTAGAAAGAGTAGCCATATGTTGACTGAGAACGAGACAAACAAATACACGAAACCCCTAAATTGTTCTCTGAGCAGCAGAATTAATGGGGCGTGATTTTCTGTAGTTTCTGCAGTCCCCTCAAGTCCTTCCTGTCCCTCTGGTGTGTTAATTCTGTTGATTACCACTGGGCAAACCCAGGTGTAGATGCCGTGGCTGTCATCTGCTCCCTCTGCAGATGCACTCACCTCCAGTAACTCCTCAGTCAGTGCCAACCTCCCCGTGTGGACATCACCCACAGACCGGGTCTCAGGCTTGTTGGGAAGCCATGGCAGTGGAACGACGACAAGATCTAAAAACTTGTCAGTGTAATTTCTCAACTCCTCTAATCAGCTTTAGTGCTCCTGCCCTTTCTGCTGCTAGATAATTCCCCGTTTGAAACACCCACCCCCCCAATATGCTCCTCCAAACCCGCCTTTAAGACGGGTCTGCCTCGGAGCGGCTGGGTTTGCATAATTGCTGCGTGAATCCGGAGCACGCGGGACGCTTGCTGTGTGTAATCACAGCGGGAAGTTCGCTCGCTGCTTGGCTACCTGAAGTGATAATGCATGCCCAAAAAAATGAGTTTAATGAAAATGTTTAGGATATCAAACTCAGCATCAGGGATGCTTAGAAAAGCACTTACCCATGGAGGAAGGGCTGCATAATGCACTGAGCTGTTGGAGAAAAGGTCAAGGTTTAGAATTTCTCCCCTAAGCTTCATGAAGAACAAATTAAAGATAACTAAAAAAGGGAAAGTCATGAGAAAGCAGCCCTAATTTTTGTGCTTATACCAAAGCTGTAAGAAGCTTGTTTCAATTATTGAATGTTTTCTGATTAATATAACAAAACATTGCAAAAGGAGCAGACTGATTTGATGGTACGTATGAATTATCAAAACCAACTGGAAAATAATTATCATAGAATCATAGAGGGGTTTGGGTGGGAAGGGACCTTTAAAGGCCACTCTAACCCAACCATCCAACCCCTCCACAATGAGCAGGGACATCCTCAACTAGACCAGGTTGCTCAGAGCTCCCACCCGTTATTTCCCCTCCATTTTCAGTATTTCCACTGTAATCATTGAAAAGGATATTTCATGTCTCCAAATTCCCTGAAGACATGGAGTGAGGTTTCTGAGGCAATTCCCTAAGCTTCTTTCCCTATTTGAAAATTTGAAAAAGTAATAAAAAGTAGTCAGGCTTACAAATAGGTCTGTGGACCGCAAGGAAGCATCTGCCTCTGAAACAAATGGAGTTTTATTATCCCCTCTCAATGGTGAATGGTTGTGTGGGGCCGTTGGTGAGACAAGTGAAGGTGTCCACAGATGTCACACTGTTACGGACAGCAATAGTGAGACCTGGCTCCAAGCCCTCGGGTGCCCATAAGTACCTGGTGCTTCTGCCAGCTCTGGATCAGACTGTGCTATAGGGACCCTCTTTGGGTTAAGACGAGGAGATTTACAGTCTCAATCAAAAGAGCTAACGTTGACACGCTTTGCCATGGATCGTTTATTGTGCTCGAGTGGCTCTCCAGTGCCTTCTGCTGTTTCTAACAGGCTCTGCTAATTATTTCAAGATGGAGGAAGATAATAGGAAATAGGGAACGAGATGCTTTATTTGTAGTCAGATTGAATTGATGAGTGGAGCTAGGAAAGGGTAGGAGATGCAGAGTTATTATACAAGAGAAAAGTTAGAAAATGAAAAAGGATGAAAACTGCCTGGGTAGGGTTAGGTTTAATCTCAAAGCTAAGGATTTAAACCCGAATGAGGAGACTCATTAGGCTTTGAGTAGGTCATCTCTTGCTTTCTGTAAAGAGAACAGCGATGTTCCCTGGTGCTCTGGTGGAAGAATGCAGGTGGAAAGAAAAGCATAGACAATGAAATAATAGGGAGAAAGCAGGCATTGCTAGAGAATAAAGTTTCCAAATTTCAGAAGCTTCTGTTACTCAGGTCAAGAGCCAGAGAAGAGGAGAAAAGGACTCAAAAGCTAAGAAATTGGAAGGCTTTATTTCAAGCCTCAAACTGTGATTTCACTTCTTCTGGCTTTTTTAAGAACTTTTTTCCAGCATACAGAATTTTAAATGGCTGTTTTTCGAGGTCTAATGGCTCTCATTCCATTCATGCAGTGTTGCAGAGTCAGGCAGAGCAAAAGAAGCACATACTGGAGGGACAGACGCTTTAGGGGCTGCTGAGGGAAGGGACAGAAGATTGAGCTGGGCCAACATGGAGGCGTGTGGCAGCAGGAGAGAACCTCTTCCTGGGGAGCTGATACCCTGGATCTCAGTGAATCCCCACAAAGACACAGCTAAAGCTCTGCTCAGGGCAGGTGCTTCCCAATTCGGGGTCCCTGTGTCATGGCCCTGTTCTCTGGGCACATCAAATCCCATTGGTCATAGAATAGAAAACAATTCCTAGAGATTTCCAGGAGCAGGCAGGTAGGCAGCAGTGCTCTTAGCTCCGTGTCCCTGGTGGATGCATACCAGGAATTGCAAAAGAAATGGTTACATACGCTCTTTATATTCTAACGAAAACAAAGTTATATTAAATAGAGGCTCTTAAAAAGAGATAACATCCCTGCTTTCTTGACAACACTGTGCTCTGCAGTGCATTCTTTAGGAGGCGGGAGAAGGAAAAGCCAGTAAGAAGCAAGCTGGTTTATACCAGATGGGAATTCAGTCCTCACAAATAAGGTTTAAAATGCTATTACTTTTGCAAGTTTCAGTGGAGCTTGGAGTATACTCATTTTTATTCCTTATCTCAAGCGCTACAAAAGGGGGAGAATTAAGGCGAACCCTCCCAACCTGAAATACTTCCATTTTTCACTCACTATCGTGGTCTCTATTTGCCTGATGACAGATGTTAGTTTCACTCTGGTTCAGTCCTTTTTTTCCCTGTACAGATGTGATTTACTAGATCATAAATCAGTCACCACTTTTGGAATTTCAACTAACAGATGTCCTCTTTAGAGATTTTAATATAAACACTGTTAACCCACAGATTCTTTCTGAGGAACTGCCAGTTGCATATAAGAATGCCAATTGGCACGAATGTAACTTGAACATTTGACATATTAATAGATTTTTCTCTGAGTGAAATAAATTTATTTTTTATAGAGAAGGCATGGCTGCTTTAGTTCTCCATTAGAGCCCCAGCTTGCAATATCTGTTTGCTTGCAATGATGTCATTAACTAGAAAACAGATGCACTCATGAGCATCAGAAATCAATCATAGCTGTTGGCACTTTAATAAACAGCTGCCTTCTTAAATGGTTTGGAATAAACACTGATCATCACCAGCTCTTTTTGAAGGAAGATCAGTAGGTTATAAAACTGCTGATTAGAGGAGGGGAAAACCTTGAAATTATAAACTTAGCAGCTGAAAACCTCTGATTGAGTTATTTTAGACTGTCAAAAGATTTACAGTAGAAAATAATTGCAAGATACTGCCTGCACCGTGGAATATCTGCTGTATGGCCACAGAGTGGTGCCTGATATATTCATATGGACTTTCTTCTGCAGAAATAGATTTTATGTAGGGGAATCAATAGCATTAATAAGTCACTTACCAAACTTGAGCACAGCAGAATCTTACTGCTTCACTGTGTAGTTCAGAAGCAATTTGCTTAGAGATACCACATTCCTTCCTTTGCTCGTGGATGCAAACTAAGAGAAAACATCTTATCCTCCCTCTTTTCAGGAGATGCTTCTACATTCAGGGTCCTTTTCTGACCTGCCTAGGGGCTGGAGGATTTAGCTTTGAGATAGCAGCTGCAATTCAGAGAAAGCACCTGGAAAAAGGCGACCAACTATCAAAGAGTGGCAGAGGGAAACAGCACATCGCGTTTCTCCTACCGCACTCAGATTAGCTTCAACTCTACCTCGCTAAGTAGCTTATCAAGAGAAGAGATGTAAGAATAATTCTACAGCAAATGCTTCATATGGCTTAGTGACAAAAAGGAGAGATACGTTACAATATATCCCGCTGTCGCTGGTAATCTGCTTGTTCTGGCTTCTGCTGCTGCGGGATGGGGGGGGGTTATGTCCCGTGTATTGTGCCACCAGGCCATAATCTGACCCTTCGACAGCGGCGCTGGGCCACGCTGGTGTGGCTCCTGGTATTGTTGCAGAAAGTTCCTTTGTCGTGGTTCTGTAAAAATGTCTGCAAAACAGATTAGAGCTGGGAAAAGGAGTTTTATCTGCAGGCGAGGTTGTGAGCTGTGGGAGGCAGAGACACAGGTTTGTCGTGGGCCTTTTGTGCAGGGCTTTGCGCTTTGGGCTGGTGATCCGTGGCTACGGCTGGTGGGAGCGAATGCAGACGGTGAGAGCCATAAAATGGCATCCATGAAAGTCTTGCTGGATCCTTTGGAAACGCTGCTTACCTCAGGCAGAGCACCCGTGTTTAGCAGATCCACACAGCTCTAGTATGAAAAATACCTACTCCGGCGTGGTTCCAGCCGCTACTGAAACCATATTCTTCAGTTCCAGACTGCCGTATTATTTCATGTTTAGCTTCTCTTTCCAAATGACTCGCAGAGCTCTACTGAACCATTAGTCAGTGGAATCGGCATCAGAACCTATCCTTTTCCCCCAGGCTCCTAATCTCTCTCTGCTCCCCGTCCCTGTGCCTGTTTCCTTCCCTCTGGCTGCCCGGGCTCTGCCAGAGAGACTTATTCTCTCAGATCTGGTGTTCCGTACTGCTCTAGTCCCTGGTAGCCAGGACAAGGAAAGAGGGAAGGTCTTTAGTGTCTTCCTGCATTGAGGAGAGCCAGTGTAGAAGGAATTATCAGAGATTCCAAGTGCCAAACTCTAACAAGATTTTATTGGTCATGTGTAAACTGAGATTTTAGGGAATGGCACTTGGCTGAATATGAGCAGATTTGGAAAATATATTCCTGCTCTTGTAGGGAGTGCTAATACTTTGTATATATAATATATGTGTATATGTACATATATTGCATTGCTTCTGGCAATCAACCTGTCTGGCTACAGCAGTAGCTGGGATGTTCTCTTGGGAAGTCACTCATACTTCCATTTCTGCACGGGAACAACCCTGGGACCTGTAACTGCTTGAATTCTCCGAGCTACATGGACACACGCTGTGATTTGTTTTGCCTGTAGTTAATTTTGTGGATAACATCAGACAAACAAACAAACCAAGGAAAACTTTTCCCGCTGCACACTTCCCCCGGGGAGTGGGATGCCTCCCTGCCTGACTCTGGGATTTCTGGCAAAGCTCGCTAATGCCCAGCTCTCACGGGGTGGATGACAGACAAATGCGTTGTTTCATGACTGGATATTTAACTGTTTTAAATCCCACTCCAGTTTCCCTACAAAGATGTCATAGGAATGCTTTGTCTTCCAGGTTTTGTCCCTGGGAGTGCTTTAACAGCCGGCTGTGGGATCTGTTGTGGTGGGTGTTGCCGTCAAGGCTGACGGGTGTAAGCCTCAGTTACTCTCTCTCCAAGAACTTTCTAGTGCATCTTAGAAATCCACTGAAGATCACAGTGCAGTTTCTAGGTTTCATCAGCTGCAATACAGAAGAAGCTTATGCTCCCTCTTTGTTGTGGCTCAGACCTTGGTACTCGCTAAGAGAAGCTCTCCAGGAAATGAGCAGCGTAGGGAGCTCACGCTGAATTGGGCTGTTAACGGGGCTCGGTGCTGCCGTGGGAGGGATGATTCAGAGCTGCCTCAGAGCAAAAATAATTTTGAAGGGAGGTTCCTCTCGCTGACTTCTTCGGGTCTGCTTGTGGAAATCAGGACTGCAGTTGCAGCTGGCTGGCTCAGAAGAACAGAAAGTACATGGTCTGGCTTTTGCCTTGGCCTTGCAAGCAGACCATCAGAATAATAAAGTTGGTTTGCTAGTTTTGGTGATATCATTTCTCCAGAATTTATTTTTTTTATTGTTAAACTGAATGACATGCTCTAGAGAATTGTATTTCTATGGCAAATTTTTAACAACTCCAGATCTACATCTTCTTTTGTGGCGTGAGTCTCTGAACTCAAAAGTGTTCACAAGGACAGATCTGAAATTCAGGAGAAGGTGCATAAATTACCCGTTTGCTGAAGCGTTCACGGGAGGCGGGGTGTATTTTTACGTTTGGGGTTGCTTTCGTGTTACAGACCTGGATTCAAACTTGATTGTTTGCATAAAGGGCATGTTCCCTAGAACTGCTCCCTACTCCATGTCCTTGAACCAGGACTCTGTTTTGGTAGAATCAGTAGGAATATCCCTATGATAACTTCAGCATTATTTGCTGTCATTTCGGTCTGAGTAAGGCAGTGCGCTTCCTCGGGTTTCATGCAGAATGGAGATAAGATTGTGATGTGGAGGATTGAGGAACAAATCTCCTTTTTGTGTAGTGAATTTCAGAAGAGGATTGGATTTCCCAGAGACCTCTGTGCAGGAGTAGTCCAGAGCTGTGTGAAGTGAGGAGTGAAACTCTGGTAGTTCCTTGGTGCTGGTGGTTGCTGCCGTGCCCTTTGCCATCACTCCCACATGGCCCTGGCTGTTAAGGTGCTTCAAGAGAAAAAGTAGAGTACGATACAGAGGGATTGGCAACAGAACAGCACTTAATACAATAGCTGCTCCTTCACCCACTGCCCGCTATTCCATAACCTCCCTCCATGCCTTTGAAACTCTTTTACTAAAGATTGGTGTGAAACTTGACATCTTTTAACCTGGGAAAGTCCATTCAAATTTCATGACTTTTAGCCTGTGTAATAGGCCAGGCCGAATCCTTGAAGCTTTGGATCTGAACTCGCTTTGTGGCTCAGATCTCCTTCCCTCCTCTTTTTCTATTTCATCAGTGAAGGAAGAGAAGATAAAGAGCTGCTGCAGATGATTGCCCCACATCTGTCTCTGGTTCATGTAGGTGTTTGTGAAGTTTTTGTTGGCATGAGTGGAAGAGCATACCCCTTTATTAAGTCTCCCTTCTAATACTGGACCTGTAGTCAGTTCCTGATGGGTGTATAAGGTAATCTTGGGATTTGCAAAAGATTTAATTACACCATTACAGCCTAAAGACATTTCTCCCTTTTCTTGACATGGTAAATTACCTGCATCACTCCTGGTTTTTAAGCCATCAGCCGGAGATAGATGAGAGGCTGCAGAAGAATGTATAGATTAAAGATCAGTTCTGTTGTTACACGCAGAGCAGCACTTCATTAAGAGAGTACAGACGGCAGCGAGAGGCCGCACGGCTAATTCATCGCGGGAAGGCGGTGGGTGTCAGACAGCAGGAGATCACGGGTACCCGTTCCACCAGCTGTGCATCAGGTTTTAGTTCTCTTCAGTGAAAAGTTATCTTACCTGCATCGTCCTGTTACGCTACGCACCTCAGCAGATAAACGTCGTGCATAGCTAATGAATTGCTTCAAAGGGCACGTCTTGCACAGTCTGTAAATGACAGAGAGACCATATTGCACTTTGCACAACAGTTTGTTTCAAATGAAACAGCTTGAAGTTTCTTCACATCAGATTTGCTTAATTTTGATTAGAGATATGCACGATAAATATCTTAGTCTTGATTTTTAACCCCAGCTTTTTACACCTCATGAAAGAGAGTCACGTATGAGCGGGCACACGTGCAGGAAAGAGGGTGAGTGCCCTGTCTCGTGTACCCAACACACCACCAGGTAGAGGGCCAGCAACTCACTGCTGTGTTTGCAAACGCACTGTCATTGGGATCAGGTTAATAAGGAAGCATATTGTGTGTGACTGAAAAGAGGGAGAACCTCAGAAATCAGGCCAAGGGCTTCCCAAGACGAATATTGCAATTTCACTAGCCACATCCAGATCAAAAATGGTAAGAACATGTCTCTAAGTGCCTGTCTACAGCATTCTACATCTCTTGGAGCAGCAAGCATAACATTTTAGATGAATTCATAAAAATTCTAGTCCAGGTAGTTCTTCTTCAGCTTTTGCTGACCTGAATCAAAGCAGCCAAACTCCTGAATTTGTGATTGTGGCTGAGAACAGCTTTGACCTGCTGTAAGTTATGAAGAAAACCAAACCTAATGATAATTAAGCTGCAATGCCCTCCCCTCCCCCCTACCCCGTAAATCAGTAAGAAATCATCAGAGCTTTCTTTCCTCATTCTTCCCACAGTAGCAAGTGGCATACTTGATATCAAAAGAGCACTTTAAACTTAGCAGGGTGGCTTTATTCCCTCATTGTTCTCTTCCACGAGCCTGTCCCTTCAAAGCGAGTGATGTTGTTGGGGGGGGGTTCCACCCATTTCCTTTCTTTTTCCTTTTTTCCTACCCTTCTCTCTAACTTTGACTTTTCTGGCACTCCAGTGCATGTGATCCCGTCCCAACACTCCGGTGTGCAAGCTGAGGACAGCAAGGCATCCACTATCAAAGCAAACAGGTTCCCTTGCTTCACACTGTGATGCTGTTTTTCTAGCTACAAAGTTCCCGGAGGTTTGGGAGCCAGGAGCACACATCCTGCACCCCGTGACTCAGCTTCAAAGTCACGTCTCTTGTTCCAAAAGCCTTTTAAGATGTTTCCTCAAAAAAAATCTTTTTAAAAAACCCCTCCATACTTAATGATCAAGAGTGATTGAACAAGGCAGATGTGTACAAATTCCGTGTCCCATAGAAGTACAGTCTGGAGAAAGAGAGAAGGCCGGGTTTGTGTCCTTTGTACTTGGAGCCAAATTCTGGGCCAGGAGAGGGATTTTGGTGGGGAAAGGGATTATCTACCAGCTCCTCAGATCACCTGAAGCTGCTATTACTCTTTCAAATACACAGTTCTGGCTTAATTATACCTTAATTCAGTTTCCTCTTCACCTTTTGGCATTGATGTAAAGCGGGAGGCAGAATTTACTGGCACTGGAGCTTATTAACATTACTGCTATTGCTCACAAAGGAGAACCACACAAATTATGTGATGGGGCTCTCATGTGATATAAACCAGCACTAGTTTAGTGAAGCCAGTAAAGGTATGACAGTTTGCATCTGCAGAAAGACTACTCCATTAGTCCATTTTATGGCTGCAAGTTAATGAGCTTCAGAATCGTAAACATAACTGCAGGGGTAAGGCGAGCGTCGGTGACAACCACCCATATCTAAGGGACACAGACCTCCGTGGGGGGAAAGGACACACGGCCTTGTCAAGGCATTAGCAGCAAGAGAGCCCCTTGGTGGAACTGAACCTCCCACTGCCAGACCTCAGATTTGGAAATGGAGTTACAGCTGGGTTTGGGGTGTTGGTTTTTCTCTATTTAAGCCTATACTGGAAGTTTGTGTAGTGGAGTCTTCTGGCTGGTGACTAATCTAACCAAACACTGCTGCAGCACTACAGATTTTCATGAATGACAGAGATTTTTGTTTGGAAGCAGTGGCTTGAGATGGATTTTGACTGGGAAAACATTGATCAACCTTATTCTCAGCAAGCTTGGCTTTGTCAGACATTCATGTTGCCCTGGACTGTGCTTGCAACTTACCAATTGTGCTTGCAACTTACCGTGTTTTCACACAGTTCTGAGCAAAATAACTTGGGGTGATTTATTTTTCCTCCCCTCTCCCCAAATAATGCAATTTTCATAGAGCCCTCGGGGAGTTATACACCCAGTTTGCCCTGAAACCCCCCAAACCCTTTCAGGCTCCTTTGAAAATCCCACCCTAAATGTGAAATTCTTTCCAGGTGGAATTCTCCAAACAAGTGAAATCAATCCGGCACTTACACGTACACACCTGCAGCTCATTTTCTCATAGGAGCTGCTCACTACAAATAGCACAGAGACTGTAATTACATGTAACTTTTTCTATTATTTTTCTATTAAGGGATTCCTTAATGCAAAAAAAAAAAATTCCACTTTTTTAATAACGAATGAACAGAGAGATGTCTAAGCATCAAGAGGGTTTTAATTAGCAATGCTACCTGTAAGTACATCTAAACAGTTGGTAGCAGCCATGGAACACTTCTAATTATAATCATCATTTTGTTTTTCTCTCAGGTAGCTTAGCTCATTAATGACTTTAAAATAAATCAAATCTAGCATTTGATACTACTGTGCAATATAAAATTCAAATTAGGCTGATATCTCTACCAAAATATTATGAGGTGATTTATATTAATGATATTCCATACACAGATATCGGTAAGTTATTGTCTGTAAATAATTTGGATGTCAGAGTGCAGACCTTTTGATTCCTGAAATTTACTTGCACACGGCAAGTTTGTGTTTGTCCTTCCCAGACACTTTTCTCGGTTACCCCGTCTGGCTTTCCCCGTGTATCCGTCACCAGTACAAAGAACCTTCTTCAGTATGTGCCTGCCCCTGTGGATGCAGGGTTTGGGCTGAGCCCAGTCGTCAGTGAGTGTGTGACTGTGATTCCACACACACTGACTGCCTGGGCCTGCCCATTTCTGCATCCCAGAGTTGGGGCAGTTGGCTATGGGCTGTTTCAGGAAAGATAGATAGGAAAGAGCCCTGACAGACATATGAGTCTCAAAACAGTCTGGCCTTTGAGAGAGTGCCTAGAACTAAAAGTGATCAAAGTGATGAGAGCAAGTGAAGTGTCTGTGAAAGTTCATTTTCTGTAGGCGGCAGCTTTCTCTGGTTTCCTGCTATGGTTTACTGGGCAAACCCTAGCTATCTGCCTCACACAGAAAAGCTGGAAGAACTGAGAAGTATGGTTGTCCTAAAACCAGCCTGAAAGCATCCTAAAAACATCTCCTCATCAGGCGGGACACAGTCCTTAAGCAGCCCAGGGGCCTGAAGTTGAAGGAGCATCTCAACGTTTCCTTCTTGCCAATAGAATCCATTGTAAAGGAGGATTATTATTTTCAGTAGGCAAGAGGTACAACACGTCCTATGGCCTTAGATGAGTCCCTGCCTCTTGCTGTGGACCAGCAGCCTGCCTTCCCTGCCAAAAGGGACCTCTGGTGTCCAACGTGGCCATGCTCATTCCTCTGATGGCAGCGAGACAGTCTCTGCCCTGGCACAGCTGAGATGAATGATTTGGCCAATGAAAATAGCTTGATGTTCATTTTTCCTGTATGTGATCTGTACAGAGCAAAGTATCTTCATGTATGTGGGCTCTCGATGCCACATTTGTGAGAAAGGGTGCAGCGGGGCATCAGTGGTGCTGCAGAGCACAGGACTGCACTATCAGCCTTGGCTTTGCACAAATGTGATGGGGTCTTTGTCACAGTCAGTCAATAATAGAAGAAACTCTGGGTCAGGAATAAGACTGGCACTAAATTTATTCCAATTTCAGTGGTATGGAGGGCATAAATAGAGTGTTTTGCAATTGGTTCATGAAGCTTTATATAAAATATGTATATTTCTGGAGTTTTGCCTGTTTTGTAATCACTTCTGATCCCAGGTGCAGTCTGGCAGGATACCTTTAGTCAGTGCAGTAAGCTCAGGGCATGACAGGCGGTACAATGTTCTTTTCCTTCCATGAAATAATATCCTCACATGGGCAGTCTCTCATGGGGATGAACCTGAATTCCAAAACTGCGTTGCCTAAAGAAGGTCTGAGTTCAGCCTGCTAAAAATACAGCTCCCACATATTTGCTTTACTTGGCTCCTTTGTGTCCCGTTGCCTTAAATGAGGTCGCAAGAGAAAACTGCTTTGAATTAGCCCCTGACAAAAGCACTGCTCTGAGAGAGGCCCGGGCTGCTCACAAAGGTGCGCTGAAGAACGGGGCTGCACAAAGCTGCCCGGCTCTGCCCTCCCCCTCACCTCTGCCCCGGGCAGGGACCTCACGGGAACCGAGCGCTCCTTTGCCTCTGGCTGCTGCCAAGGGCTTTGGTAGCTGTTGGGGATGGGAGGCAAGGCCTCCCTTTCTCGGTGCCACCACAGAGAGCCATCGTTGAGGATTTGATGTGAGGGAGCACGGAGCTGTTAAGGAGTCAAACCATCCTTCTGAGGGTGATGATGCGCTGTCGCTCCTCCTTTTGCTGCACTACATTCCGTCCAGTCTTCATGTAAATGTGTTATGGGGATGTCTGTTCCATGAGCCCATTATCTGTGCAGAAAACATCTTTGCTTTCAAGTTAAATATTTTCAGAAGGCAGCGCTCCTTCTGGCACTTCACTCAAGTTCACTTAGTTCCAAGAAGAAAACTAACCATGAAGAGTTGCTGGAAAGATGTTGTGCTAGTTTTCCTTCAGGGAGAAAGGAATGCACCGCCCTTGCCCCGGCCGTGGACGTGCAGTCCTTCCCCTGGCTTTGGAAATGTTCACCTACTCCTTTGTTCAACAATAGCTTATTTTCGCACTGTAAGCAAAGACCTTGTGCTCACCAGTGTTAATTTGACAGTGTGCAGTGTTGGCAACATCCCACTGTATGAGGTGGTGCCTGTTAAATGTGCATCAAGCAGCAGAGCTGTGTCCAGCTCAGTAAGAAGGATGCAGCAGTGACAGCATCCATCCACTCGCTGAGTGGGTGCGGGTCAGACTTGGCTTGACTCAGAGTCCTCTGCCTGCTTGCAGACCTCAGTGGGTGACAGGCAGGTGATGTGCTGAGCAGGTCTGAGCACCAAAGTCTCTAAAAGGAGCACTTCACTCTGGAATTTCTGCTGCAACAGAACTGGAAAAAACCTGTTCTCCTAAGTACCGAAGTCAAAGTACCAATTTGGTTAGGTTACTGGGAGAAATGCTTCAAGAGAATGCTTCAGAGATGCCTGTGTTTTGTAAGTTTAACTTATTTCTCTGCAATTTAAGTCTTAAACTAAGTCACTATGGTATCAGTAACCTTTCACTGAATCCACACTTTGCTTATTACTGACAAATTCAGCTGGTATCTGTGTTTCTTGGAAATCAGAAATTTTGTGGGAGATGGAGTGCTTACTCCTGAATAAACCAGGATAAGAATTACAGCTAAGGCTGAAATACAAAGAGAAATGAGAACTCAGAAGAAAGTTCTGAGCTATTTTCTGTTTTGAAGTGCTTTAAATGAGTATCACATTACAGAGGGAAAGGTGTTATTGTTGTAAACTTCTTCCAATGTGGCATATAGAATAGGTATGTCACAGAGGAGATAAACTGTATTTAACTTTCTTTTGTAGTTTTGGTTGTGGGTTGTCATCTGCAGGGGGTGGGCTGGGTGGGAGTGCAGAGGATTGTTTCTTGAGTCCTTTACTCTTTAAAAATGCCAGACTCCATTACAGTGCTGTACAGTATGTGTACAGCATGTTTTTCTCTCTGTGCTCCGGAGATGATTGTATTGTGCAATGCTGAAAGTAGGAGCTTCAGAAGGAGCGGAGGTAGTTTCAGAAGTATGAGGAAGTGCTGGAGTATGTGCCTTAGAGGCTTTTATATTGGGTTGTAATCGTGACAATGCTGTTCGTAAATTCTGTTGCTCATTTTCAAATTAGGTACCTAGTAAGTAGCTGGATTGCACCCGAGGAAGGGAAACATTGCTTGCTTTCTCCTCTTCTGCCCAGGGCCCCACATCACAGAGCAGTGGTGAAAAACCCCGCTGCCAAAGTTGGTGTCTTGTGCCAGCAAGAAACAGCTTCTCTGTATTGGAGTGTCTGGTGTGTTTGCACATGGCTGCCTTCTACGGGAAGGCATCGGAGCATCCCAGCAGGCTCAGAACTCCAGCCAAAGGCCAGGGGCTCTTTGTCAAGTGTTCAGATGTCTGTGATTTAGTAACTGGAAGAGCAGGGTTCTGTATCTGGGTTGGCTGCCAACACAATGGTCAACAGTTCAGAGTTCAACAGCAGATGTAATATCTTTTCATGTTAATTATAGTTTTGTGATAAATGCTAGTGTCTTGAGGTTTTTACCCCAAAATGTGTCTCCTGACAACTCCAAATTCTGAAAGGCTGTAAAATTTTATTATAAATATTAATTTGGTTATATGCCGGTGGGACCTAGCATGGACCCAGCATATGTCATTCTTCATGGGTTCTAGTGTTCAGCAAGAATGTATGCTGTCAGAAGGCATTTATACAGCACATGCTGTGTCCTGGTAACGGCCAACTCACTTTAACTTTAATTGTGTATGAGTTTTGCTTGACAAAAACTGCAGGATTGAATTGACTTTGAATTGTCATTTCCCCTGAATTGCTCAGGCTCTCCCTCCTCACCCCCCAAATATACTTAAATGATTAAAATGACTGCCTAGACACAGCTGTTAATAAAATGTTAATGAAATCAGATTAAATCAGACCCATTATGGTTTAAACATTAATATTCCCCTATTGAAACTGTGGTAGAAAGCTGTGGGTTTCAGGTGTCCTCCAGGGAGGGGATGTGGTAGAGCAGAAACATCCACACTGGTGGAAACCAGCCTGTGAGAGGATGTGTAAAATCATGTTTCTAATAATAACATTATCCCTCCCCTCCGGTCTCATCGTTCCAGTGTGCCTGCACGTAGGGCTTGGGGAGGAGAGGATCAATCAGGGGTTCCTCCTGGTGAGGGTCATCGCCTCTGCTTTCTCTCTGAGGGGTGGGCACATGGAAAGAAATGCCAGTTGATATGGTTATGGAAGATCTTACTTCAGGGATTTTGTGTGGGATGGTCTTAGCACCCTTAGAGACTGCTAGTATTGAATCGTAGCCTTCTGAAATTTGTATCTCAAATTCTTAAAATGCCCTGATGTCTCACTGGACTATCAGTTATACGCCAGCAGCCTGTCCCCTTTGTGTCACGGCTGTTCCATTCACCACGTCTCCGTTTCATTCACCCTCCCTACCCAGGACAAGCAGGATGTCCACTTTATCATTTTTATTGCTCTCTTCAGTAGTGTCTCTAGTTATCCATGTACCTTCTGTAGAGGAGAGCTCTAAAATATATACACACTATATCAACCTTGACTTGATCCGAGCTTGTGTAACTGGGAATTAATCACCTCTGCAGCCCAGTCCACTCCCCTGGGAGCTGCGTACCTTCCGCTGGGCAGGAACGCTCCCAGCGCCTCCGCAGTCCCGTGAGGAAAACGTTCTCAACTCAACAAATACGGGATCCTCTGTCTCCCAGTGAAATAACTTGTACTTTCTATATGGACGGATTGTGCTGCTCACTCATTTCCAATCTTTCTGTTAGTGTCCTCCTATTACGATGCTTCCCTCTGATTTTTCACTCTGATTGACATTATTGTTATCTTTGTTTGTAGAGTTTTGTTTCCATTATTTTTTCCTGGTCCTGGGAAAAAAAAAAACAAACATGGGTAAAATAGAGATTGCCCTTCATTTCTGCCCATCATTTCATCTGTATTTCCTGTAAGCTTACTATCTATTCTCTGGTGTAAGTGTGGCAATTTCCAGAGCCTACCCAATTATTCTCTGTAGATAAACCCTAATTTGACTGGGACAATAGCGAATGAGACACGGCACCGTGACTATGGTTATTGCTTTCATCAGCCCTGTTATCGAACAAAGCAGACAGCAACGTCAGCCAACTGTATGTACCAAGGACTTGGGAAGATAAGTAGAGAGTGAGTCACCACCACCAGATACATGGGTTAGCCTGTGAAAAGCAAAAAGCCTTTGCCTCCTTCTGCTAGAGGTAGATCAGCCAAAAAACAGTCCATGCTGTGTGTGACCAGAGCGAGAGCTTGTGTCCTGCTCACCTGCCTTAGGGGTGGTCATCGTTACAGTGCTTTGATGGGGGCTTCATCCAAGGCACTACAATATATAATATCCCAGCAACATGCAGCGATGAGCCTGGGAATCGTTGCAGCTGGCTTTGAGCAGGAAGGGCTGGCTGCCCGGCAGAGAATCGATGGAGTTATTTCTAGCACAGTTGTGGCTTGATTTCTCAATCCTTTCTAACTTCTGGTTGATAGAGGAAATAGTAATTTGGGCTCTACTCCAATTAATAGGACGCTCCTTTTAGGTTGAACCCTTATCGGGGTATTCCACTTTAAATCACTAAATGAGATGATTGGGAAACAATGTAATGTGTCTTAAATTGTCTGTGGTTGTTTGACAATACACGTTGTATTGGTCTGTGCTTAAGTACAGCTCTGAACCATAACTTTGACTGGGAGACGTGGGAATATGATCAGGGAACGAGTCCTAGCATTAGGTATTACCTTCCTCTCGCAACACAACCTCTCAGTTACACTCTTTTCTTCTGCTTTGGTGTTTTTTTCGTTTGTGGCATTAATGTGAGCTGGGAGCAGGGTTCCAGAGGCAATGTATTGCGTACAGGAGTTGTTATAGAACATTAAGTCCATCCCATAATTAAATGCTCTATCTGTTTCCTTGTAAACAATAAGACCGTAAAAGAGGTAATAGAAAAAAATGATGTCCTGTGTGTAATGGTTTATACAAACTATGGCCAAAAGGTGACAGCACTTCAGCAGGCAGGAGGTGCCGGGTCCTGTGGCTTTGTCCTTAAAGTTAGGATCAGCCATGGGCTTTGAACACAACAGCTCGTCTCTTCATGGGATTTGAGCTTTGCACGGGGAGGATTCCCAAGCTAATGGAAGAAAAAGCACATTTCTCTGGATGCGAAAGTACCTTAAAAAAGGAGTTTTGTGATCAATTTAAAAGCTAGGCCTGAATTAGTATTAGATTTTCCTTATGTTTAATTAAGTCTAATTAAACAATGCAGACATCTTCCTGTCACCTGTGGTGCGATTATGTTAAATATTTAATGCTTGTGACGGATTAGACTGCACATCTAATCTATATCTAGCAATCTGTTCTCTCTCTGGAGTATTTTTTATTTAGTTCGGCTTTTGTATAATGAGTTGCATTTCAAAGGAAATTGTTAAATACTTTGGTGGGAAGGGGGACATGTCATGCTGTACTGTTTGGAGAGGAGAACATTGCTAACAAGGCGTGCAAGGTGGGGGCTGCAGCTCTGCCGGGATGGGGCTGCAGGGACAGCCTTCGCTGCGAGGAGGAGGAGCAAGGCCAAGGCGCTCTGTTGGCTGTAGGAGCGTGGGTCTAGCCCCTCTCCCACCGCACAGCCAAGTGATTAAAGGGCTTTGAAAACCAGAACACGGGGTTCACATTGGAAACATCCCTTACAGCGTGCACACATTTCAAGGTTGCACATTTCTTAGACTTGCTTTCCCAAGGGGCTGTCAACTGGGTGATAGAAAATGTATTTGTACATCTCTCCCCTTCCGAGCTCCCCTCCTCCTTCCTAATCTGGCACTGCCTCTGAAATACAGCAATGCTTTGTGTATGTCTGCCCACCTCTTGGGATGAACCCCTCCAAAGGAGAGGCCAGGGATGTCTTTCTGGGAGCCATTGCTTTAAAAGATGGGTATTTGCATCTGGTCCTAATAATCATCTTCAGTAACAAAACCAGTGGGAAAAAGTTATTCAGCTCTTCATCAAAAATGGGTTAAATATATTCTTATTCATGCTATAAAAAGCACGCTAAAATACTTCTCTGGCAGTGTATTTGCATTAGCCATTATTTGCATCTAAGGACAAAAGACAAATTCACATAATTATTTTTCAATTGGTTGGGTCTGTGTCTGTGTAATCATTTTTTCACAGTGTGTGAAGCCCTTTCTCAATAGACCATAACAGTAATAGCTACTTCTTATTTACAACTCGAGGAGAAGATCCAGCAACCAGATTTTATTATGCAGCAACCAGATTTTATTATGCAGAGTGAACTTTTCAAAATTAAATTAGCAGAGCTAACGTGGTGGCCCATAGTAAACTAATTAGTTGTTAGACTGTTGGCAGAGATGCTGTCAACTCAGACTCCCTAACAAACCTCCTTTAAAGCGGCAAGCAAAGTTCCTTTATTGCGTTTTGGTTAAGCGTGAAAGTACACGTCCTCTTTAGTCAAAAAGAGAAGGTAATATCGTCAGAAGTGGCTAAGGGACAGCGGAAACAGCCCCCAGAAACATGCTGATCAAAAGCAAAGCCCAGTCAGATGGTGAGAGGTTTTTCATGGGCATAATTTAAGCAACCTGGACACGGGTATCTTCATCATCTCTGGATGAGCCCACCCGCTTCCACCTGCGGGAACCGTAGGGGTTGGAGGGGACGGCAGGGGCTGGAGCTGGGTGGGTTAACGACACTCAAGCGAAGGAAGATCCCACTGGTCTGCTCCCAGGGCTCCACTCCTGTCCTCCAGACACGTGTTGGGAGGAGAGATCATCCAGCCCGACCGGCCCGTCACAGCTCACGCTGCGCTCAGGGGAGGTTCACTTACGAAATCCATGCCGCGTCGCATTAAAAGTGCTCCGTCATTGACAGCAGAAGGTGGAGGCTTTTTAAACTGGGGTTTTGTTGCCCTCTAGTGAATGAGGTCAGCATTATGCACGGGAAATTATTTTGATCGCTGCATAATTAATGTGCTCTGAATTGGTACAAAAGTGCAGTCAAATTGCATCCTGTTCCCACTTGAATTAGTTAACCCAGAGACAGCGTTTCTCACAGTGTGGCGCTTCCTTCCCCGGGCTTGGTTTGTGGTGACGTTCTTTGCACTGAAGTGCCTGATTGTGTGGGTATGGTGATAAGGCATGGTAGCCAGGGACAAGGAATAAATCAACTAAATGGATCTGCAGCACAGTAGCTTTAATGCATCGGTATATACTTAATATGTCTCCTGAAAAGAATTTCTAATTATACTGTCATGGCACAAAATGCATTTTCAATAGTGATAAATTCTGCCATCATTTACTTTCTGAGAACATGCTGAGATTTATGAAAGATTACCACAAAATTATCATGCAGGGATTAAAAAAAAGCCAAATGCAGTTATCATTGGCATCAGGGAAGAAAGAAAGGGGAAAAAAATATCTTTCCATAGTGAAAAGGCCAGCAGAATTGCTAACATGTTATGCAGTAGGAAAATAAGCTGCTGTGGAATGAAATTCAGCTTTCCCTCACGCTCCTGCTCTGGCTCTGCTACCTGCTTACAGGAGGGTCTCTCAGTCCTGTCTAGAATTGGAAGCCAAAGGGCCTAATTCTTCAATTACTAGAACTTGGTGGTTTTGTTTATCCAGTATAAAACCAGCGTGGAGCAGCATCAAGCCCCAGCACAGCGCGTGAGAAAATATGAACGTGCTCTTTGTGGTCTCCACTCAGAAGAGCCACCAACTCACCACGAGCTGGTCTAGAGTGTGTGTGGAGGCTGCTGTTACAGAGCACACTTTGTTACACGAGACTTGGAATCCACCTGCTAAAAGTTTTCCAGGTTTTTTAATCTTTATTCCTCACTGAGTGTGTTAAAGAAACAGGCAGAGTTGATGTCATTTTGTGGCAGCCCACAGTGCCATCGCCACAGCCTGAGGGACACGTCCCAGCCAGCTCTCCCAGTATCCCCAGCCTCGCTGGCTCCACCGGCCCCTTCGCTTTCCCAAAGAGGAGCGACCCTTCCATGTGCCTCCCAGTCCTTTGTGATTTTTTTCAGCATCAGGTACAGTCCAGAAATAAGGAAATGCTTTTCTTCCCTCCCCGTGTCCTTCTACCAGTTCCTCCCTGAGCTGCTGCTCCCCTCATCGGAGGCATCTATTATGGACTTGAATCAGAACCCGTTATTCTCTAATAGCATTTTTCTTCTGTTTGTTCTAATGGGATTGGGTAGAAGATTTATATTTTCCTTGTAAAGGCACCGCGGTCTTGTATAAGATTAGAGAATACAGAGATGAAAGAACAGCTATTAAGGTTGAAGGCAGCCCCCAATGGTGTGGGACTGGGTGACCCGTGAGGTCAATTAGGGATTCGGATAAGGCTCAGAGAACGACAACCGAGTCCTTTATTGACCGCTCCAGGAGAAACAGGCAAGTTAGAAGCAAGGAGATAAATAAAATTTTATGGTGTTTGCTGCACTCCATGAAAAACAGAGAGCGGGTAAAGATCAATATTCTCCAAATAGAAAGGACAAAGTTAAGGGGAAAAGTATTGCTTTCCAAGGCACTGAGGTGTATACAAAACAGGGGCACAAATTCTGAATTTCCCCCACAGCCCAAGCTTTGCTGTCAGCCTGGGCAAAGCCCTGTGGGCTCCGGGTTCCCTCCCGGGTTCCTGTGCCAACTCACAGTGATCTGACCTGGAAATGTGTGCAAAATCTGCCATCTGATTTTCTGAGAGGGCACGGAGGGTTCCCAGTTTTAACACAGGTTGTTGGGGGGTTTAATTAGCGACTACTTAGACTACTCTTGTCAGACTGGGTGGGGATGGGGTGGTTGGGAGAAATGGGATGTTTGATCAGATTTTTAATTTGGAGTAAGTCAAGTGTACTCAGCACCAGCAGCGCTGCCCCAGCAGCCTGACTGAAGTGAAAAGCCTTTCCCAATAAAAGAAGATGTCACTGAACGTAATGATAGTAGATGGCATACGTAAATAATCCATTCACCAAACCAAACCAAATCAAACCAAACCAAACCAAACCAAACCAAAACAAAACAAAACAAAACAAAACAAAACAAAACCAACCAAACCAAACCAAAACCAAACCAAACCAAACCAAATCAAACCAAACCAGACTTAAATAAAGCAAAATACAAATATAACTCCTAAGTGCATGAGCTGCTTGTTAAGCATCCCAAAGGTGATGCGAAGAGCAAGGCAGGCTGTCTTTCAGAAAAGAGCTGCTTTCATTGTCTGCTGCTGGATGAGAGATTTCCAGCAAATCCTCTGTGGTCCCATTCTAATTTTCCACCTCTTGGCTGTTTTGATTTGCTCAGCTATTCACTGGAACAGCATTTTCAGTGCTGTCACATGGTAACGTATGGCAGAGAGTTCACAGCCAATAATGTCACTACCCCTGTTTGCTCGGCACTATGTGCTCTAAACGCAGAAATGGGAGATGAAAATGTATGTTATTGACTGAGGTGTTAGACCCCGAGAGCGGATCCTGATCTCCCCTGGGGTAATGCAGGTGTGAGGTGTCAGTATCGACTCTGGGGCGATTCGATGGCGTTTTGGTAAGCGTAGCCATTTGGCTGAGGCGCGTTCTCTCGGCTCTGCCCATCGTCTGCAGCGGATTCTCAAAACCTCTAGCACCTCGCTCGAAATTGCTTTTCAACGTTTTAGCTCTGTTTTAGCCACTACAAGACTTTTTCTTATGAACAACCCTGATTGGCAGTTGTTTTCGTTAGTCCAGGTTAGCAAACCGAAGTCAATCTCTTGTTCTGAGCAAAGTCTTAATTTTTTTAGGAAGTTTTTCCCCCTAGTCATCAGGGTGCTCCTGGCCACCCTCGGTATGTTTTGTACTGACACTTATATCCATCGTCTCCGTGCTGCACCCCTGTTCAACAACAGCCCTTACCACATGGGGAATTCTTTAAAAATCTTGCTGGCTCCCTGTCTGAGCCCCCATACTCTCTGGAAAATGCTGAACAGAGCGGATGCCACTGAAAAGTACTGTTTGCTCTCGGTGAAATTTAACATCATGCTTAAATTAAAAAATATCATGGCAAATATTACAGAGAAGGTTGAAAGTGTTTCCTAAATAGATGGCAACTACTTCAGGGGCTTGTTGTTGTTAACAAAATGGAAAGCAAAGCGCTTTCCTTTCTCTGTCTGTTAAATGCAGAGGTGATAATTGCTCCAGTTTGTTCCCAGCTGGCACTAGATGATAGGCTTTATTTTCATTAGCCATGGAGACCGCTCCCAGACATGCTCAGCTTCTCCTCTTTGACCAGATACAGTCACAACTCATCTTTGTATCTTTGAGATGAAGGCTACCTTTGGGCCTAATCAGCATAGTCAGATTTTTTGTAGCTGAAACCCAGTCATGAAAATTCCTTTTGATGGAAAGGGGTATTTTAAGGGTTGAGTATTTTTCCCCTCTATTCGTTAACAAAAGCGCAAGTGGACCCAGTATCAGAGTCCAAGATCCTTGGGACCAGGAGGAGTGATCTGCTCCACTGGTCTCTGCAGGTCTCCAGTGCAGAACCCCCTGTGCTGGGAGGTCAGAGCACTTCTATGACTATAATATTAGACAAATTCTTTACATGATGGGGTTTTTTAACATTTCTGGACAAATCTAGCCTTACAAGATAAAGCAATCCTGAATGCTTCCACACTCACTAATCTTTACTTTCAGCTCATTTAAAAATGAATTCTCATTTTGTTATATTTATTGAATCATATTTATTAAATTGAATACAGTTTATGCAGAACAAATATTAGCTGAAGCACAAAACGACCTACTGAGCTCAAAGTCTGGGGTTGTGCTAATAAGATGTGGCTTCACTTGCAGCACATCTGCAACACAAATCACTGCAGCTTCTGTTCCTGAAGGGACTTAAACCAGGACGTGACCAAGGAAAGAGGGATCACGTATGTGCCTGCGTTTGCTCGCAAATGGCTTTCAATACAATGAGCAGTTCGGGAAGTTGTACCTCACTGCGTTGTTCCCAACACCCACATAGCATTTATTTCCAACCCTACCTCAAAAATATCACCTCATCACTGGTCAGCTTTCACCCCACGATTGCTGGGGAGCTCTCATGGGCTGCGTGGAGCTGAGACAACCTCCAAATTATGCTCCATCTTTGGTGGGTGGGAAGAAGGGAGTCAGAGGGTGGAGTCACTGAATCCATCCGGCATCGCCGTCCTGATGAATGTGTGTGTTCTCACCGTGCAGCCTGTTGCACTCGTGTCACTGGAAAACTGCAGGGCTAGTCTGGTGTTTCAGAATAAACTTTAGTTTGGAATTGCTGCATGTAGAGATGGTAAAAAGTTGGTGCAAAATGTTTTTAAGCAGATGAAGGTCCATGGAGTCAGAGTCAAGTGCAGCATTTGTTTTCATCCACAGTAAATGATTGGAGAGGAGGGACGGGTTTTGTGCATTTCTAGGCAAGTGGGAGGGCTCTGATTTCAGCCAGTGCAACTTGGAGGCAAAATTTTGCCTAATAATTAATTCTTTTTAATGCAGACAGACAATATTAATATTTTCACAGACACACACAAACCCCTGAGTGCTTTCTCTGGGGAAAATTGGTGGTTGATAATAAAAGAATAGCATTTGAGGACTTCATTCTTTAAAGAATACCTGCAAATTGGGGGGAAGCAATAATTATCTTTGCTGCTCTAATATTCACACAGTTTCTCAGTCAAGAAGGCTCTGATCTCCAGTGAGGTTCTTTGGAAACTGTACGAGTGCAAATAAAGAGAATGGATGTTGGTTGTCATCTCTTAAAATCTGCAGCACTTGCTTCATTAAACACCATGCAAAATCTGAAATGCTGGCTCACATGTAGGTCCTTTCCTCTCTGCAATATTTTTCAGTCTTCTTTTCTATTTGTTCTTCCTTCTTATTAGGGATTCTGAGGGTATTTCGTACCTTGTGCACATTTTTCCTTATTAAAAATATAGGAGTAAATATTGCTCTTAGCTCTTTTGGAGTCAATCCAGAATTAACTTAACGCTGTCATGGAGCTTCCTTCATTTTTGTAGTGCTATATATCAGTGCTCTCAGCCAGAGTCCCTGCATAACATAAAATTTAAATTCTAGACAACAAAAATATTTCAGTGAAATGTTTTTCCATTTTTTTCTCATTAATCAAAATAACACGTTCCACAGAAACACAGCTCTGATCATTCTCTTTGTGAAAAACTGAAAGTGGATTATCTTGTTATAAAATGAAAATCTCTGGAACCTGAATGACACATTTCAGCTACCCACAAATCAGATTCTCTTTCCCAATAAACTTCTTTTCTGGTTTGGTTTTGTTTCATTATAAAAACCTAAAGCCTGTCAAAGTCTCAGAATGACACATACAACAGAAAATCAGATTGCTGCCCACCTCTATTAGTTTCTATAATAGTCTTCAACTACAAGTAGGAAAAATGAAGCATTAGGAACAAAACTGTTTCAGTGACAAGATGCATCTGAACTTCTTATTTTCTGACAAATAAGATGAATATCTTTACTTTTGCCTGTGCTGCTTTCCAGTTTTCTGACAGTTATTTCTCTGCCTTCTTCAGCGCCAGCAGAACTGAGAATACAAACCCGGGTGTAAAGGCGGCGGTCGCTCTGCTGTGCTGCGGGACGGCACGCACCTTCCCTGCCTGCTACCAATTAAAGAGACACACGCATCAAGGCTTGTTAGGGGACCGTGCCCGGGTGCCTGTTTCTAATAAGAAGGTGTGCGTTTTTGGGAGCGCTTTCTCCTCCCTGGCAGCAGCAGTAGGTTGGTGTGTGTCTTGCTTGACAGATAAGGGTGGCATTCGCTCCAACAGGATCATCAAACCCAACACGCTTTGACAGAACAGGCTTCATAAATAATGTGCATTGGTTTTTCCTCTGTCAGTGTAAATGTATATCCTCCAGTACTGGTTTCCACTTGTTTCATCCGGAATGTCTAAGACTAATGAATAAATCATAGTCCTGTATACATGTATGTATGCATATGTATGCCTGTATATTTATGAATAATTCATGCCATAAGTATCTATTTTGGTCTGGCCCGGAGACCACATATAAAAGTGGAGGTGTGTGGTGCAGACACTGGTCTCTGCTTGACCTAAATGATTAACTGAGTTTCAGATGCTGCAGATTATTTCATTTAGTGCAGACTATGATGATGCAGTCCTTTTTGCTTTTTGCTTT
This sequence comes from Jacana jacana, assembly GCA_013400555.1. Taxonomy (NCBI): domain Eukaryota; kingdom Metazoa; phylum Chordata; class Aves; order Charadriiformes; family Jacanidae; genus Jacana; species Jacana jacana. The sequence continues at coordinate 610,934 of VZTM01034076.1, read as the reverse complement.
TTTTTTTCCCCACAAAGACACGCAGCATTCCCAGTCTCCACTGAAAAGTTCATTTGCTTATCACTCCTGGCTGTTTCCAGTCATTAATTGGCCCCAAATTGCTCATTAAGTTTTTCTTAGCCTGCCAGTTCTTCTAAGCTGTATGTGGTGCTTCCTTCTGCCTTCTCTCTTTGGTTCTCTTGTCACATAAATCTTCATAAACAAGAGTCATTGCCTTCCCTTCCATGTGTCTTTCTCTAAAAGCGCGGCACTAGCCAGGGTCTTGGGTTTGTTTCAAGTCTCTGGCTCCACACGGGGGCATAAACTGTTGACATATTCCCTTTTATTTATAAAGTACATTTGAAGAACATGAGCAAAACAAGAGACACATTTTGCTTGGAGCTCCATTTCTTGGGCAGACTTTACACCATTTTACTTCAGTGATATTTAAGGAGCTTGTGATCCAGTGCACAAACCTGGTAACTCCAGCCTTTGATGTAGCCTCTCCCCGCACGCCCGGCAGCTTTCCCTCTCTGTTCCCTCTTCCTTCTCTCCACAGGATAAGAGACGCTCTTTGTTTTATAAATCACCGTGCAAATCCCCACTGTTAATTTGCAAACTGGATTTACACAGAGCTGCAACACTTCAGCACTGAAGCACCTGAAAAAAACCCCAAAAAGCTGCACAGAAAATGCGGTGTTGGCTGGAAATGAGCCCACAGGAGTCTGGGGTCAGAGTCCAGGTTTCTCTGTCTCTTATGGAAATGGAAGATAAATTAGACCTCACAGATGTATAATTAGTACCCAAGAAGTAATACCTTCATTGGACAAGAAGGAAGGAATAGAAAAGAGTCCTCAAGAGGAAGGTCTCTGAGTCGAGCTGTTGGCACCAGCACTGGGTGCTGCTGGATTTCAGGAGGTCTGATAGAGGAGGAGAGGCACTTGTCCCACAGTACAGGACACCCCCGTGTGCTGGGGCTCCCAGGGCACTAATTACTCTGTTTCACACAAAGACATTTGTGAAATAGTATTTGGAAAGAAGAGCCGAGCTGTGTAATCTATACCCTGTGGGATTCCTGCTAGTGCTGAGTCCCAGACCAAGTGCCCTCCACAACCAGAAACGACAAATGACTTGTCTACTTTGTTCTTTCTTCGTTATATTTGCTGTGCAGGATGTGGTCCCCTGAGCATTTGCCGATGACCTTGTATTCCCAAAATACAGACCAGCTGATGACACTCAGACAGTGCCAGGTCTCCTGGGCCTTTGCTGTGTCCTGCTGAGGGTGGGTGAAGACGGGAGCAGTCGCTGCCGAGCGGTGGCTCCGTTTGCTGTTTGGGAGGGTGGTAGAGGCACCTACAGGCTGGGAAGGAAGATGTGCCGTTCCGTCAGCTCTGGGCAAACTGCTCTGGTCGGGAAAAAATAAAACTAATCATTTCTTATTGAACGTAGCACAGGAGGGGCAGAACCGAGAGGAAGAGGTCAGTACTTCCCTGGTGCTAAATCCCCCCTCTGATTTCTTTCTTTGCTTTTGAGCGTGAGAACATGACTCGTACCCGCCAACCCTCTTGTGCCGGCTCCCTGTCCCCTGTGCAGCCTGGGCAGCTCCCATGTCCAGGGATGCCCAGAGAGGGCTGGGTGGGTGGGAGCTCCCAGTGAGCAGTGAATTCCCCCTGGCTATACGAGCTGAGGGAAACCCCATCTCACTCCCATAAAGTGCCCAGAACTCACCGGCAGCGTTTCAGAGGTGGGACTGGTGTTGGGCTTGTTGCTTTTTCTGTTTTCTTGGCTTTTGCTTTTGAGGGAGAAAAAGTAGGTTTAAGTTATGGTGAGAAACTCTGCAAGTTTGGAATTGTTTGACAATTCCAATATACTGCTTGCAAAGTCTGTGAAACATCAAACTGCAAGAGGTTGGAACATCTACAGTACCAGGTAAGCAGCACATCGTGACAGACCGAGTGAGGAGGACGTTAAATAAAGTCACAGGAAAACCTGTCACAGGTTTTCAGATGAGCTTTGGAAGAACACCTGACAAGCCCCATTAACAGCAGCAGTTCTTGTTTGGTTACATTAGTGCTTTGAATGCAAAGGGGCTGTTCTTTTGCCTTGCTGTCCTCCTAAGGAACGCTGGTTTGGTCACTGTCCCCCAGCTTGTGAAAGCTGCTGAGGAGTTTTATTTTCATATTAATTTATGATGTCCCTTTTCTGTGGGGAGATGATTTTATTTTGACAAAGTGCAGTAGCTCTCAAGAAATGCTAATATTTAATGTATAGAGAAGGTCAGGGATGGATACTGCGCTGGGGTGAACGTGACAGAGGTGCCAGCGATGGCTGGGCTGCTGTTAGGCCGCACGGCTAAGGGGGACAGTAAATCATAAGATGTTACTTCTCACCTTGCTGAAGGTATAGAACAGATATAACACTTCTTTATATTGAAAGATCCAATTAGGGATGGGGAAGGTCAGGTCAGACAGAGTTGGCTTTCCCAAAAGCTGGAATTACCTCTCTGGGGCAACTGAGAGGCCTCTGGAGACACGGAGAACAGGGGTTTTGCAGTGATAAGTGGGTGCATGCCTGGCTGTCCAGCGCTGTCTCGTCGCCTTGTCAGGACGAGGTTTCCAATTGACATCTGACTCAGGAAAGGGAGATTGCATGGTCAGAGCCCTTACCTGGGGTTTGGTACCGCTGTCCCTGCAGCCCCACGGTGCAGGACTGGCCAGGCAATCCCTGGGGAACCCCAGGGAATTACACTTGAGGAAGAGTTCAGGTTTTGGGGGATATGTGGGAATAAACATTCCTTTCCTGTGCTCCGCTCCTTTTCCCCATCTTGCTGGGAGATTTGACAGGCAAACCTTAGGCAGCAGCTACTTTTTGGGAGGCTCCTGGCACATTTTGGCCGGTGTGGAGGGGAATGTCCGGGCACGGTGGGGGTTGGCCTCTTCTCCTCCCAGCCCAGGAAAGAGCAGCCTTTGCCGACAGGCGCTTCTAAATGAAACCGCGTCGCTCCTGGGAACTCAGCACTCCCTGAAGTCCCAAGAACTGGTAAATAGCAGAGCTATATTTGTTATATTCGGCAAAACTGGAGTGGGCTTAAGTGTAAAGGCCAATTAAGTGTACAGAGGAGAGAGGAATGAAATGTTAGGGACAAACAAGTTTGCAGGAGCTGGGGAAACTGTCACGCTTGGCAAGGCGGGGATGGACGGGGTTTTACTGGGAGGTGGGTTGTTGGATGGGGTTGACTCTCTCCCCAGCCAAAGTCTTTAATTTTTGCTTTTGTAGCCTAGTTTGTGTTTGACCAGTAAACAGATCAGTGACATCAAACAGATTTTTAAAGAAACACAATGATTTTCTGTCCTTTCCTTCTTTAATTTTTTACTGACTTATTCCTTCACTTGGGGTTGTTTCTGCCTTTCTTGTCTTCTGTCCTCTCTTCCCCACCTGCCTATATTCCCCCGTGTCTTTTCCATATTTAGTGTCAGAAAAGCAGCTAGAAGAATCAGGAGACCTTGGTCCTACTCGGTTGCCCTGACTATGAGCACTGCTATCGTTGCACCTCCCCGTCCCTGCCGGTCGAGGGGGGATGCGGGGGTTTGACCCAGGGCTGGAAACACGCTGGACTCTTCTTCTGGGAGAAGTGTTGCTGTTCTCATGTCATTGGCCCTTCACTTGACCCACCAGCCCTAACGTTGGAGGCAGGCGAGGCAGCGTTTTAGCATTTCTTGCTTTGGGGCTCTCAGACATTTAGCGTTGGTTTAAGATAGTTTTGTGGCTTTTGCTGAGAATATTTCAGACTAGTCCGAGGGACTGGGCATGCACAGCCTGGCGAGTGGGGAGCACACAGCCGTGGAACCAGCACTTGGGTGCACTTGGGGAAAATGTCCTGAAGCCTGTTCTGCCTCGAGAAGATTGCATTAGTTTCTTTTGATTTATTTCATAAACTCGGATATTATTTTTCTGTTTAGCTTGCAGGGTGTTTACCTCGTGTTTAAAATTTGCAGCTGCTTCAATCCCCCTCGCAGCTTTCTCAGCGATCTGCCTTTTAAAATATTCCAAGTACTGTCGTGACCAAAAGATGAGGTGCCTTACAAAGGCTTGGGGAGCACAGATTCAAGCTCTGATTCTTATATTACCATCTTTATTTGTTGAAACAAATGGGAACCAAAGGAAGCTACTGCCACAGGCAATCTGTGTCTCCCTTGCAATGAGCATCTTCACGGAGAGCTGATAAGCAAATTCTTCAGAATTGGTTCTACATAGTTTGAGGGGGTTTATCCTGCATCTGGGTCCACGCTTCATAGTATATGACTAGAATAACAGGCTCTCTGATAATATAAGAGATATGTATATATGTCTTTAGTAAATGATTAAAAGTCATTTAGTTGTGGGCATAGAAGAAGGAAGAGGTGCAGAGAGCACTCGGCAGCGGGAAGAGGGTTTGGGGTTTGTGTTTGCTGCGAGTCTGTCACGGGGCAGCGAATGTGCAGTTACAACAGGGGTTCATTGGGGAGGTAATAACTTCCATGCAGAGAAATGAACAAAAGGAAACAGATGGCATTTCTAATAGTAGTTAAAGGGAATAATTGTTCATCCTAGCAACTGATTGAATACTATGTCAGGCGATATCAACACCAAAACGAAGGTAAATGCCAAACAAGTAAATGGAACAATGATAGCTTTTAAAGTTGTAATATTTGATTGGGACATAAACGAGCCTGGCATTGTGTAGGGACTTGTCTACGTAGAGAAATTCATCAGCGTAACTATGTTGGTATAATTATACCCTTCAAAGCAACCTAAGCCAAACAAAGAAGGAGGTTCCCTGCCTGGGGAGTTACACAGCTCTGACTCCAGCGTGGGAACGACACTGGTGAGGTGAGAGCGGTTCCTCTGTCCCAGCAGAGAAGCTCTCAGCCCCGACCTGCTGCCTTACTGCCCGGCTGAGGCGCCCCCAGCCCAGCACAAGGGGGGCCCTGGTGGTGCCAGTGCCAGGCAGGGCACGAAGCCAGGCAAGGATCCTTGTCGCTGCTTGGGCTGAAACACGTCGGGCAGTACCGGGGCTGGTCCACGTGGGAAATATCATTTAAATACATTCAGTTCTATAAAACCAGCTGCCTGTTGCTGCAGTTCACTGAGGAATGTTCTGCAGTTGTGACCACACAACTTTTAACATTCTTTAACCTGCTCGTTAGGAAGAAAAATAAGACTCGGTTGTTCTCTACACCTAAATTAAATGGATAAATAGCATCCTGGGGACATTTGAATAAAAAGTTAACTCAGAGCTTTGTGTTTGCAAAGAGTCAGTAATTTTCATGACTCAGGTTTTGATAAAACGGGTTTGAAACCCCGTTGACTGGGAAGGAACGAGGGAAAAGGGAAGATCCGGCACTTCTTTCCCAGGCACCTCCCACCTTTGGCTACGGAGCTCTGAAACCACATCCTGATGAACAGAGTAAAACTCTAAATAGGAACATTCCGATCTAACAGGTGAAAAAAGACTAAATTAAGATCTCTGAAAAGTTTTGCATCTGCAGATATTACAGCCTTTACTTAAAGCAGCCTAAAGACAGCATGGCCTGTAGAATATTTTATGGTTTTAACATGCTTCCGTGCTATGTGGCCTTTTATAAAATCACTGTAAATGTATAGAGATTATAGGTGTTCATGTACGCTATACTTTACAAGAAGAAAATCAATTTTTCATTCCTCTGTGGCAGCTTGCAATACACCTGGAATATTACCTGAACCAAGTAAACAGAATTATCTTCTAACCTGAATAAGAAAAATGTAGCAGAAGGTCTTTATCTCTCCACTTTCAACTTTTATTATCTAAGTTTGACTGTGATTTAAAAGAAAGAAGGAAGGGGAAGATGAGCCAAGTGCAGAATTGTTATGAAGGAAGCTAAAACAAGCCCCGTGAACGGCCTGTGAAAGGCTCTGAATGGAAATGATTTTCAGTTCAAATTACTTCTGCAGGACTGGAATGTGGCAGTCCAGAAACTTCCATGAAAAGTCCGTTCTTTTTTCTCTTACCTTTTTCCCTGTACTGCTCAGTGTTTGTAGGAATTGCCCATGGCCCAGGCTGCAAAATACCTGTCTTAACCGCTCTTCCCTATGTATCCATTCCTGGAGCATCTGGGCACTTCACACAGGTAAAGAATGTCTCTTTCATACCCCCCTGTAAACATTATATTGTTATAATCGTTCTTGTATTAGACATACAAGTTCCTCAAGGTCACATTAAGTGAACTGGGAACCAGACTCCTGTCACCAGCCCTTCTCTTCCCCACGAGGGGTATCTGCTTGTAGTGACTCCCCTGCAGGACTCGGGGACTGACCTGGGATTGAGGGTCGCTCCCTGGATCGCAGCAGGGACATCCCGGCGGGTGGGCGAGTGGGAGCTGAGGAGGAGGAGCCCTTGGCTCCCTGAGAGCAAAGAGGTTGAAGGGTTTGAGCTCTGAAGCTCCTGGCAAATGGAGGCTGGGTTTAAAGACACTGTCTTGCTGCAAGGGTAAGGATTCGCATCAGAACCCAAAATTAAGCTTTTGAAAGACCAAAATGAAAAATGAAAAATCCCTGCAGCTTTTCCAGCGATTGCTGGTGTCTCTCTAACAGCACGAGTATATTTGTCTCCTTAAACCTGTTTTTCATCATTCAGCAGCAAATAGTGCTGCCTAATTCCTACCCCTAAATGCTTCCTAAAGGGGGGGCATCTCATTTAACACGTGGATCGTTCTTTGCAGATATTGGCTACGTCTCAGTGGCAGATAAAAAGAGGAGGAACACCTCACTTCTGACATGTCAGTGCAATTTGCTGCTTAAAAGTAAGTATTTGGATTCTTTTTTAGTTCTATATAGTGTGGTTATATGAAACTACTGGAACTGCCCCAGTGTGTGCCAGTGGAGTATGTATGTGGGGAGATTTTCTGTGTGATGTCCATATCTCACAGTTTTGAGGAATATTCATCCCCTGCAATAACACAACTGGCCAATTATCCACTGCCACACTGGAAACAACAAATGAGCATTCATCCCTGCTGGGATCAGATGACTTTCACAGCTACGGTTTCTCTCCTGCATCTGTGAGTGGAAATTGCTTTAGTGTCTTCAAAATTTGCATTATATAGTCTCCTGTACTCTACTATCCCTCAGAAAATCCAATTACAGAGATTGACTTGATGAGCTTTTTCCTTCATGCGCGTTAGTCAAGTCCATGGACTGATATATTCCTAATAAGAAATAAATAACAAGTGTAGTAAAACCAAAGTGGGTTTAATGTTTCAATATATATAGGGCAAAACCAGAGGTGTCACACTGACTCTACCCCCAAGGTAACGGCGGTTCCGTTGCTTCCAGTGTGGAGGGATAGGCCAGATGTTGGGAGCAGGGAAATGACTGTCACACGGTGCCCAGCAGCTGCCCTGGGAACTGCTCCGAGCTCTCAAACTCACGGGCTCACAAGTAACTGATGTTGGGTTCATGTATCCAAAACTGCACCTCTTAATGCTTTGCAAAGTATTGGCTTTCAGACTTCCAGATTTGTCTTCATTTAAGGATGTTAGAACAGTATTGTTTTCTTTTCCTAAGTTTCTAGATGAGGTTTTTACCTCCTGCAGTTGTTATTGTTCCATCTTTTGTCTTGGAAGTAGCTCTGGATTGATGGGAAGATGATAATAGCTATGAAAAAATAATTTTATTGAACCTCAGGTTATTTCTCCCCTGAAATATTCTCGATAATTTTCTTTATTCTAAACTCTTTAATATGTTTCTTGAGTCAGCAGAAGTTTATTGTGTGAACTTATTAGCTGCCAGTGATCTTCCCTGGAAAATGGATAGCATCTGGTTTTTGGTAAGACTGATCTTGTCTTGTTTTCTAAAGACACCATCTGCTTTCCAGTGCTCCAAAGGGGACGGTGGTGTCCAGTGGGATTTTTATCATATGCTTCCCTCCTTTTCGGAACATCTAAATGTTTTAGAGAGCAGATAAAGGCTTAATTCTTCCTCCTATACAGTATACTTCTTTATATATTAAAATGACATAGAACTATTTACAGAAAAATGAGGTTAAATGTGTAAAATGCTGCTTATAAATGTTATACTTCCATATATAAAACCAGATATTTAGTTTATGCTCATCAAAAGCGATTTTTGGTACAGAGTCCTTGCAAATATATTAAATTAGGCAAACAGCAGACCCACTTGGATTTGGTCTGCTAAAAATTCTCACCAAAATGCTCTCAGAAATGCCTTTTAGTGTCACCAATCACATCTACATTTTAAAAAGAACAAACAAAATCTAGCTTTATTCAACTGTGAATTCTATTGACCTGATTGAGCAACTTCTGTTCCTGTGAAAATTCGTTACTCGCATGCTAATTACAGCGAAGCCCTTTCGTCGGGATCACGATGGGGTTTGGGTGAGGATTCTACTGACATTTTATTTCCTTTGACTCCAACTAACAGCCCAGTCCCTTTCAGCCACCAGCAGTAAAGCACATGCTCAAGTTTAAGCGTGTCTTTAGACTTTGGTTGAATTCGAAATGTGGCAGCTGGTGGGAATAGTGATGTGAGTGAAGCCACGGAGGGGTTGAAGCTAGCAGGCCCTGAACCACAGCAAAATATTTATTTCCCTCATCTGAGCTCACCTTCTGTGGTTGAGAACCAAACCACGAGGACTGTCTCACTTGGTACTGGGAAAACAATGCTGTCCCCGTTGTGTAAGGTCCTTTACCCCAGTTCTGCTTTAATGCAGGGTTTTGCTGTGGAAGATCTAAGGCAGAGGCTGAAGGGTCCCAGTGGGTTCTTAGCGAGGCTGTTTCCGTAACAAAGCTTATACATTTTCTCAACCATTCTCATGTGATTTTCCTTTGTTTTTCTCTGTGTTCAGCATGTGCCCAGTGTCATTTCCAGCCTGATTTGTGTGTAAGAAAGATGCACAACATGAGGGAGGGCCAGGCAAGTGCATGAAGGGATGCAGCTCTGCTGGTGTTCCCAGCATCGGGCATCGGGCCACGCTCCCCAGGGAACATCACAGCAAAGGCCACCCCAGCCCCATCTCTTCAGCTGGTCGTTTTACCAAACCCGGGCAGTCATGCACTGGCCCTGTTTTTGACACTCACCTTCACCAGGTGGTGTGGAACGTCGGGCTTCACTGAGCTCCGAGTCTGAGCTCCTCCGTGCCACCCGCGTCACCCGCGTGGCCGTAGCTTTCTCCGCTTGGTGCAGCAGAGGCACACTCTTGCACAGGAGGTGTCAAACTCACAAACACACACACCTTCGTGCTCTGACAAAGAGACAATAGTTTGCTGCATAGTAAAATTCCATTGCCCTGGAACAAGAAGTGCTCCAGAGAAATAAGGTGTTGTGTAACAGTTAGCCCCTTGTTGCCCAGGGTGGAGTTGTATCAGAAGCCTGGATGCAAACGTGTCCATCATACAATGCATTTTAAGCTCTGTTTCAGCCACTGTGAATAAAGGAGATTATTCCTATTAAGGTAGGACTTTATGGCATAATGTCAATAGCCATTGTTTGGTCCTTATTTTTTACTGGAGGTGTTAAGCAGGTGAGTAAGGGGTTAAGCAGGATATATACCTGTTGAGTGACACTCTGTCCACAAGTGCTACACAACACAGGGATCCTGGCTGAACACTGTCCCTTTTAACTTTTCAGGTCATGCCACTCCTGTCTGTCAGACAAATACAATAGGAATTACTCAATTTAACACCATTTCAGTTCTAATTGAATTCCATTTGCTAAATCCTGAATAAATACATTACAACTGCTGCTTCGGTCAAACACAGAGCAATAGCCATCTTTTAATGACTCCCCTGTGGATTTAATGCCTATTCTATCTGTTAGAATAATGATTCCTACATCACTGGAATATATTTAAAGGATAATAGTTATTTAAACATGCCAAGTCTTTGTACAGCAGATAAGTATTTTTAATTTGCATGTATGAAATCAAAAGGAGGGCTAGAATAACTAGTTACCAATTTGTCTGTTTTCTAAAGTATCTTGGTATCAGAGCAAAGCTAAAGGATTATGAAAGGGTTTTATGTTTGCTTTTATTATCAGTCTTAGGTGGGGAATCCCATCAAGGATGGGATTCACGTCACCAAATACAGATAACTCCCATGGAAATGCAGCCCCTGCTCATCACCCCGATAATCTACTGGAGAAAGTAGGCCACCAACCTGGGATTCATCTTTTTGGACAGCAGATCCATGGAAAAGCTTGATGAGCGACTCCATAAAAGCAATCTTGGGAAGATTCAGAGGTATTTTCTCCATTTCTGGGATCTGAAGTTAGGTGACAGGGATCCCACTGAAGACCATAAATGAGAAGTCCATTTGTGGAAATGAGGAGGCTCACCCTGAATAGAGAGGTAAACTCTTGACAAGGTGTAAGGGTAAGGGAGAGGAGGGAGTGAAAAAACCCAACCAAATCAAAACTTGGAATCTTTCATTTGTTTCAGACCAGTTGAATATTTCAACTCAAAATATCAACAACTTTTTTTCTTCCTTTTCATAAAAGATCTGAATCTGTTGCTGCTGCCAGAGCAGAGCAGTGGTTGGGCATTCCCCTGAACATGGGAGGCTGCGCTCCCCAAAATCCTGCTCTGAACCAAGGGAAGGAAGACTTGAGCCCAGGTGTGCCGGTACTGAGACACTGGCACACACCCTTCTCATCCCCATTTTGTGAATGGTCACTAAGTCTCCCTATTTTCCTTATGTCAGCCCAGCTTCTTTGCCAAAGTTGACTCAAAATGCGGAATAATTTCAGTTCTAATTAACTTTTCTTGAATAAACTATTCACAGCCTCCCACTCGCTCTGCCTCCGAAGTTCCATCTTTAGCACAGATCTTGTGAAACAACGTGGATCATGAGCAAGAGACAATCTCACGTAAATCATGTGCTTTGCAGAACTTCTTTTACATATAATGTTTTACACATAGTGGTCTTAAAAACATCTCGTTGCTGGATGAGTTTTAGGGCTCTGTTCCAATTAAGTCCATTGAAGCTTAAGTTTGAGGTTACAGGCTGAAGGTTCAGTCAGGACTGGAATGACTCTCACAGCAGAGGTGGATTTCATCTCTTTGAACAGAGGGGGTCTAATCTGTGGGTAAGGCTCCTCAAAGGAGAAACACCAGTTCTTGCTGCCTGAGCCCTGCTCCCGTAACCTCTCCCACCCAATTAGCCAGCTGACGATATTTGTGTCTTGGGAGCAAGGTTTTTAAGAGGAAGCTCTTTGCCCTTTCTGGGGAGGCAGAGAATAACTCTCAACAATGGAGAGTTCAAAGACTCATGTTATGTTTTGTCTCAGAAAGTTGCCTCTGATGTGAAATGAGTAGGATGATGAGGGCTGGAATTGGAGTGTTCCCTTATCAACCAGAACTGAGAGGAGTCACCTCTCCCGCTGCCTCCAAGTGCGCTGCTTTTCCTTCCTCACCTCTGCCTCTTATTCTGTGTTATTTCCCAAACATTCAAAAACTCCTTCGATTTTCATCTCACCCTGAAGAACTGTTAATGTTTTACTAATGTTCTGAATGCAGATCACTAGAATATAATTCACCCAGAAATTGGCTAAAACGTAGCTGTGGCAAACGAATTCTGTACCAGGGCAGCCGATGGTATGAGTTTAAGAACGGTTGATCTGTTTTATGGGGTTTATTCTGCTTTGGGGCCCCTGCTCAGTCCTCTGCAGGTAACAGCCCAAGGGCACGCAGGTGGCAGAGGGGCTCCCACTTTCTTTGCCCACGGGCAGCGTGCTCACAGCTCCACCTCCACTACCAAAGAAGTGTCGTTTTACGAGTTATTCACATAATTGTGCTGCAGAAAGGAACATTTTCTTATCATAGCTATCAGTAAATATGCCCCCTGGGATGCATTGTCGCTAAGGAAATCCACTGCAGGTGAGGAAAACATATTGAGTTCAGGACTTTTAACCAGTAAAGGAATGCAGCAGGAAGGTGCTATTTGGAAGCATGAGTTGAATGGAGGGATGAGATACAGAGTCACTGACGATTGCCAAGGCACCAGAATTATTCACTACAGAAACTAACCTGCTGATTTTGCAGTCCCCAGGGACAGTCTGTGCTTCCACTGACACCCTTGGCTGCCTCAGCATGTGGGGAGCGACTTCCCTCTTCCCCAGTGGGATGCACAGCGCGGTGACTGCTCTCAAGGCTGGTCCAGCCATGGGGTGTTACACACCCCTGCGACAGCAGGACATCCCTGGGGAATTCGCAGGGGTCACATTGCTCCTGGTCACCCTTAAGGTGATACCTCTAGCCTTTAGGTTTAATATTAGCTGGGTTGATGACAGAATAAGTGATTTAAGTGATTTTTTTTCTCCTTTAGTTCTTTCACAATACTTATAAATCAAAAGTCTAGCACCAAATCTAGCCCACTCCAAGAAACTGCCAGCTTCTGTAGCTCTGTGGTGTTGTCATACCTGGTGGTATTTCTACTGTGGTCAAGAAAGAATAAGGGAAAAAACATTCGGGGATTTTGCTTCTTCAAACAAACACTTAAACCCTGAATGAGATATTTAGGATCATCTGGCTGTGCTACTTGACCTTTTGTATATTATGGCCGAATGGTGGCAATGGGTTTTTGAAGGACTGTCAAGAGATGGCAGAGGGGCAGGTGTGCAGAGGATCCCCTTTAGGGCTGTCATTTTTTCGGTCTTGTATTCCTAGATTTTAAATATCAGTAAGAATAATTTGAAGAGGTGGTTAGTTGTGATGTTAGAATATAGGGGGTTCCATTTTCTATCATTCTCCATTCCCCTCCCATCCCTTCCCTTCCCCTCCCCTCTCTTCTCCTCTCCTCAGGGTGACCTTAAACTAATCTAATCTATGTAGATAAAAAACCCCCATCTTCTACCTAATGAAAAGATAAGATAAACCCACACAGATTTGAGGTGTATGATACACTGTTATGTGCTTACAAACCAAAATGGATTGGCAGCAGCCCAAAAGTCTTAGAAGATACACAGAAATAAGATAGACAGGTAGAAACAATTATTGATCAAGACCTTTTGTACTAGGAGCTAAAGTTAATAACATTTTATATCAAAATCAAGTATGGATCCTCGGGGTGAGAGATGTATTCTGAAAATGTTTACTCGTTGTTTGCTGTGTGCAGCCTTGTAGGGAAGCCATTCAAACCCAGCAGCATGGGAGCACAAGAATGGGAGCCCACAACACCTTTGGAAATCTAACTGCTAATCAGTCTGTATTTGTTCTGTGAGCTGACGTGGCTGCACGTGCCCCATCACAGCTAGACTGGAATTCTTTTGCATTTAAAATTCCTTGGTACCCAAACCAACCATTTCAGGAAAGAAGAGTCAGATCATTCTATTTGGGATTTGCAGGTGTAAAAAGGATGGCAGGGGTGATATCACCATGCCCAAACCGACCACAGTGACTTACTGCCTGCAGCATCACCTCATGCAGGAGAGAATCTAGTTCATTGAAGACACCGTCTGTACGGCTGCTCTAAAGCAAGGTTTTACAGTGTGTATTTTGGGTCTGTTCTCTGGCAGCTAAAGCAACTTTGCTGCAGATTGAGGCAGCTGTGAAGAAGGGAAGAGCCCACGCTTACCGGCTGCGTTTACACAGTGACACTTGGAACGGAGCTGCCGCCGCCACAGTCCCCGGCGCTGGGAGCGGTCTCTGCCTCTGCCCGTGCAGGTTGACAGCAGGAGCTCTGGAAACAGCCCCCGGAGGGTGGGATGGGTCACTCGCTGCCCAGAGGTGGCTTTGCACGTTCATAGGTTTTCTTGCTCTCATTTCAAGTGGCTGAGACCTGTGTCGTTTGTGGGCCTGGCCAGCTGCCCCACGCTGTTCCTGGATGGACGGGTACAGGGCAGCCTTCATTTCATGTAGGGGGGCTTTCAACCTCTATCCATTTCCTACCCTGCAAAAACATGTGTATAAATATTTCTTTCTCTTTCCCCTTACAAGCTTTGCTAATTATACTACAAGTAAAGGCCTTACTCTTTTCTTTCTGTTGCGTTTGAAAAAGGATGCTTAGAGATGGCATTACCTTTAGGAAAGATTTCTGGCAGAAGAAATTTCTATTCTCCCAACAACACTCAAGGCTAAGTTTGTTTTGATTGAACACTCTTCAAATGGTTGGGTTTTTGGTTGTTTTTTTTGCCTTTATATAAAAGAATAGCTTTCCTTCGAAGGAAAAATGATATCTAAAGTCTCTTTCACACTTTGGATGTTTCCTCAGACACTCTAAAGAATATTTCTTGTTTCAGAACAAAAAAGGAAATGAAGACGTTCTCAGTTTCCCAGGTGTCTGATCTGCATAACTGAAAACTGACAAATGGGCATTGGTAAAAAATTCCCTCTCTGAGTAATGCAGGATTTTACCTCCTCTGGCAAATTAGGAGAAAGTGGAGTCCTTAAGTCAGCCACATTGGAAAAAATATGCTTTTTACTTTTTTCTTCTGTATTCCTCCTCACAATTGGTGATTGCACCACCCTTTGTTTCCTAAAAGGCATTTTAGAAATAGACTGATAGCAGGTCTTACATGTGCTTCGAGAGGCTCTAGCAATGCCCTCAATCTCCCCAGGCAGGGCAGCAGTCGGCCTTCCAAAAGGGTCCAAACCATCATGGTGAAACACAGTGAAAACTGATCATTTCATGTTAAAATAGCCACGTTTTTTTGTGTTGGGGATTCAGCTTTTAGTCTGTGGGATTGTGAAGCATCTTGCCAGCATTTCACCTCTCCTCTGTCACTTCCACATCTGGATTCGTCCTCCCCTTGCCAGATGATGGAAATCCATATCCAGCACCTCTGTGCACCCTGAGCTGCTCCCACAGGATACAGCCCAGGCCAGCTCGTCTTTGGGAGACCAGTGGTGGACTGGGGTATTTAGCATCCAGATTCTAGCTTGTTATTGCACTAACAACATCCCTGCCTTCATTGCTGGGTAGGAATGCTTCATCTGCCCCCCAGCATTCCATGCTGAACAAAGTCCCCCGGGGTAAGCAGAAGACCAGAAGGTTTGGAGGAAGCAGAGGGACCCTGGAGGGGAACTCTCTTTTGCTCAGCCCTTCTCAAAGCAGGGTTCTTGCAGTTCCATGAGGCAGAGCTAATGGAGTAGGGATCCTACGATGATGGCACCCTGGGGCATGGAGGCAGTAGGCTCCTGTTGAGAGCAGGCCCTTTAAGAGGGAGTTACTGAAAGGGCACATATGCAAATAAGTGGAAGTAAGCGAAACGAAGTATAGTGAAGGCGAAACAAAGTGTGGGAAACAGCAAATGACGCAAATGTTGTAGCCAATCATGGGGCAACTTTAAGCCTGTGGAAAGTGTGTGGAAAGCTCGTGGACAATATCCCTCTCCCTGTCCGAAATGTAGTGCTTAGCGAATGAGGAACCTGTAACTGTAGAACAATTGGATTGCCTTCTGATTGGAGGGATTGCCTTCTGATTGGAGAGAATGCCTTCTGATTGGAGGGGATTGCCTTCTGATTGGAGGGATGCCTTCTGATGGGAGAGGGAGGGGATTGCCTTCTGATTGGAGGGATGCCTTCTGATGGGAGAGCCTTCTGATTAAAGTTGAAGCTGATCTACCAATCATATCGATTGTGTCTGGCTTCACTGCTCCTGGCCGCGGCATTTCTGGTGACCCTGACGTGATAACTCCTACGGAGAGAGCGGTTCCAGGCGGACGAGAGAAGGAGCAGTCGCAACCTGGCCGCGGCAGGCTCCATACAGGAAGATGGGTTGTGCTTTAGACCTCAGGAGTAGCGTCTTCTGGTTTTCCATGTGGTTTTCCCAGGGCCCTGTTAGCTTTTGTGTGGGCAAGTACAGTCAAAGTCTCACACTTAAACTTCATGGTTTTGCTATAAAGTTTTTACACAAGACGAGATGGGAAAATCTCACTTATGATCTTAGGTATTTTAAAAGAACCCACAAATTGCATACATGCTTGCTTAATTCGGCCGTGTCTGTGGACATTTGAGCTCCCATAGAGATCCCCACTGCTGCCTGTCCTGAGCACCTCAGTAGTGCAGGGTGCTGGCAGAGACTCTGTGCCTGGAGTTTCTGGTGAGTGTTTGTCGTGAAGCTGTGGCAATCACTGAAATGACTCTGCATTTGCTCTATTGATTGTTGGCCCACCAAAATAAAATTACATTTGGCTTCAGATAATTCATTTTCTGTACCTGAATATCAGTTTGCTCTCTGCTGAGACCTACCAGCAAAAAAAATACAGTTAGTGGGCTAAATGTTAACATTTTTCTTCTTATTCTGAAAACATCTCATTGTACATAAAATAAGAATCACAGTGAGATACGGACAGGTAAATGCCATTTCATGTTTGTATCTTGTGAGTTTTGTTTCTAGGAGTCAGGCTACTTACAGGCACCCCCGTGGGGAGAGCAGTGTGTTTGCAGTAGCCCTGGTGTGCGGGAGGCAGAGCAGCGCCGGAGGTGAAGCAGCAGCCGGTGAGTTCGAAGGACACATGGAAACTGGGATGAGGGAGTCTCCCCCATACTGGGCTGAGCCCCTGACTCTGGTGGGTGTTGTTGCCAACTATAATGTAGAACCAACACTTTAGAAGGCTGGGAAACTTGAGGAGCATAATTTTGTCCAAGATGCCTATCTTCAGTGTCCCCATCTGTGCTGTGGGTCACCTGAGTTTAGTCCCACAGGCCCCTCTCCCTTGAAAGCAGATGCAGATCTTCAGCGGAATGATTGCACGCTGCAGTCAGGTTCTCTGCTGAAAACCTGGCCCCGTGCTCATCAGCTGGTGCCACCAAGGCAGTGCCATTACCTTTGGTTGTGGCTTGTGCAGAAAACCCCAAGTACTTCTTGCACAGAGCCCAGGCCAGGGTTGGTAAATGCAGACTGACTTGTACCTGCCCTTTAAGGAGAAACTGTAAGCCCAGTCTCTAGGTTTGGGAAATGTGCCGATGGCTTCAGTGCTGGCAGTGCCGCAGAATTGCAAGAGTATGCCGTAGCTGAATGCAGGAGCACAGGGTTGTTGGCCATTAAACCCCACAGCTATTGCCTGCTACACAGAGCAGGGGTCCCCAACCACCAGAAACTGGCCCAGGAAAGAGTTCTACTGGAGCTGGCTGGGAACAGAGGGTTTGATTCTTCTTTACCTTAGGGGTCCCTCTCTGGCATAAGGCTGAACGCGCCCTTCGTTATTTCAGGTGGTTTTAGCAAACGTGTTTCACTGCCCTGGGAGACGCTCACCGCTCGTCGTACAGAACTGTAGACATTTAGCAGGTTCAAACTATTTTCCCTTGAGGTTAATGTCACGATTCCTGTTGATTTCAGTGGGCGTCAGACAGGGCTCGTAGCGCAGCTTTTCCCTGGAAGTTTTAAAATGAATGTTTCTTGCCAATATTTTCAGGTTTATTGTAGCTTCCTTCTGCCTCAGGCAAGGAAAAACAACAGGACACAATGACAGCACATTATTGGAAGTAGCATGATAAATTCTAAATAGATATAATTAGCATGTGACCCAAAAGAGACCTGCATATAATTAATATTGAAATGTGGCACATGCATTATATGGGGAAACATATTGTGTATTCAGAGCAGAACGTTCGGAGAAGAGAGACCTGTCTGTAAATGGCTTGTCAGCTTTTCATTTTAATCAGAATTGAAATTTCTGCACTTGAAGAAATACAGAATGATCATTAAAAACACTTGGACTTTAGAAATGACACCACCTGCTTCCTTTTCCTCTTTTTTATTGTGACAGTGGGAAAAAATCCTTAAATCTTCAACTGGGGAAATGTGCACTAATGGGGAACCAGAGCTCAGAGGAGCCGGCAGACTGACAAGCTGCTCAGGAGCATGAGGCTTCTCGGCAAATAACACTCCTGTCTCCAGGAGCTTTGGGTAGATTATGTCATATCCAGAAGTCCATACTTATTCGGGCCCAGCAAAGGGAATGAGTAACAGATACATAATGAGCATCCGTGAAAAGGGGAGAGAACATCGCAGATATAAGGTGAAGATTAAGAGGGGCAAAGCCACCGGTGAGCTGGGGACGTGCTGCCTCTGAGTGACACCGAGTTCCTATCACACAGCAGCTCATTACACACTCTGTTTATACCAGAGGGAAACAAATAGAAAAGTTAGTCCTTTATATCTCACATTAAATGCAAAGCATTGAAGGGAACTGAATGACTTCATTATGGCGCCTGACGCCACCCTTTGTATTTGGCTGGTCCTATTTTAAGGAAACTGAATCATTTTAGTGAGCTTTTGTAGACATTATATCAAATGTTTAATTAACATTTATTCTGCATCTCTGGAAGCTGAAGCTTTGCATCCAGGATGTAATTTTTTATCAGAAGGAATAAATATAAAACAGAAGTTAAGCAGAAGCGATACCTTTCATCTTAATTGTAGCTCTAGAGATGAGGTTCTCACCAAAACACGTTTTTTCTCTCTGTAGCTTCATTTCTCAGCTCTGTAATTGACACAGGGCACGTCCAGCTGTGTTTGGGGTCATATTAGTTCTTCCAGTTGTTTTTGTGCGCTAAGCTAAATGCAAGTTCATGGTCACCTTTTCAAGCAGTGGTCTTCACAGACAGACTGTGGCATGGATTACCAGCTGCAACTTCAACAGTTCGGATTTTGTGGCAATTCTGTCTGATCAGGTTGTCACCACGGAAAGGATCTGGCATTTTTCTTCTTAAAAATCTCCTGTGTGTGCCTGTGGGAGAGACTAAAGCAGGGAGGGAGGGCTGTGGGAAACTCTGCTTGGCGGCCAGTCCGTGCTGGGGATCGGTGTCTCTCTGGGCTTGGACCCATCGCCCAGCATACAGTGGAGCTGTCAACTGGGAGTTCATGAAGATGGGCTCACGCTGTTCACAGAGGGGTGTGATTGGTCCTAATAGTTTGTTTCGCCAAGATTCATGTGTTCTGAATGTTTTCTCCAGTTAATAATTATTCTGCATTATTCTTTCCCTTTGCTAAATAGCTGTTTAGAGTTATGGTTGAAAACAGTGAAACTCTTCCCTTACTGTGATTTTCAACCAATTAGTTCTGGGCAATGGGTTGCCCTCGAAAACTCCTCGTGTGCCTCATGGCCAGAAGAAATTTTTAAAAATTATGCCAACTGCGGTTATTATAGAGCAAATTATAGACCTCTGCACAGTATTGCTCTGTGCTGTGGCCTCTTGGCAAGCGAAGCTTTGGATGGCCATCCCAGAGAACAGCTGAACTGTCTCCTGTGTGCTTTATTTACGTTAAACACTTCTAGAATGGAGGTGGTGCAGGTTCAAAAGACGGCAGAAGAGGCTGCAAACAGCTCTAGGAAAAAGGGAGAGCGAGAAAGGTTCATTCCACTGGTCATAATGATAATTGAACTTACCTTGAAATGGTTATTAATTGAGTATTCAAGTGCTTGAATCTCCTCATTTCCATGCTTTTCATTACAGGAAAATTATATGACAAAATGCAATTTTAATTCTTTTTGCCTTGCTGCAGAGTGTTTTATCAGCTGTGTTTCCAGGACAGTCCTGTTATTATTCCATGCTGAAAGCAAAGTGTTCCTCTTTGGCACAGCACACACAGCCTGGACCTTCAGAGCCCGGGGACACTGGCACATCAAACCCCGCAGTGTGTCCGGCCAGTGTGCACCCACAGCAGAACTGGGGGCAGGCACTTACCACGCTGTGGCAGGCGACTGAGCAAAGAAGATTATATTTCAGTCCAATCATCCTGAAATTGATGGAGCTGTTAAACTGGACTGCTGAGCTGGGTGGTTGGACTGGGATGCTCCTGAAGACCACCAGACTTCTGGCAAAAGCCTGCTCTTAACCCCAAATGCTGCGCAGCCCCTGCAGCGGCTTACGGAGCTATCGGTAGAAGCACAGTGGCCTCTCCCATTCTGATTCCTCTAGGAATTTAAATAGTCCACTCACTTCTCCTCCTTTGTTGTTAAATAGTAAGCTCCAAACAAGGATCTCTGTCAGTCAATACTGCAAGTGTTCTTATTTTACCCTTTTCAAACACTGAATATCATTTTTAAGTTGTTACAAGGTACTAGTTGAACACAAAATAATGCTTCTGATGGTAAAATTGCCAGTTACACCTAGTAATTCCTTCATTGACTGTCAGACCTGTCATGCTGCAGAAAGGTAGGTCAGTTGAATTGGTTATTAATGGATCTATTCAAAAATAAGCATTTAAGGTTTGTTTCCACAAAAAAAAAAGGACTGGCTGCATCATTTATCTGCAGGAAGTGAGTAATGTCTTTATCCTTCTCAGCCGATTAATAAACTGTGATCTCTGGAACAGTAATTTCAGGATCATGTCATTATTTGCTAATTCTTCATTTCCTCATTTCTTAAGAAAATATTAAAATTGCAGTTGGCCACAGCAGGACAGGCTCATGCATCATCACAGAAACCAGTAATTGATGATGCATTTGGAACTCTACATTAGCGTTCCAGGCTGTAATGAAGTTTCATACCGACCAGGGTCAGGCCTGATTGTATGACTAAATAATTCGAAAATGTTATTCAAAGTTTGCATTTCTCTCCCACTTTCCTGCCTGGCTGTTTTACTTTGGGGCACCCTGTTAATCAAACCCACGTTGGCTCCAGTGTCTGGTGTTTGTTCCCTCAGTTTCTGCTGACACGTCAGCTGCTGTGGCCAGGTCTTCTCCGTGCTTGGGCCATCCCGCTGTGAAAGTTAATGACTTCTACTGCAGCCACACTAATGTATTCTTTGAACAGTTTTTCTTCTGTTGTGCTTCCAATTAATATTCCTTTTCCCCCAAGCTCTCAGGGTACAGAGCTCTTACTGGTCCACACTGGTCTCTCCAGCCCACGTTGACCCTGCTGCGGCAGCACCCAGTCCTTCAGACTCCACCGGTTTCATCCCAACGGCACAGGGAGAGGGAAAGTCCTGAGCTGAGAGGACAGAGCTGGGACCTCTCTGGACAGAGGGGTTGGTTACACTCTGCTCTCTGAAATCTTGTTTGAATCTATTTGGTGTTTTGGGGAACATGTAGAAACATTGTTCGTGTTGACGAAGCGCTGTTTGGTAACGGCCTGCAAAGAGGAGTAACTCAAAGGGCGTTTTTCCTGTGATTGACATGGGTCTCTACAGCCCCTTAAACATAAACCAGGGCACAACAAAGAATGCTTGATGGACTTTTAAGTGAATGAGGCCGCTATTGAGCTTGCTGTTTGCAAACCCCCATTAATATCCACATTTCTCCTGTGGAAATCTCCTGCAAAATGCGGCTAAGCCATCTTTCATCCTGCTACTTAGCAAGGACCTTTGGACCTTGTTTCTCGCCTCCTTTCCTCAGCTCTAGCACTTGTCAGTTTGTATTATGCATACTTGTAAATAACAGAAAGCTAAAAAAGAGATTAGCCAGGTAGAAGGTCAGGGAAGTTTGTGTGTGCTTTGAACAACCCCACATGATAATTGCAGTGGTAAATACGGTGTGCGTGTGTATAAATGTATGTATGTGCTACATATATTTTCACTTACAGGTACTTATATATAACTTCATAGCTATAAAACAATGTAAACATTTCCTTTTCCAGCAACAGCTAACCCCCAATGCTGGAAGATAGAGCAGGAGTTACGTTTATATCAACAGTGTTGGGCCATGCCAAGAGGATAAAATAAACCGCTGTCGTGGATGTTTTGCTCCTGGAACTTAACTTTGGTTTGGTTTGTGGCAGAGCTGGTTGTCCTCCTGGAGAAGGAGAAGCTTCTAATGAGGAAAGAGATCCTTCAGTGAACGCTGCTGTTCCAGCCAGTCCTGCTGGTGAGCAGAAAGTAGAGCAGCTCGGACTTCTCCCAGGAAGCTTCTCAAGAGCAAAAGGACCTTCATTGCTGGTATGTTTGCACTACATGTTCCACATTCATCACAACCCCATCATGCCCACAAAGGTGGACTGGAACGTGACCGAAAAGTGGGGAGCTTTGAAAGCCGAGTGGCTGGTTCCCTGCCCCCTTCTCCTGCCTTTGTGAAGGCCATGAAGGTTCACTGGGGCAAGCGAGTAGGGATTCCTTCGGTGTAACTGAACTTCTGATGGCTCTGATCCATGGTCTATGGCATAAAGAGCGTGTCAGGGAAGGCCTAGAGAGCTCAGGAACACAGAGCCAACGGTGTGGCTCCAGCTGCTGCCAAGAGGAGCAGGCGTCCGGCTGCTGGCACGGTCACCCCGTTCCCTGTCCCCACGTCCCCCGGGGAGCAGCGGGGGTGGGACACGCCAGGCACAGCCGAGCTGGAGCTGCTGCAGTTCTGCATCTGCAGGTTTTGTTCTCCTTTCAACACTCTGAACTGTAAAATAATGAATGTGCATTCCCAGACTGTTATCTGCGGGCCTTGCCAGAGATGTGTCATCCGATTATGCATGTAGGTAGCATTTAACATAATCTGCCCTGACACATTCATAAGATAAGACAAAAATAATGTTTTATCACCATGCAGCAACAGCCCCTTATCAAACTCCAGAGTCTTAATTAGGGATTGCTCTCCAGGTCCCCACTTGTCTGATGACCATATAAATGTCTAAATTAGGTAAATAACGCAGTCCATACTGCATGATAGTGTACAGAACGTGAGGGCCTCGGCAGTGAGCCCATCACAAACATTTCCCTTTTATGTTGCTCGGAATTCAGCTAAAGCTGCGCATCTAGAAGTTCCTCTTAGGATATTGATTCTGCTTTTGAACTTCTTTATAGTTTCTGTGAGGGGATGCTGTTCTCTCCATTCTTCATAAACTGAGAGATGAAAGGGTCTTGGGCTGTTTATGATACTGGGCATAAATGACATTTTATATTTTATTTCAAATTTTAATCAATATCTGGTCTGTAGTTTGCAGATTAATGTACGTATAAGCTGTATACATTCTACAGTGGGAAAGCTTACCCAGGGCTTCATTTATATTCCAAATCTATTATCCCAGTTTTTCTTAGCAAAAAGCTTCCTGCAAATTTAAACTGGAGCTTTTGAGTTCCTTACCCATTTCTACCACTGTAGGGATTATGTCTAATATTTAAACAAGTTTGTAGTGAATGAGGCAAACACTGAGAAGTAGGATCTTAGTCTCTCAGTAATACAAATACGTTTCCTGATTTTTCCCCTGACTGTTCTTTAAATATAAATAATTGTATTTGGTCTTTTTTTCAAGTAATTACCAAAGACAAAAGGTCCCTGAAAGCGTCCACGGTCCAAGGCAGGAGTGTGCGACCCTGTCTCCTGGGTCAGCAGATGCATGAAATAACAGGACAGCCCTGCAGGTCCAGGCAGGAGCCAGGGGGATCAGCCACGTGGGGAGGCATCGTCAGTTCATCTCCCCAGACATTAACTAAGTCAGCTACTTGAGTTGGGAATTTTTTAATTTTTTTTGAGTTTTCATGTTTTTCCTTGTTTGGGAGAACTTATTACTTTCATCTCTCAAACCCTTGGTACGAATGCAGAATAATTTCTGGGGTTATCTAACGTTGCCCTGTTAGAGTGTTGCTTTATGCAGATTCCTGATCTGCTGGTGGGTTTGGTGGTGCATGAAAAGGGCGTAAATGCCCGTAGAATCCTGTTTCTGGGTGTGCAGCTGACCCTGTGTGTGACACTTCCCGCTCCTGCTGCTCCTCCAGGGGACGTTTTGCACAGCTGCTGTTCCTTGTTACCTCCACCTAGTATTGAGGGGCAGAAGTTAGGCTAAAATATAACTAACTCGCATGCAGTTAGTTTGGGTGTTGCCACTTCCTCTAAAAATTAAGATAGTTCTTTCCTCTGATAAAAGTTTACTTATTTTTCAGCTGTTTTACTCTTTTTTTATCAGATTTTCTGGTGCAAAACTGATTAACCTGTGATATTTCTTTCTCTCCTGAGAAATTCACATCTGTCTCTAGCATCTGTCTCTAACTTCAGTCAAAACCAGTGGTGGTGGGAACATTATTTTTATGGATATATCTGTATCGTTGCGTTTCTGTCAATAAATCATTTGTTATTTTCAAGAAGAACCTGCAGCCTCTACCTACCAGTATTTTCCAGAAGCTGAGCTAATGCACAGCAGCTAAAAATAATGTCGTGGAACAAAAATGAAAAATACAGAGAAGTCAATTTTGTGAGTTAACACTGGCATCTTCTGAATATTTCTACCAGAAAAGGACCAAAGAATCAGCAAAACATCATCTTGTTTCAGCAAAATTTATAGTAGTAATCAGTTCCTGTGCAGCTTTGATACCCTTTCGGCTTTGAGTCTTGATGTAAATCGCTTCTCTGGGAATATTGTGAATAAACCAGCACCCTGCACACAAATGCAGTCCACAAAAGGCACTAATTCTCTCTCCAGAAGTTCCACCTCCTTTTTTGTGAAGGCATCTTGCTCAGCAGAGCTCTCACGTGGGCAGACACTCAGGAGCTTTCAGCACGAAGCGATGGTTTTGGGTGCTTTGCCCTGGTCCTCAGCCTTCTCTTTTCCAGACTAAATGGACTGAGTCCCTCAGCCTTTCCTTGTACAAGAGATGCTCCAGGCCTCTCATCATCTTGGTGGTCCTCTGTTGTACCCTCTCCAGCAGTTCCCTGTCCTTCCTGAACTGGGGGACACAGAACTGGTTCCAGTGCTTCAGATGGGGCCAGAGCGAAGTGGGAGGATGACCTCCCTCCACCTGCTGGTCACAATTCCTCCTCCTTCGATAAGCCAGGAGGAAAGCTTTGCAATTCCTGAGCTCTCCACCCTTGGGACAGTCCAGTTTTGTCCCCCAGTGCCCACCCAGGGTGTACTGAGGCAGTATCTCACCATTGAGACACCCCCAGCGTGAGTGGTGGCTCAGGGACAGAGCTGGCTGGTGCCACATTGCCAGAGTGGCTCCTCACCTGCTGGATGTATGGCACAGTGGGACTGAGGAGTCACCCTCCTTCCAAATCTGCATCCTGGTTTGCCTTTGCACCCTTTTGGGGGGGTGGGAGGGAGTACATCTCCATCCATCTCTGGATGTACACTCCAGAAAGAACACGTTCTGCTTTTGATTTTGTCAGTTGATATAAAATAGGGCATCTGCTTGGAAAAGAAGATTGCTAGTTCTGCAATAATTGCAAGTAGTAATTAAAACCAGGGTTTTTTTCTTCAGATTTCTTTGGTAAATATTTCAGGTTCTAACACCTGTGAATTTGGAGAAAACAATGCTGACAATTAAAAGGGAGCAAAAATAAGCCAGACAAAGCTTTTAAAAAATTAGAATTGTTTTCTGTAATCCTCCACTTCAGACACCGTACGCCAGGGCTCAATCTTTGGATTTCTTTAATCATTTGGATTGGCCTGTTCTTCCTCCTGATTTATCCAGAGCCGCAGAAGGATTAAATCAGCGTAATGGACACTTGTTAAGTGTCTACAGCAGCCTAATCAGCTTGACAGTGCTCTGGTTTATTCCTCCCTGTGAATTGTGGTCTCGGGAAGATGCTGTACTGTACACAGCACCACTTAGTGGCAGAAGTCTACTTCAAATACTCCCTTCTGAAATCTCTAATCCGAGGAACTCTGCTCCGAGTCAAACCAACCCAAACTCTCCTTTTTCCCTCCTCCCTGACTTTTCACCTCCGGAGCCTCTCGGGCTGCCGTGAGTCCGTCTCTCCAGCACAGCAGCGCTTGGGTTCTGAGAGGAACGGTCCCAGCACATCCCTTCCCCTTCCTGGTCTGTCTCCCACTCCCCGCACCTGGTTTCTCCTTCCACCCAGCTCTCTGAGGTGCCTTTGGCTTGAAGCTATGTGTCACCTGTAAATAAAAAGGTGTGCCCCCAGCTGCTGCTGTCCTCGGTTGTCGGCAGAGAGAGCAGGAAAGCAAGGAGGAGACCAGCAGAAGGCAGGCTGGGGAGGGATCTCTCTGCCTTCTGTGGCCAGAGCGTATCGAAACGATTCCCACCGGTATTTTTCTTCGCAGGACGTTGATGTCAGGGATGTTTACGGTGTCATATTGAAAGAATTTGTTTACTCCATTGAATTTTAACAGTGTTAGCATGAACTTTCTAACTTTGGGGATGTAAAGAGAACTAATCAGTATCTAGGGAGAAGGAACCTCTAACAATGCCTGGAAAGTTAAAACAGATACCCCTTTTCTCCCCCAAACTCACTGAACCTTTCCAAGGGTGATTGTGCTGTAACGCTACAAACCCTGCGCAGACGAGAAAAGAGGTGCTTGATCAAGATACGGAGTAAAATGTGCTGAATTTGCAGTTTATTTCTGAGGCACATGCTGGCTACAAACTGCAGGTTTAATTTGAATGACACCAGTTCTTGTGCCCTCGCTCTGGTTTTACTTTGCTGAGTGTTTCTTGACAGCACTCGCAGAAACGGCTCTTTTCAAGCCCCGGATTCACACGGGACGGTTGTGAGTAGGAAAAGAGTAGAGAGGGTACATCCCAGGCTCCCTGCAGGGCTCCTCACAAGCTTTTGCTGTTTCCTTCCCAAGGCCCGTATTCCCGAGGGCTGCTGCACTCCCGTTAGCCCAGCACAGGCCCCGGGAACAGTCTCCTCAATCAGTTGTGTGTCCGAAATGCATATGCAATCGCACATCTGAGTTGTGTGTACAATTACTGAGATTCCATGCGTGCACTGGGTAATTTCTCACATAAATGCACTTAATTAGTCATCTGTGCATGACTTGCCCATTTGCATACATACTTATGGCAATTTTGCATGCAAATTAAGCACTTTATATATATATATATGTATGTGAAAGTTTGACTCTCGTCATGTTTACTAAACAGCAGCTCGTGGTAGGTCTGGAGGAAGGTAATTGAGTTGTCTGGCAGCGTACAATGCAGTGTGGTCCTTGCAGATGGGTTATCACAGTGTGGTCCTTGCAGATGGGTTATCACAGTGTCTGCATCCTGCTGAGGTGTTCACAGGAAGGTTCTTGGGCTTCTCTCTCATAAAATACTGGAGGATCACCTGTGTACATGGCTGTTCTGTTGAAATAGCTGCATGGGTCAAGTACAGGTTACCCAGTTCTCACCCTCGCTCTCCCAAGTTTCCTTTTAGGTCCCACTGTTAAGCCCCCAGGCTGTCTGAGCCGTCTCCTGTACCGTGCTTTGTCCTCCAGGTGGGTTTGACCAAAAATGCGACAGCTCCAGAAAATGACTTTGTACTAAACAGGTAAGGGGGTCTCTCTCAGAGGAGTCCTGCCTCGGCGCTCAGCGGGTGCACACACACAGGGTTCAGAGCCTCTGCTGCGGTGCTCAAACTGTTGGATATACTCCGGAGGAGAAACCACTGGGGAGGCATAGGAACAAGCTGGGTGCCCCCAAAGGCAGAGGGAGCTCAGAATGTAACCCCTCTGCATGCTTCACCCACCTGGGCAGAAGAAAACATACACTGGTTTTTTCTTCTTCCTGCTAAGGAAGAAAAGTGTGTATTGTCAATAATATAAGAAAGCCTGAGCTGGGCCTCACAGTTCTGCTAGAGAGAACGTTCAGTTCTTAATACTGGGATGTGTACCCAAGTAACTTGTTTGGAAGTCTGGACTGGAGTAAGTGGAGAACCTGTGCTTTTCCTCCCACTGGTAAAATGGCACAATGGTTATTTTGTACTTTTGTATTTATTACTAAATCTGGTGTGGTTTCCTTGTTTTGGAGACCATGAGATCCTTCCAGTATTTGGAGGGAGCCTACAGTAGAGCCAGAGAGGGACTCTGTCTCAGAGTGTAGTGACAGGATGTGGGGTAATGGTTTTAAACTGGAAGAGGGGGGATGGAGCTGAGATGTGGGGAAGAACTTCTTTGCTGTGAGGGTGGTGAGAGCCTGGCCCAGGTTGCCCAGGGAAGCTGTGGCTGCCCCATCCCTGGAGGGGTTCAAGGCCAGGCTGGAGGGAGCTTGGAGCCACCTGGGCTGGTGGGAGGTGTCCCTGCCCAGGGCAGGGGGTGGCACTGGGTGATCTATAAGGTCTTTTCCCACTCTCCCCATTCTGTGGTTCTGTGCTTCTGTGAGGCACTGAGTGGGGAGCTGGCCGTGTTCGTGGTCCCTTGCAGTACATTCTCGGTGACGCTGTGCTGCAGTCACTCTGGACCAGAGAGGTCACTTTTCTGAAGCTCTTACAAGGGACATATTGACATAAATAGGAACTCACTGTATCTTTTGAGAAGAAACCTAATTCTGCCTTTTTTTTTCTCGGTACCACTGCTTTAGACTGCAGCCCACAGTAATGATAGAGACCTATTAAACCCCTAGTCTGCTTTTGCCTTTTTTCTTTGTTTTTGCAAGAGTACAGTAAATGAATGAAAAAAAAAAAAAAAAAAGTAGAAATTTTACTGCTTTGCATAGGTCAGTTTTGTTTTACAATATTTTAATAAGAGTTACATTAGTCTAAGGTGTGTTCCCTCACCTAAGGTGAAAGAGACTCAGAATTGGGATTTTAAAATTGATTTTAATATAGCCATTGCTGGCACACTGCCATGAGTGCTGGCACAGTTCAGTGAGGAGCCCAGAGCGTGTCTCATAATTGGAGGTCAGCCTGCACTAACGGTGGCCTCCCTTGGCCAGTGTAATTAACTGAGCAGGAAGGGTTTCTGTAGGGCCTCTGAAGTTGTATTTCCCTCGCAGGAGGATCGATTGGAGCCATGCTGTACTGATGAGCAGATAGTGTTAAAGAGAGAAAGTTCAGGTTCCCTGGCATTGGAATGTGGCTGGTAGGACTGAAAGTGGGACTTCCAAAGACCTGCCCAAGCAGGAAGCCAGTTGTATCTCTCCCACCGTCCCAGGACACGGGTGGCACATGCAGGGCCTGCAGAACCAGCTTCGATTAATGCACATTCCATTCCCGCTGGGTGCTGCTTTTTCCTGTGGATTCTTTCTCCAACTCACTTTCCCCTCTGTGACTCATCATTTTGTCTTTAGACTTTTGTACCGGAGCCAGATCACAAGTAATCCAGAATCCTGAGCTGTGCCCAACCATCCCAGTGATTTGCTGTTGCTTTAAAAAATTACAGAAATGTACCAAAGTGTGGCTTTTACTGTTAGTTATATTCCCTCTGTGGTTGTATTCTTCTACTTCAGAGCATCATTGTGTCCTGTGTTGGTTTCTGCCTAGATCTGGTGGGTGCTTACGTCTTTTCCTGGCCATTAGCTTCTCCACAACTTTGATTTACCTACAGCTTTACTGTCCAGCTCCATCTTGTCCCTCCTTCCCTACACGGCCTCTAAAACCGTCCCAAATCTGGAGTTAATCCAAAGGCATTTCTCATTTGCTTCCGTTTTGAACTGCTGACACGGACCCATAATTTGCCATTAGCCATCAATCCAGAATCATCAGTGTTTCTCTGGTTCTGCTTAAATTCCTGCCCTTGTGTCTATTTTTGACACAAACCAAAATTAGTAATAATGACTTTCTAAATCACCAGCCACTGGCTGTCTCCTAGAAGAAGAAAAATTATCAGACCCCGCAGAAGAAACCTAAGGTGTGGCCTGCACGCTGTATTAATTTCATTTCTCCTTGTTTGTCAGAATTTTTAATAAAACCACTTTTTACCCTTAGCAGCTGGGCCATAACTGTTTACTCGAGTTCAGTGGAACATTTACTTATCAGAGAATTAAACAGGTTAAGGCAGCAGGAGTATTTCCCAGATAAGGAATTCAGAGACCAGCCCTAAACTGGGAAGGCAAAAGTCTCCAGAGACTTTGCTTTCTCACCTCCTGCCCGTTTAATTTGTGATTCCCATGCTTTCATGTATTTGATGGCTGCCTGACGATTTTATTGTATGCTGTACTGTCCCTCAGGGTTCACACCTCCCTTTCTCCCATTTTCTGCCCGTGGTAACACCTCTCCCATCTGATGCTCCACCACTACGGGTTCTGTTGTGCCCTTGATGTGCCCATGGAACTCCCACCGCTGTCAGGAGGAATTACACGTGTGCAGCAAGGAGAGGGAACCCCTCTGCCTGCTCCATGCTCCCGGTTATCCGGGCTCATTCGGTTCTGTAGATGTCTCACCCGTGGGCCTTTTACTCTGGGGAGTGTTGTGAGCAGAGCAGGTTGGCTCCCAGCCTCGGCAGCTCTGCTCTTGAGGTGTTTAGCGCGTTGATCTGCAGTGTGAGTGTGCGCCCTTCAACGTCTTCATCCAGCCATACCCACACCTTGCAGCGCTCCCACGCCAGAGCTTCCTGTTCCCTTTGTATGCAAGAACATCAGTTCACAGCCAGTCTCCAGACACAGAGTGAAGCCAGAGTCCAAAGCAAGACCTCCCAAATATCCTATGTTCAGGCCTAGCTCAGACCTGGATGCTTAAATGCAATAGTTTGTGAAAAATTCAATAGTTATGGTATTAAAAATGGAATATTTTAAGTTTCCTTCAAGATCTGAAGGCAGGTGTTTTACAAGGACTTGATGCCAAGTACTGCTGAACAAGGAGGTAGCTGAAATAGTGGCTAATCATTTAGCAAAACTTTAATTCCTTCCTAAATTAATCGGCGTGTTGAAGGAAACCGTCAGAGGGAAAACAACCACACGTAAACCAGTGACCATCTGCATGCTGGGTTTGTACTCTCCCCTCATCCTTCCAGAAACACCCCAGTTTGGGAAGGTTCCCAGTGTACCATTAGGCCAGTGCTTTTAGAAACATAAATGTAAATCCTGCTGCCTCTGCAGACGCGTTCCCTGCGCATGGCATCAGTTACCACCACTCGGGAAAGAGGGATGGCAATCTAGTTTGGGAAAAAAATCAATTTGCCATCAGATTAGAAATCAACTGTAAACATGTTGAAGAATTCTATTTTTTTTTCACTACTGCTCTGCCTTTTCTTCGCAATCTGTTGTGGTGTCAGACTTATTTTGACAATACTTGTAGAACTTGTCATATTAAGAAAGTTATCAAAGGGAGCGAGCCGGGGCGTCGCAGCAGCTGCAGTCCAGCGGGAGGCCCCGCAGCCGGACACAGGTACTCGCCAGGAGATGGCCAGGCTGCAGAGCCCCAGCTCCAGAGGAGCCCCAGAAGTCTCCAGAGTACTCGTGGTTTTATTTAAATAGCAACAACTGCCGCTGCCCTTCCACTGGGAACAATCTACTCCAAACTTTGAAATTTAGGGTAAAAATAAAAGGAACAAATTTACATTTGATATAAACATATAAGGATTTTTTTTTTCTGTTGGGATGGTGTCACTTGATGTTTCTGCCTTTGTGGAAGTGCTTCATAAAGAAGGGCATACACTAAATTCACTACAATGCTGGGATTTATTTGATGTTATATAACGGACGCAGAAATACTTGTTTAAAAACAAAATAAACCCCATAATCCACTAAGGCTGTAAATTGGTGGGGTAGGAACAATCTTTTCATTATTCGTGTCTACAGAGCTTAATACAATGAGGTCTCAGTTCTTTGCTAACATCTCTAGGTGTTAACACAATGCCATTAAATCTACTCAGTAGCCGAGGGTGCCGTCAGTGGATTTATGTGTCTCATTCCTTCGGAAATGCGTGACTCTAACGCAGCGGTTTAATGGCCAGATTTTTCAGCCGCAATGTCTGATTTTGCACGTACATCAGATAGTGTGCATCTCTTTATGCAAATCGCGGTGGGATTTATAAGCACACAATATACATGCCTGAGAAGTCCTATTTGGTGGCACTGAGCTGCATTCAGAAGGGAAAAATATGGCATTTGGATGCTGGGGTCACACCGGAGGGAAAGAGCAGGAGCCAGAGTGAGCGGGGTTACTGCTGCTTTCCATTTTCGCTTCTCGGTGAGAACTAATCTGACTTAAGTTTTGCTTTCTGGCCCTGTTTTTGATCTGCCTTTATTTTTACGCCAGAAAACCACTAGTTGAGTGGAGTTAGCTTTGTCTGCTGCTGACGGGGCTGGGCCTGGCCCTGGGCTGCTGCTCCCTCCCCAGCACCCTGTGGCAAAGAAGGGGGTCCCCTTCATGGCGGGGCTCTGATTGACTCTGCTATCAATTTTTTCTCTCTATGGGTATGCTAATTTTTCTCTGGATATATTATTTTTTCCTCTCCAACATGTTAATTTTTCCTGTAGAGATGCTACTCCCCCCCCACCCTTTCCTCACAGGCTGCGCCCGTCTCTCCCCTCCAGACCACCATCACCACCCCTGGCATCTCTCAGCTTCTCCTGGGGACACACTTTTCCCCACAGGATACCCCTGTTTTTCACTGGACACATTGGTTTTTATCCCTGCGGGGTACACCTTTCCGATGGATAAAGCGCCTTTTCCCTCAGTGGATTTGCTACTTTTCCCTCAGTGGATAGTGCTAGTTTTTCCTCAGTGGATTTGCTGTTTTTTTCTCGGTGGATAGTGCTAGATTTTCCTCAGTGGATTTGCTGTTTTTTTTCTCGGTGGATAGTGCTAGTTTTTCCTCAGTGGATTTGCTACTCTTCCCTCAGTGGGTGAACTACTTTTCCCTCAGTGGATCACGGTACTCTTCCCTCAGTGGACAGGTCCTGCTCTGGAAAAGCTGTTTTGGTTTTTTCACTGAGTACTTTCATTTTTTTGTGTTTGGCCGTGTTGTAAGTTTGGCTTCCAAACGGACGAGCTGCGGCTCCACTGCGCGGCCGCGGATCTCCCCCCCGCGCCCCTCCGCAGGCC